>JARFJB010001396.1:27500-55826 GCA_036346205.1 Vesta saturnalis
TGAATTTTACAATTAGATTTCTGAGTTTAACATTTAATATAGCACAAAACATCCACAATTTTAGTTCTTACTAAATGGAAATTTTAACGATTTGATACTATAACCATATCAATGACATTTTAAATAATACCAATTCTAATTAGTTTATTAATTTTTTTAATTACAATATTTTCGACTTAATCAAAAACCAACCTACATATTCTTTTACACTTTAATAAGCTCAGAAATAGTATATATTTATTCACACCACTTTTGTTTCAACCATGTATCTTTTATAGCTCCTGGAATCGTATATTCAGGCATTTTCAACTTATGTTTTCATAGTTGTTAGAACTTCCAGTTACTTTTGTTTTGCATTTTTCAGGATTTAATCATGTAAATCATTACATGAATATTTTTCTAATTAGATCAATTTATGTACTTTATGGTCTTTCTCTATATGTAGACATTATCATAACTTGAATGACATCTTTATATAGATCATTGCTTTTATTTATGGCTTTTGACATTTTCATTGTAAATTTTACAAGCCCTATTTGGATTAATAGCTAGCAAATATTCTACCAGTATCATTATTATTATTAAGCATCGGCTAATTTTGTGCTCATGTTTTACAAAACGTTGTTATCCAATTAGTATTATCATTTTAATACTATCAAGCATATAAATTATAATTAATTATTATGAATGATTTATTATGAAATTGTATAAATTTATTGATATTTATATGATTCAATTAAGTAGACGATGCGCTGTCATAAGATTAAATCTAACCAGATAACTAATAGGTTACTCTTGATAAATTTTAATAGTTCATGAATAACACTTAGAATGAGTTAAATCTCTAGCAAATATTTTTGTTTAATTATTTTATATATAAAATAATTTTATCAATATATATCAAACTAATTTTCTAGTTAATTTTAATAACATAAACTCTGAATATATTTTAATCATATTATTTTATCCGATCGATTTTGTAATTTCGAAATACAGAATGACATTTATTAAATAGATATTCTAGATTAGGAAATTAATTTATTAAATTAATATATTTAATTGGATTAAAATACTTTTGGTTTTCTCCTGTAACAATCTTTAACGAACAATGGGACCAAACCTAACATTACGATTTTACATTAAGTTGAAAATGGATAAGAAACCCATATTTTTCTACGCAATGCAATACCAATTTTTAATGTTTAGAATTTACAAAGTTTTTTCACATTTTCAACCCAAATTTTTACCCCAATTAAACCCTTTTGTTTTAAATTATAAATTTTTTAAATTTTCGGGATTTAAATTCAGGAATTTTTTAATTAAAATTTTTTTTTGGTTTTTATTTTTTTTTCGGGAAACTTACCCTTATAAATTTTTTTAACTTTTGGGTAAAATTATTTCTTTTTTTTACCCTTTTAATTTTATTTTAAAAGGCCCCCTTTTTTGGGTTAAAACCCCCTAGAAATTGGGTTTTTAATTAAAATTTTTTAAAACCTTTTTCTAGCCCTTTTCGGGGCCAAATTTTTAAATTTGGGAATTTTAAAAAAAACCCGGTTGGTTTATTTTCTCATACCCTTTTTTTAATTTTTTTAAAAAAAAAAAAATTTTAAATTTAAATTAATTTTTTTTTTAAATTTTAAATTTTTTTTAAAATTATTAAATATAAATTAAATTAAACTTTTTGTTAAGAATTTTTTATTTTTTTAATTTTCAAAAATTTTTTTAAATTTAAAAATTTTTAAACCCAAAACAAAATCCATCAATTTTTTATTTTTAAAAGGATATAGTTTTTATTCCGTTTTGCTTCCCCTAAAATTTTTTAAAAGGGGGCCAGGGTTTTAAAAACTTTTAAATTTTTTTTATTCTTTATGCTTAATTTTTTGGGTAAAATTTTTTTAACTTTTGGCGAATCAATAATTACCTGTATCTATTAACTGTTTATACTATTTAAGTATTTAATAATGGTAGTACACCGGCACCATCCCCACCACTTTTTTTACGTTACAAGCCCCACCCCCCTGAGACACATTGGCCGCCATTTTTTATATGCTCACGTGGGGATCGTATTTTTCACCTCTTTTCTTATGGCTTCTTTTCGGAGGCCATTTTCAACCCTTGATGGAATTTTCACCCCAATTAGAACCCTTTTGGTTGTGTTAAGAACATTTTTCTCAGTTTACTCCTTTTTTTTAATGCATTCTTTTCGGGGGCCATTTCCAGCTCCTCGATGGAATTTTCACCTTAATTAGAGCCCTTTTGGTTGTGTTAAGAGCCTTTTTTATGGCTTCTTTTCGGTGATCATTATCAACCCATTGATGAAATTTTCACCCCAATTAGATCCCTTTTGGTTGTCTTAAGAACCTTTTTTATGGCTTCTTTTCGGTGATCATTTTCAACCCCTTGATGGAATTTTCACCCTAATTAGGACCCTTTTGGGTTCAACCCCTGGAAGGTAAGCAAATGCGTGCGCATACAATGTTCTAATAAGGGGCCCTAACGCTACCTCATAAGACAGATATAAGAACTTATGTTAGGTCTACGCCCTCTTGCTGTGGCCCCTTGGAGGGAAATTTGTAATAAGGGGGCTCTAATGCTAACTTGTAAGACAACTATAAGAACTTGCGTTAGGTCTACGTCCTCTTCTCATAGCCCTTAGATATTATATTAGATATATATATATATATATATATATAATATATATATATATATATATATATATATATATATATATATATATATATATATATATATATATATATATATATATATATATATATATATATATATATATATATCAAACTATTATTGTTAATGCACGATGCGCGTGTTAGTTTTAGTAAATATTTAAAAGACAGCAACAAATAGGATTACTTTGATGTTAAAAGATAAGCACGATAAAGCAGGGTAGAATATACCTGTGATTACAGATTTTTTTTCACCTAGTATTTAAGTTGTGATGATAGAATACTCTTTAGTGTCGATTAGCGTTCCGAGATGGAAGGTCAGCATCCCTTTTCTGCAATAGTAGCGGGGCCATCGGGGTGCGGGAAATCGTATTTTATCGTTGATTTTCTAAAAAATATCGAAACTGTCTGCGATACAGCTTTTGAAACAATGATCTGGTTTTACGGCGAATGGCAGCCATTATTCAAAGGTTTCTCAGTGGAATTTCAGAAAGGGTTACGTGATATGGCACAGTTTGACGGCGAAAAACCGATCTTAATAATAATTGACAAGCTAATGCGCGAGACTATCAGTTCGGTGGTTGATATTTTTACAAAGGGTGTTTTTCTTAACGCAAAACTTATTTCATCAAGGACGTGGACAGCGAGATATCTCTCTCAACGCTCATTACATAGTCTTCTTTAAGAACCCACGTGACAGGGCACAGATACAGCATTTAGCAAGGCAGATTTCACCTGACAACCCGAAATTTTTAGAGGCTACGTACCAAAATGCTACTTCTAATCCGGACGGATATTTATTGTTCGATTTCAAATAGAATACACCGGATGTGCTACGCTATAGAACAAACATATTCGGGGCTCAAGGTATTTGCCAAGTATATATTGCGAAAAAAGTCTCACAGTCATAAAGATTACATCAGATATGATGGTTGATGCTTTATTCGAAAACACCGATACCAGCCCGCATTATCCAGATTAAGTAAAAATCAACGTGACGCTTTATTAAAATGTCTGGATAGTAATCGGGTGGAATGCATATGCGAGTGTGCACATAACATTTTAAAAGTTCGTGTACCTCTATCAGCTGATCAGAAGCAGCGACTCTCTCAACATAAGAACACTTTAAGGCGACTGGGACAGAGGTGAATCTACAAAAAAGAAGAAACAGTTTCTCGTACAGAAGGGCGGCGCATTTCTGCCGCTCCTGTTAGGACCATTACTTGGCGGAATTCTGGGTAATTTGTTTCAATAACCATGGACCACAATCCGAAGAAGATGATTATTCTACCTATGGATTTTATACAGCATCTGAAAGCACCATATGTCACGCCATATTAACGCAGTTGGGTATCGACATGGATAAAGTTTTACCAACCAACCAAAATGACCGACCATGACAAATGGCAGCAGTACAATCAGGTTCTTCAAATATATCTACAAGTATACCAATCAGCGGTAATGATGATGATATTAGAGATTTGCCAAAACGCAAAGGTCTGACAGACGACGAGATAGTATCAACTCTGCCTGTTTCATACAGGAAGAAAGGCACTGAATTCTTGCGTACACTGAATGCGGCCGGTCATGTATTTGCTAAATGATGCATCTGTCCCCTGTCACGTGGGTTCTTAAACAAGATTGTGTAATGAGCGTTGAGAGAGATATCTCGCTGTCCACGTCCTTGATGAAATATGTTTTGCGTTAAGAAAAACACGCTTAGATTTCTATGATGATAACCTTTTGTAAAAATATCAACCACCCAACCGTTAGTCTCGCGGATTAGATCGTCAATTATTATTAAGACCGGTTTTTCACCGTCAAACTGTTCCATATCAGGTAATCCTTTCTGAAATTCCACTCAGAGATCTTTGAATAATGGCTGCCATTCGCCGTAAAACCATATAATTTTTTCAAAAGCTGTATCGCAGACAGTTTCCATATTTTTTAAAAAATCAACGATAAAATACGATTTCCTACCCCCCGATGGTCCCACTACTATTTCAAAAAAGGGATGCTTAAACTGACCTTGCATTTCTAAACGCTAATGGATACTAAAGAGCATACTGTTATCAGCACAACTTAAATAGTAGGTGAAAAAAATCTGAAATCACAGGTATGTTCTATCTTACTTTATCGTGCATTAGGGCCCCTTATTAGAACATTGTATTCGCACGCATTTGCCTACCTTCCAGGGGCTGAACTGCGAAAAAGGCTCTTAATACAACCAAAAGGGTCCTAATTAGAGTGAAAATTCCATCAAGGGGTTGAAAATGACCACGAAAGAAGTCATAAAAAATGGTTCTTAAGACAACCAAAAGGGCTCTAATTAGGGTGAAACTTCCACCAAGGGATGAAAATGGCCTCAGAAAAGAAGCCATAAAAAAAGGAGTGAACTGACAGAAAGGTTCTTAACACAACAATGACCTCCGAAAAGATAAAAAATGGCGGCCAAGGTGTCCCAGGGGGCGGGTCTTGTGACGTAAAAAAAGTGGTGGGGATGGTGCCGGTGTACTACTAATAGTAATCCAATGACTAAATTGATGTACTAATTTAATAAAAAAAGGATAGTGTCAAAGTAAATTAACAGGACGCCTAAAAAACAAAAAAAAGCAACAGGTAAATATGAACAAAACAATTAAATCTAAATCATGTGGTCAAACATATTTCCATTGTTTTGAAAACAGATATAGAACCGTATCACTGCAGATTCTAAAACCCTGTTGTAATACTAACATCCTTAGTTTTGTTCGGTTTTAAAATTTTGTTTGCATACATAATTTTTGAGGAAAAATCAAGCAGGGTTACATCTGGAAAACGCGTTGACCAGGGTGTCTCTGAATGGGTACCAATGACTTCCCCTGAGACTCGTACTGAAAGATACTCTATAACTCTTCTGGAATTATGTGGAAAACCCCATCCAGCTGTATCCAACAATCCCGAACGTTCGCCAAAGGCATGTTATCGAGAGCACCCTCTAAATCATTTTCTAGGAAATGAAGGTAACGCTCTGTCGTTAAAATATAATAATAAATAAACGGTGCTACAATCGTTGTGCCAAAATATCATCCCACATATTAACACGAAATCGGTGTTGATGTCTTGGTGTTTTATTTAAAGGTGGATTAGTTGCAACAATGAACATTTCCTCTATTAAAAATACCACGCCACGCTCTCACCAAACCATATTATTTGATATGGAAAATTCATATTCTCCTGGCATTTTCTTGTATACCATTCACAGAATAAGCAACGTCTTTCTAAATCACCCTGTATAAGTCCTTGGCACATTCTGTATATTCTGTATATCTACGTTTTGTTCAATTCACTGGCTTGATATACTAGGATTTTCAGTGACAACTAACAAAACTTTGCGTGCTAAAAACCCTTTTATTTGGCTGTCTCCTTTCGGGGTACTTCTCTAAATGCATACGCACCGCAACAGAACAATGAAATGAAACATGCCACTTTTTTCATTAGGAAACAAAATTAATAGAAAAAGTGACCAATTATTCCACAGTAAACTAATTTTAAAACAAGTAGGATTTGTCACTTGAATGTGACATAATTCTGCCATTGGATTATTATTAAATATCTAAATGATCCAAACTGTTAACTGATCTAGGCAATTATTTATTCACCAAATATGAATGACGCACAACTAAATGCTAAGAGAATTATAAATTCTCCATAACAAATAATATGGTCTGGTAAAAGTAGATTTGGATGTAATATGTGGACTGATATTTACGGCACAACGATTGCAGGACCGTTCTTTACCATTACAATGTACTTTGATATGATCCTTGCTTTTGTTATTAAATTAGTACACCAATTTAGTCATTAGATTGCTACTAAATACTGAAATGACATAAACTGTTAATATAGCTCATTATTATTTCTTAAAAAATAAAAAAACTATGTACAGGCCCGTAATAGGAATGTTCCTGATTAAGGCCGAAAAAAAGACCAAACCGCAATTAAACTATAATGTGTTTGATCGTTGGATTCGGAATAAAAAAGACTTTAATAAGCTGATATCAGAACACCAGGACTGTATTTAAAAAAATGAATTTGATGATGGTTCCGCAAAGACAAAACGTTAACTTAAAAAACTAATAATGCCACATTAAAAGGAATTGTTATCGGTTTTGGTCTAGATCAAATATTAACGCCAGAAAAAATACCTTTTTCAAAATAACTTAAGAACTAAACATTTTTTCAAGGATTTCTTACGCCTTTCATTACGCAACTTTTCTCCATTTAACCAAATCTGTATCTCTCACGGTTTCCAAGATCGCCATGGTGGCCCTCATTATCTTGGACACAGGACATACTCCATTCCATCTTATTCCGTATTAATATTATGATATTTTTTCCGTAGAGAGATTCCCAATTGTCAAGATGGCAAAAACTCAATTTGACGCCGTCTGTCAAAAGTAGTCGTGCTGGGATGCCTTCTTAAGTAACATATCTGATGATCAAGTATCTCGGAAAGATCTACAACGACTAATTTGAATATTTAATTCAAAAAATGAATACTTCACTTTGGAGAAATTGTATCATCCAGTCAAAACAGATTTTGACATTATTTAGAATTTTGAAATTAATGGGTAACAAACACAAACGTGTCAATGGACAGAAAACTTTATGTGAAATGAAACACGCCGTTATAGCCTAAATTAAGTTTCTGAGAAAATTTCTGCAGTTGCAAAGTTCAGGCCAATATGTCATATTTGCGTATATGTACAAATCGTGGACTTATAAAAATGGTTCTAATATCCATCGTTGGATGCACAATACTGGTATCAAAACAAAACCATCCACAATTAAAAGTGAAGATATACCATTTTACACGCGGGGTGTAATTTGGGTTTTTGGAAAACTGCGGCTATTTACTTGATTCGGGGAACGAGATTATCATAAAACTGCGGTGGTTATGGATAACGCACCGTATTCGGTGAGGTTAGACAAGCCACCCTCATTTTTTCTTAAGAAAGATCAACTGCAGGAGTAGTTGGTTACGCAAGTCTAAATTGAGGGTAAAAAAAAGCAACTGTGGAACTAATGTCAAACTTTTAGTTCCAGACAGAACAATTATGTCGTTGATAATCTTTTGATTAAGCGTGTGATGAAGTTTTACCATTACATCCTTGCCATTGTCAATATAACCCATTTGAAACAGCACGGAGTTTTTGTAAAAATTATTACAATAAGCAGATAGGTTCTGAACCTTTGTCGAGAGGTAGGGTTCTGAAACTATGGCTTGAAGCTTTATGCAAACGTTCTCCTACAATGTGCAATGATTTTTGTTAGCACACGGAAAAGATTATTTAAAATGATTGCGAGAAATATGGAAAATTGTTCGATTGGATTAGATGAATCCGATTCAGATTCAGATAGTGATATGGATTCTTCTGGTGACATAATTCAGTTCAGTTAGCATCAAAATTCGTACATACGCAAGCAAAAATCTTGTGGTCAATTCCAATTAGGTAGGACTTACATGGATACATTTGTGGTCATTTACTTTCATTTGTACGTAACAGTCGAGGAAAGAACGACGCTTCAAATCTTCACATTGGATTACTTATGAAAAAACGCTGTGGATTTCCTGGATACGTTAAATTAAATGGCTACATATTGGTGTTCTGGTTACCTGATGACAGCGACCGAAGAATTAAGTTTGCATGTAAACATACCTTTACAAGTTTTTTTTATTTTCAAATAGTGGAAGAAACAGAAGGCATTCTTATTTCATTGTATTAAAAACATGATGTTGTCATTTATGACCAATGTAACGAATGCACAATTTTCGTTTGATCTGAAGACTAAAATTAACTTTTTTTTAAATAGATCACTTGAGATTCGTACAAACAAAGTCTAAATAGCGTGAAAAACTATGTTGCAACGCTGCATTAGTTTCACTGTAAAAATGTTACCTACAATTTACAAAAGTCAAGCTACCGTAGGAACTTTATGTTCTTCTGACAGTGCTACCACACTCCCCTACATTTTCATGACCCGCTCTAATGCAAAACAAGATGGGGCAGTATACATACTATACATGCTAAGTGGAAGAGCACTGACGGATTTAGCATCCCGAAAGTGAACTTCGCCCTTTGGACATCGTAATCCGCATAGCAGCTGGTCATTTAGCTTATGTATATTCTTTGTGTTCAAATAAAGACATTATTATTATTATTATTATTATTATTATTGATTAACGTATAATACGTTCTTCAACGGTTATACCACACGTGCAAATTTATACCTATGGTTATACTAAGTTCTCTCCGAAGAGTCGGATGACGTACTGCATTATACAGTTAAAAGTTGTAAGTGCGCACAGTTTCTAATTTAGGTGACCATTTCAATTTTCTATTTGAAAAATAAATTCCGCTATTCCAATAACTCTTCAGTCAGTAATTGTTATAAAATAAGTATCATTTTCAGACAATCGGTTATTAATAGGAACTATTAAGCAACTCCAAACCCTGCATTAATAAGTTCTATTATTAAACGATTTTAAATGAAGTTGATAGAAGGCGCTGCGTTGTTTTTTATGGAACATCTAACAATGGATGCATTGCGTCTCAGTGACGGGAACTGTCAGAAAAAAAACAATTCAGTCGTAATCGAATATTAACGCGCGATTAACGATCTCGATTTTTTTAACGGCTGACGCGTTAAAACGTCTCATCGTTAATCGCCTTCAGTTATACACCTGATTGTTAAATAACTATTACCGGTGTTGATCCTCCTAACGAAAATTATTCTCATCATGAATATTTCTTGTCTCATTGGAACAAACATCAAGAGTTCCATCTCATTATATTACTCGCAACACTACCATTCGGAATTTACGTAAGTATACTGTGACGTATTAAATAAAATTATCGTTAACTTCTCAATCCTCTTTAATGTTGGGAAAATTGTTAAAAACTTATCATACTTAAATATATAAATTCCGCCATACGCTCACTTATTTTCATTGTAACTGTACTCGACACAACCTTCTACATTTGTTTTATTGCAAGCAATTCTTTAAACAATCTAAGGATTGGTTTAATACACATATGCAGTTGACTTGGCAACTGTGTAAGTCTTCCGAAAAACTTTGACAGTGGGCGTACTGAAATTGAAGAACATTTACGTTTTTCCTTTTGTTCTTTTTTCCGCTTTTAGGATTTTTTCTAAGAATATAACTGACGCCTCAATACCATGTGGTAAAGTGTAAGACTGATTTCTATAATTTTTAGTTATGAAACAGCGAAAGCTGGATCTTACCTATTCCATTCAATTTAGAGGTGTAAGCGCTGGCTCAATATAATGGCCAATTAGTAGTTTGGATTGTGGTCTAACACTTAAAATTGCAGCCTTCGATATTTTGGAATATTATCCACTAATACGCACTGCTTAAATATTTGCTGCAAATATATACTAATAAAAATTACTCAATACTTCTATCTTACGATTGGCTCGGAGAATACTTCGTAGCTACAACCTACGAGGGTTGTAAACTGATTTGTATGTATACTGAAATTTTGCTCTTATCTTCATGTGGTAATGAGTACTGCTACCTTATTTATACAGGGTTCATGTCAATCTAAATTGAAATTGGAAAGCTTACGAACAGAAGTTTACATCTGAATCAATCATATAATGTAAGTTAGAACACCCGGTTCTTACTGGCGGAATCTTCACCTTACATTTAATTAATTGCTGCTTAAATCGATGGCTATTCTGCCTGAAATTAATAGCGGACGTGTTTTATGCTTGTGGTTGTGAATCATCTTGCAACATCTGTTCTTGGTTTATCTACTTACAACCGATTCTGACATACTTAAATTTTACGTTGGTAGTATCTCAAGTGCCTAAGCTGTTTTAACCAGTGCTTCCGATTGGTGAATCTATAAACCAAATTTTTCTATTTTATAAAACCTACTCATAAATGAATTTTTGTAAATTACTGAATTTGTACCTAAATATAATAAATGTATGTACTTTTGAATTATTTAGAAGGGCACTTGCATTCAATTGTTACTATTTGGGTAATTAAATAAAAATATGTTTATATGCATTCGAAAGGAGTTTCATTAAAAAAAAAGATGATATCTCGAACAATATCTGCTACTGTCTCGTTTAAAAAAAAAAGTGATATAATCACAATTTTATTAAATGTTAAAACAAAAATACCTTTATTAAAGAGTATACAAATTAAAGTGTCCTGAATGTAACAACGTCTGTATCGGTCAAACATTAAGAAATTTTGAGTTTAGGTACAGTAAACACTTACGAGGTTATAGGCTAGAACACACAGAAAACTCTTATTACGCCAAACATCTAATTAACACAGGAAACTCACTCACATCCAGCACAGGACCAGAAATCGTACATGTTTGTGACAAGAAACAAGAACTTAACTTTTTTGAAGAATTTGAAACTATAAGGCATTTAATAGACCTTTAGTATAAAGTAGTCAACGAACAGATAAATCTGGGAAATTCTCCACTTCTGAACTGTCTTCGAAATTAATCATTTTAATAATTTGTTATATGGGGTTGTTTGAGTGCCGTATTCTCTTTTCTGTTCTCGCTTTCACGCTATCAAATTTGATTGACATTGAAATCATCATAAATTAAGAATTAAAAGTGACGTTTTCCTATTTATTTTATTAAGCTTTCATTAGTTCGAATTAAGAATTTTCGTATTGAATATAAATGGGTTTCTTTGTTAGGGTTAATTTAGTGTAATGCTCCAAGCTTGAAAATTAAAAGCCGAATTTGTTGTTGAGTAAAATTACAATAGAGTTTGGAATTAGGAGATGGTGCCGCGAATCTGGTGGTATAAAGTATGCCGATTCATTTTTGATTAAGGATTGTCAGGGCAGAAGGTGGTAAAATTCATGTAAACTACAATTTATCCTAAAGTAGAAATTAAGTGCATGTGTTCGTAAGTGAAATAATTCCGTTGGTAATTAGAAGCTATTTATACAGTTTCTATGTGAAGGCGCGATGTTAAAAAAATATAACGCAATAGTAGAGGTGATGTAAGTGCAAAGGGGGAAGGAGTTTTCGTTTTTTTGTGATTAATTGGGGAGTCTGAATTTGGACGTCTTCGAGATAATCTAAACACGCATGCTTAAATCTGTGGTTGTGCAGTATTGGACTTAGGGAACCGTGAACGTTTCGTGATTGTGGTTTGAATGCCCAAGCACATTGTGGATATCTTAGTGATTCAACTCTCCAGAGATTATATCGATCTATCGGATCTTTTGGGGTACGAGTTTCGTAAAGGGGTTGCGTTTTATAAAGTGCGCCCTATTAATGAATTAATTAACGCTTATTCCAGAATAATAGTTGTTGTAGAAGCACACCAGTCATCGCGTGTAACATCAGCCAGTCTTAATAGACGAAGGACTCATTGTAAATAAATATACCTAATTACAGTGATACGTGTAAATAACACTAGGTGCAATAGTTAATGTCACCAGGAGTCTGAGCTGTCGGATACCGTGTCAGTTCTGTGTATATAAATATTATAACTTCGTTAAACAACCACTTAAGAACATTACGTCAATGAATTTGCCATGTGGGAATTGCTCCTATGATTGCCGAATAAGAGTTTCCATCGAGAACATCGCTGTGGAGGCTAACTACATCCAGGTGGATTTTCGCTGCATGCGGGAGGAGAAAGTTTAAGACAAAATACCCAGAAGGTAATCTGCTGTTGTCTATTTATTGTGCTTGTGTTTTTTTTTGTAATTGACTTTTATTCACCAAAATTATAGGGATATAAACGGATGAACATAGATGTTTTGCTTTTGAATGTTTCTATCCATCAACGTTTTTTTAACAAACTGCTTTCTTCTGCGCATTGACGATTTATGTTTGATTATTTGTACGCAAATTATAGATCCAAAATTTCACGTTACAAAAGTGTTAACGTTGGAATGATAAGAATTGATTTCCGGTATTGTTCCGAGATTTAAAAGAATCTATACACTGATAACATAAAATTACTTTGAGATTAGAGGAAATGAACTTACAACCTTAGTTCCGAATGAATTTATGAGCACTATTTCGTGATTCCTTCCCCGAACAGCAAAACCTATTAAAACGGAAATTGGTGTTTTAAGATTCAAGTAAAATATAATTTAATCTTATTTAGTAAATGTTGTTTGTTGTGAAAGTGACCTAATGGCAAATTCCTGATCTGAAGTGACTCACTGATTTACATTTAATTTTGTAAGATATAGAGCATTCATTTAACACAATGAATTTAGAGAATTTTTAATAGCTGTTGGTTAACTTTGAGTTTATTTATATTTTGAGTTATAGTGAAGGTAAAATTCTGGAAGATAACTAGTGTTCTGTTGTGGATATCTTGCTTTACCATAAGTAGTTGACATATTTAGTGTTTGTTTTTGCGTACTTTGTTTAAATGCGTTGGGGTTCAGTGTAACGTAAAGATAGGTTACAGAAGGTCGCTGACCCAATACCTGATTAGCTCACACGCCTTATTACCTTGCAGGTGTGTGATTATTTTGAAAATTTGTTTTATAGATAGAGATCCCGTACCACCATTAACGTTCACCTAGAGAAAAGCTTGCGTCAGGTAAGTGATAATCTGTCTGTTTGGCTGACTCTATGTGTACGTGTGCTGATGTGTATTTTCCCGCATTTGATTTAATAACAGACTGGCGTCCTTTACACGACTATCCAGGCTGTGGTTCGCCCCGATTTACAACTTTTGAGTAATACGACAACCCACTCTATATATCTAAATTCTAAAACACGCTCACGGCCCAATATTCCACCGGGCTAGTCGACAAACCCTTAATTATCTGTTACGTCCCGTGTTAATTCCATTTTCACCTGTAACAAGTTTTATTGTGAGCTTTCTTTTATGAAGTCTAAATGTCTGTACAAATTCATACAAGAAATAGTGCTATTATTGGCTGATCAAATATTTAGATTATATCAAGTAGCTTTCAACGATAAATGTCAGTTTCTTGTCAATCCTGACAATGCGAAATAAGTTCGTTTCAATGTATTGTGGATTTTCTTTAACACATTTTTGTTTTATTTCAATCTATTTTGAGTATTAATAATTTGCACATTTATTATTTTGATTTTGCAAGATTTAACGAAAATTAAAATTAGAACTTTTAAGTAAGGATTTGTATGTATTTATGTATGAACTTTATATTTAAACCAATTGTTCTTTTTTATTTTGAAACTGATCATAATTTGTGTGAATTCCGCCAAACTTACAGTGTTAAAGTTATTTAACGAATCAGAAAATTTATTTATTTTCAATTACATATTTACCTTTGAACTTATTCGTTCATAACAAAAACTTATAATAATTTAATATTAGTCAAGTTGCTTTGGTATGTGTGAATCCTTGCGATATTGCAGGCTCACATTCCATTAATATAAGTAATTTGACTGTAATCTCATTATATTTAGAATTTACATCAATTCTACATACATAAAGACAAAATTTACATCGATTGGGGCTTGAACCTTGATGGCGCAGTTGGTTAGCGCGGTACTCTAGCAAAGTACAGGTCGTAGGTTCAAATCCTACTCGAGGTAAACTTTTTATTTGTGTATTTAATAAAATTAATAATATTTTCAATTACATATTTACCTTTGAACTTATTCGTTCATAACAAAAACTTATAATAATTTAATATTAGTCAAGTTGCTTTGGTATGTGTGAATCCTTGCGATATTGCAGGCTCACATTCCATTAATATAAGTAATTTGACTGTAATCTCATTATATTTAGAATTTACATCAATTCTACATACATAAAGACAAAATTTACATCGATTGGGGCTTGAACCTTGATGGCGCAGTTGGTTAGCGCGGTACTCTAACAAAGTACAGGTCGTAGGTTCAAATCCTACTCGAGGTAAACTTTTTATTCATGTATTTAGTAAAATTAATAATAATTTTCAATTACATATTTACCTTTGAACTTATTCGTTCATAACAAAAACTTATAATAATCCATACAGTAAGTATACACTCTATTATTTATATTTTTACTGCCTCTGTCTATATTTCTACTTCTGACTTTCTTACGTGTCGAGGCAGTAGACAAATAACTATCCGGTAGTAGAACGATACTGTTAGTGGGGAATGCTTCATCGTCCGGGCACGATTTGGCCAGTAACCGGTCGTCTGCTCGCTATGGTATTACTCAACAGAACAATACAATTGCCTCGGATCGGTCTGGCCACAAGGAGCGGTCAAGATCGAAACAGACAGGCCCCGTTGCTGACGACAGTGCAAGGAATGAGTGGCGAGTAGGTACGTATGCACGGTAAAGAATTTGAAATTGCGGAAGTAATGTACGAAACACACCTTGATATTCTGTGTGTATCGGAGACAAAGCGCAAAGGAAATAATGCTATGGAGATGGAGGATGGCAGCCTAGCACTATGATCAGGAATTGAGACTGAAGTGCATGGCGCCGCAAAAGGAGTTGGGGTGATCGTAAGTGAAAGAGCGAAAATATGTGTCAAACGGTACGAATTGGTATCTCCCCGGGTAATATGGATTAGAATCAAAGTGGAGTTTCGAAGATTATTTATTATTGCATGCTATGCACCGGTAAATGCAGAAAGAGACCAAGAGCGTGAGAACTTCTGGAGTGAATTAGAGAACGTGTTGAACCTATGTAAGCCAAACGAAAGAGTCTTGATAGTAGGGGATATTAACGGATGGGTGGGTGTACAGAGAGAACATACTTAATGCGTTCTAGGAAAGTTCGGAGACACAATGAGAATGGTGAACGCCTGGTGAACGTCTGTTTAGAGAGAAGCCTGTTTGTATCCAATACGTAGGTTCAACATAAAAATGTGCATATGTATACATCGCAAAGATGTGAATCTAAAAGTACGATAAACTTGATAGTGTATGATGAACGACTTAGAATCCTGGTGAAAGACAATAGTATTGCGCGGATCGGAGTGTGGATCGGACCACTTTTTGGTTATATCGAGGGTGTGTTTAGGGCAAGAGTATGTCTGGAGAAGGAAAGCGTAGTGCGAACGTCCAGAATTAGGGAGAGACAACTAGTGGATAATGGTGCGAGAATGAAATACGCAGATGCTGTGAGTAAAGAGTTGAATGTGAATGAAACAGTGTGGAACGAACAAATAGAAGACACTGACGTTGAAATTGCATGGATAAGCTTGAAAAGCTGTGTTGTCAATTGTGTCATGACGATGTGTGGAAGAGCGACTGTAGGTAGACATAAAAAATGTGCTTGGTGGAATGAGTCGGTAAAAAAGTATGTAAGAAAAAAGATGCGTACATGGTAATGATTGCTGTAAAAAATGAGATTGAGAAAAAGCGATTGTATGAGGTGTACAGATTAAGAAACAAAGAACCGAAGGAGGCAGTGAGAATAAGTAAAGAGGAGGTGATGGCTATGAAAGGCGAGAAAATGCAGAATGATTTTGATGGAAACAAAAAAAACTCTTCTGGAAATGGGTCAAAAATACAAAATGTGGCCCAAAACAGAACGCTGCAGGAGTGATGAAATACGAGCAACGAAATAGTGTGGGACGATTGTGAAGTGAGGAAATGCTGGCAAGAATATTTCGGAAAGCTGTACAGTATTGTGGAAAATAACACTGCAGGGTTAAACAAACAGAATATAGAAGGAATGGTGACTGAAACTGAGGATATTGGGATAAATGAGGTAAAGCAAACGGTAGGAAGGTTGAAAAACGGCGAGGGAGATGAAATCACTGGTGAAATTATAAAGTATGGGGGTCCAAAGCTTATGCAAAGATTGTGTGAATTATTCAATTTATGCCTTATGTGTGGAAAAGTGCCGAGGCATTGGAAGAGCGCGATCATTGTACCGCTGTATAAAGGTAAGAGGAACAACAGTGATTGCAAGAACTACAGAGGAATAATTTTGGTCAGCGTGTTTGGTAAAGTATTTGGAAGTAGTCTGATTGATAGAGTACGAGAAACTACACAAACTGCCAGGGAGAGGATGTGTCGATCATATGGTTGCTCTCCAGCAGGTGATCGAATAGTTTTTAAGGCTAGAAGGGAAGCTGTACTGTGCGTTTGTAGATCTGGAGAAAGCATACGACAGAGTGAATACGGACAAGCTGTGGAAAATATTAAATGAATATGGCGTGAATAAAGGTCTAATAAATGGAATAAGGGCAGTGTACAACGGTAGTCAGGCATGTGTTAAGGTGAGAGGAGGTGTGATTGAATACTTTAATATTGAGCAACGAGTGCGACAAGGCTGTGTGATGTCACCGTGGTTGTTCAATGTATACATGGATAAATGTATTAGACAAGCATGTACTGATACAAATGGTGTAATTGTTGGTGACGTAAATGTACGACTTCTGGTGTATGCGTGTAGTCTTATTAAGTGACAGTGCGGATGAGCTACAAACCGCTCTGAGTAAGTTTGATACAGTCTGTGAGAGCATGGACGAGCTGGTATATCTGGATAGAATGTTTATTGCGGATTGTGCAATGGAGGGCGAGATTGGAAGAAGGGTCAATGCTGGAACGAAAGTGATTGGAAGTATGTGGACGCTAATGAGAAACGAAATCATGAGCCTAGCTGCGAAACGAGCAATCTATAATGGCGTGCTTGTCCCATCAGTACTGTATGGAAGTGAGACATGGGTATGTCAAAAAAAGCACGAAAGAAAAATAAATGACGTGCGTATGAGATTCCTGAGAAGCGCATGTGATAAAACGAGAAGGGACAAGATAAAGAATGAATGCATAATGACGGAGTGTGACGAGGAAAAGATGATGATGGATAGATATAAAAGTAGTACATTACGTTAGTTTGGTCACATTGAGAGAATTTGCAACGCAAGATTAACGAAGCAAATATATGTGGGTGAGGTTAGAGGAAAGGCCCGGTCGAGTAGGCTGCGTAAAGCTTGGCTGAATGCAGTAGAATGTATGATAAAGGAAAGAAAGATAAGGATACATAGAAGGGCATGTCAGAGACAATGTATAAACCTAGCGGAAGCTATGGAGGTATGCGAAGATAGGAAACCATGCAGAAAGATTGTGAATGAAAAATAAACAAGAGGCAGGGATTATTTTGCCTACCCCGCAAGGGAATGGCGTGAAGGTTAAGTTAAGTAAAAGTATAAACTGCTGACGTATTATTGTAAAGAAAATTAGAAATAATACAAAAGCTATTTGATGAAAGTTCGTTTGTAAGAGGGGCGATATAATAAATAACAAACAGGTGTAGCGTAGCTTGTTTATTTACCCAGTGGTAACTTTACTTCACAACACATAGTGTGTGTACCACTAGACCCAGTCAAGATACACCATTTTGGCCGAAATTTTGCAGATTGCGAAAATCCTGCTTTAAGAAACGGATAATGTTTTTGCATTTTCACCTTCTCTCCTGTTTAGTTTCTAACAAAATCTTTCATACCTAGACACATCATACTGTATTCATCGTTTTCATAAAATTCTGTCACCAAGTCTTTAATTTCAGACGAAAATTTGACGGAAATTCGAGACAGTATTTCAGGCAAAACACCTTGTTCTCTCATAAGTTTTCTGCCAGTCTTCCCTAATAATCTGTGGCACCACATTCAGTTATTATTTTATGATTGAGGCACGACTCAAATTTAAAGCTGCAAGGGTGAAAGTAAAAACAAGAGTGACAGTAGTTTGAAACGTAAAACGGTCTATCGTTATGTGAGGGAGGACTTACCAGTTGACGATTATGTTTTTCCTTTAGAAAGACCTTGCAGGCATCATGCAACCAGACCAAACTCCTGCTGAGATTTTATATATAATACATAAAATTGTAGAAGCTACAAATCGATACTCACAACAAAAAAATAGCAACGTATCTGTTGATGTATCGGGGATCAGATGTTTCTTTGGAATTCTGATTTTAAGTGGCTTTTCCAGTGTTTCCCGAAGAAGAATGTATTGGGAAAATTCAAAAGGTGCGCATAATCAGCTTGTCTCGCAAGCAACGACTCGAGATAAATTTGAATAAGTTATGACATATATTCACTTTTCAGATAATCTATACCTTGATAAGCCATAAATTTGCTAAACGTAGACCACTACTCAATCATATAAACCAAAATTTTTTTAAATATGCATCTTCAGAGGAGTATCATAGTATCGATGATGCCATGGTTCCTTATAACGGACTCCATGGCTGCAACCAATTCATTCATGGAAAACCCATCCGTTATGGGTTCAAATTTTAGGTTGACACTATTCGTTTTGGGTACATAAACTGGTTCGAGCCATACCAAGGAACCTCAACTTATGTAAATGAAACATTCAGACCATTAGGTGTTGGCGCATCAGTTGTACTTAGTTATGCTGATCAGCTAAGAGAAAAGTGGGCAGATTTGAGGTTCCACTTTTTTTTTTGATAATTTCTTTACGTCTCCGTCTCTTTTGGAGAATTTACTAAGAGAAGGCAAATATATCGTATATCAATGTCTGTTTCAAGAGAACGCAAACCATTAAAACAGAAAAACGAGGAAAATTTGGCTATGCAAAAGAACAAGATGAAAACATGATTTTCGTAAAGTGGAACTACAATAAAATTATCAGTTTTGGATCCACCAAAGTCGGAATTGAACCAATCAATTCAGTAAAACGATATTCACAAAAGGAAAAACGTTTATATACATAAATCAACCCCAACTTGTCAAGTTGTACAATAAAGATGTGTAGGAAAAATGGTACTTTTCTTTAATTTCTCTCGATATCGCCATAACAAATGCATGGCACATCCACAAGGATAGGGGTAATACCATGGACCAGTCAGCATTCAGGAGAAGCATAGCCATTACTATTCTGGACCAAAATTTAAAAAAAATATGTGTACCAAAGAGGTAGGCCGCGACAAATGTTGGAATTGAAGTATTACCGCTTGGATCATCTAGTCGTGCCTCAGGTGAAACAGACGCGGTGTGCTCAGTGGCACACTAAAACCATAACGAGATGTAGAAAATACGATGTTGGCGTGCACATAAAATGTTTCGTAGGATATCACACTCCATAATACCAAAGCTGTACATATGCCTAATGTCCTATATATAGAACACACTCAAAATCAAAAAACCTTTGTAACTATTTTGAAATAAATAATAGTTACCTTTTTGTTCCATTTCTAGTAAATTTTCATTAAAAAAAAATTAAACAAACACCGATATAACTTTTAGACATATATGGGGTAAATGAAGGGGTAGCTGCAATCACAATTAAGTTTTTTTTAGAAGTAGTCGTAGTACAGTGAATAGTTGTAGAAATGCCCACTGTACTACATATAGTACAGTCAGTTTCTTGTATCCTTTGAAAATGTAAGTTTTTTTTTTATCATGGATCTTACCTCTTAATAACCCAAAATAACATTTCCTAAAATATAAGCGACATGCATAAAGCCCAAATTGTATGGGCATATCTGGGTTAATATGTGATAAGGGTACTTGTATAAGAGTTTCATTTGTTTTCGAGATATTTATATAAACTTTTTATTTTCTTACCGATGCCACATTGGAATTTTACATTTTTGAAAAAAGTTCTTCAAAAGCTTTTCATTGACTAGGTTAATAGTTTCCTACAAACAAGGCTGTCTAGTCCCCAATACCAAAAAAATAATGGGGCTCTGTTCAATTCTCTGATTAGAGATTGAGTAGTTGGGGTTTAATGTGAGTACCGTCACTCGTACCAATTGTAGACTAGACCTCACAACCCTGTTGAGTAATTGAATAAAAGATGAGATTCATTCAAGAACTGATTTATTCGATACTATTTACACTTTATATACAACTTTCTACATGACGTGTTTTATTGTTTTGACCTAGTTAGTAGGTCATGTTTTATTCTTTTAAGCGCCTTTTGTGCTTACTAGTTATAATGCATATAGTATATGTGTAATTTCAACCTTACACACTTTTGTATCAGCACAATTTGTCGCAATAATTAACCTGCTTTATATTCAGTTTTGCTTGCGATTCGTTTTACATTTGTTAATTCTATTATTACTCAACTTATTACTAAATATAAAATTACTAAAATTATTAACATTATTAAAATACCCTGTTTAATCTGCAAGATTAAACATCCTGCCGGGCCCGAAGTTCATGTTCATTCGTAGATTGAACATTCTGCCGCGACGAGGTGGTTGGGATGGCGTAAAGTTGTTCCATCTGGAATCTTTCTTCTTCTGTTTCCCTGGGTTTCTTCTTTCGACGTATTCTTGTCCACTCGTTGATATAGTTGATCTATTATACAATTTGGCCTCTGCTCTATGCTGTTTACTACCGTAGGTGTGCATATCATTGTATGTCTTCCGATGAATACACTGGTTTTAGTTCGTCGTCTGATAGCTGGAAGTAGAGTTGAGAGTTGTATTCTACGGCAATGACTCCAGCTCCAACTTCTATTATTCCATATGTCCCGTTCTTAATCTTCAGTGGTATTGGAGTTATTTTCAATACGACATACTGCATGATTTCTGTAATGATGAAGTATCCTGATACATGGATTTGATGTTCGTCTTGTTTTACAGACATCTTTATTATCGGACGTGTTAGTATCTGTATGTTGGATGGTAGCTTCTTTGATGCTGATGTTACAATCTCCTTTATATGGACTTCAGTGATAAGGTCGTAAAGCTGCCGTGACCACGATTTACGTCTAGGATTTTGTTGTAGTGGTTATATATTTCGTTGATGAGGTTTACTGCTATTTGATATGAGTTTAGAATTGTAAGTTTAGCTGGTTTTCATCTATGGTCTTGTACCATTTTTCCATTGTGGATATTGCGTCCAGTCCTAGGTTTAGTTTCTTCATGAAGCTTTCGAGTTGTCTGTTGAGTCTTATCTCTGTGTTGTTAAATGTTGATAGTGCCGATAGCATGAATTTGGTTTGACGGTCTGCTGTTTTCATTAATTCTTGTTGATTCTTGGTTAATGCGTTGATGTCCTTGTATACTTCGTCATTTACTCCAAATATTGATGTAAGAATGTCCCCTAGCATGCCCCTTTTCTTTCTTGAGTGGATAACTGCTCGTATTCCTTCTTGTAACCATTTTAGTTGTTTACTTAATTCACTTGTGTGATGAGTCAGCTCCTTGCAATGTATTTCTTCTGATATCCTTGTGGCTTGCTGGCACAGCTTGTCAAACCCATGTGTAGCGTTTATTGCTTCTATGATATCCTCTTCAATATTAATTGTGTTGAATTGTAGATCGATCCGGAATGTACCTCTTCCGATTTGTGCATTACCTATATGCTCTACGTATAGGCCTGGATCTGGATGTTCCATCGTAAAATTCGCTCTTGCAACTGTTAACATTGTTAAGAGTCCAAGTGCTACTTGTAGTACGTGAGATTGCTTTTGTTTCTTCCTTGCCCGGATGTCTTCGTGCTCGTGTTGTTTTTGGCCGGAGAGTGTATGGGGATCAAGTTCCGAATATGCCTTTTACTTGTTTTACCATCTGGTTTGCGGGTTGTTACGATGCGAACCATGCCATCTGCTGCTGTATGGACTTCTGTTACTTTCTCTAATGGCCACTTAGCGGGTGTAAACTTTCGTCCTTTACTAACACTATGTCGTTTACCATCACGTTTTCCTTGCTTTGTTTCCATTTGTACCTTTGCTGCAGACTGCTTAAATATTCTGATGACCAAATTTTCCAAAAGTCCGCCTTCATCTTCTGCACTAGTCTCCATCTTGTACTTAGATTCTCTTCAATGGTGTTTGTTGTGTGTTGTAGTGGACCTAGTAGTGCTTCTCCAGTTAAAAATGGCCAGGAGTTAATATGATACCTCCTGGTTCCGATGTGATTGGTATTAATGGCCTTGAGTTTAGACATGCTTCTATTTGGTGCATTAGTGTAGTTAGTTCCTCGTATGTTAATGTTGCTTCTCCAATAACTCGCCTCATGTGGTGTTTGACTGACTTCACTCCGGCTTCCCATAGGCCGCCAACATGTGGTGTGGACGGTGGTATGAAGTGTCATTTTATTCCTACTGATGATTCTTGGGTTCTCACTTCTTCCATTATTGCTTGAACTTCATTTTGAAGAATGTTATTTGCTCCTACAAAATTTGTACCATTGTCACTGTATATGTGTGTCAATGACCTCTCCTGGATGTGAATCTTCTCATTGCTGCTAGAAATGTTTCTGTGGTCATGTCACTTACTACTTCCAGATGTATTGCCTTGGTTGTTAGGCAGATGAATATTGCGATGTATCCTTTATATGCTTTGTGTCCTCTTCCTTTCCATGATCTTATTTGAATTGGACCGGCGTAATCTATCCCTGTGTGTGTGAATGGTGAACTTGAGTTACCCTAGCCGCGGCAATTCCATAAGCTGTTGTGTAGTCTGTTTCTTGTATCTGATGCATGTCGTGCATGAATGGATGACTGATTTTACTGCCCTTTTGCCGTTTATTATCCAGTATTTTCTGCGTAGGTATGCAAGTGTGATCTGGGTCCCCCCATGCAGTGTTTCTTGGTGAGCCTTTAGTATCACTAAATTTGTAAGTTGTTGGCCTGGTGGTAGTATTATAGGATGCTTTTCGTCGAATGACAATTGTGAATTGTGTAATCTTCCTCCCACACGTAGGATGCCTTCTCCATCTATAAATGGGTTGAGTGTTGCCATTTGGTTGTTTTTCAACACTTGTTGCTGTTTTTGTAGTGCTTCTAACTCCTTGCCGAAGTGCTGGTGCTGTGTCATTCTGATGACTTGATGCATTGCCCTGCTTAATTCTTCTAATTCTAGGTGTTTGTGTTTACTTTGCTGTCTTCTGCATGCTTTGCTGAATCGGTTGCAGTAGGCGATCATTCGTTGCAGTCGTTGTAATGACGAAAATCGGTTTATGATGCTGTTGTCTTCTATTTTATGGTTGTCAGACATCTCTTCAGCTCCAGTTTTGTGGTTGTGTTTGGTGTTTGGTATTCTTTCCATGCATTTGTTTTCAGCCACTCGGTCCATTCCACCATATGGATTTGGTCTTTATTTTGGATGCTGGGTATCCACTTGACAGGATGTCTGCTGGGTTTTCTTCTGTGCTGACATAATTCCATTGTTGATGTGGAACGAGGTTATTGATTTCCATCACCCTATTGGCTACGAACGTTTTCCATCTGGATGGCTCCTTTGACCCACGCTATTGTTATCATGGAGTCACTCCATGCATACACCGTTATGTTTGAAATTTCTAGTGCCTCTGCTGTTCTTCTCAATAGTTTTGCTAATAGTACTGCTGCGCATAATTCTAACTTGGGTATCGTCGCTTTTGTCTTGATAGGTGCTACTCTTGATTTTGCTGTGAGTAACGTTACTTCTCCTTGACTGGTTCTCGCATATATTACTGCACCGTATGCTTTTTCTGATGCGTCCCAGAACCCGTGTAACTGTAATTCGTCTTGAATGTGGTGGATCCATCTTGGTATCTTAAGTTCTTCTATAGCTTTTAATTCATCCCGGAACTTCACATTTTGAGGCTATGTTGTCAGGTACTTTTGATCCCATTTGATCGCGCTTATCCATAATTCTTGTATTATTAGTTTGGCTGTTATGGTTATTGGACTGACCCACCCTAGCGGGTCGAAGATTTTGCTGTTTCTGATAGTATGCTTCTTTTGTTAATGCTTTGTTGTTGACTGCTACCTTGAATTGAAATCTGTCTTGATCTGGTAGCCATCTCACCCTAGGGATTTTCTTGTTTCGTTTTGGTTGATATCCAGTGGTTCCGACGTTTCTTTTCTTCTTTCCATAATTCTTTGTGGTTTCCTGCCCATTTTCTTAACGTAAATCCTCCTTTCGCTGATAATGTGATTAATTCTTCCTGTAAAATTTTGCATCTTCTATTGTGGTGGTTCCAGTTAACAGGTCGTCCACGTAATAATCTTTCAGTGTTACTGTTGATGCTTGCGGGTACTTGTTTTCTTCATCTTGGGCTAGTTGTTGTAATGTCCTTACCGCTAGGTAAGGTGCGGAAGCTGTTCCATATGTAACGGTTGTAAGTTGATACTCTTTGATTGGTTCCCTTGGTGGTTCTCCACAGGATAGTGTGGTATTTGTAATCTTCTTTGTCAAGTTTGATTTGACGGTACATCTTCTCTACGTCAGCCATGAGCACGTACGATGTTTTCTCCATCTTACTAAGAGGTCCCATAGATCCTGTTGTAATCTTGGCCCTACGTGCATCATCTCGTTTAAACTCGTCCCGTTGGAGTCCTTAGATGATGCGTCAAACTACCGCAGCTTGGTCGTTGTATTAGTTTCTTTCACAACTGCCTGATGTGGTATGTACACCCTGTCTTCATTTGGGTTGGTGGCTGGTTTCATGTGCCCTAGTTGGAGGTATTCGTTCATGAATTTTGTAACCCTGTTGAGTTCTTGAATGAATCTCATCTTTTATTCAATTACTCAACAGGGTTGTGAGGACTAGTCTACAATTGGTACGAGTGACGGCGTACCTCACATTAAACCCCAACTAATCAATCTCTAATCAGAGAATTGAACATGGTCCTTCGAGCCACCAACATCGGCAACCAGTAAATTGAACATGGTCCTTCGAGCCATCAACATCGGCGACCAGTAAAATTAGTCATGGTCCTTCGAGCCAACAACATCGGCAACCAGTAAATTAATTACCATTGAAGACATCATCCACCACCAACAGCAGCATCTATTGAACATCAGCCTATTGAAGACATCAACACCACCAGCTACATTCAATTCCACCACCACCGCCAAAAGAAGTTACAGCAGCAAGTCTACCTCTGTCAACTATAAGGATTTACGCCCTTACAGGAAAGAAGAAACATATCGACAGTGGGTAAGAAAATCAAGCTTTATAAATAAGAAACAACACAAGACTCAAAGCGAAAATGGAGAAGATAAACAAATTGGCCAACACCCAAAATGAAATTGGCAAGGCTATGGAGAAGATGTTTACAAATATGAAGAAAGATGCGGCGGCACGGAAGAACAAGGTGTACATTAATGAACGTAGCAAGGCATTGGAAGCATGGTGGGAAGAAGCGAACAGCACACATAATGAAATATCCAAACTGCAGATAGATGATCATGACTACCACACGTCAGAATACTTTGAAAATTGGGTAAACTATATAATCACATTAAGAACTATCTGGCAGAACTGGAAAAGAAGCTAACAACCACCTCGCAAGAAGACGATGGGGTCGATAAAGAACAAGAACAGCGATTGAAACGACAAGAGATCAAGATACAACAACTAGGTGCTCTATTACAACAAGTAGAAGAAAGATTGAAGAAAGAAGAAAACACGGTCCAACTTAAGTTATGGCAAGACAAGATTCAGCGCCAATGGACTGCAATTGAAGACCTGCACGAACACATCAAGGTGCATGAAACAAAACATCAGGACAGCTATTTTTCAAACAGCGAGTTCGAGAAAACCGAACAATGGTGTGACCAAATAAGCATCGAACTCGGAAACAAAATACAAATGGTTGGAGATAAGGCATGCAGCATCAAGATGCCAGAAATAAAGCTACCTATGTTCAGCGGTGGCTATGAAAATTGGATGACATTCCAAGACCTGTTTGAAAAAATAATACACTCCAACAAAACGGTGACAACAATAGAAAAATGCAGTACCTTAAAAGCAACGTCACAGGAGAAGCATCAAACTAATCCAACACCTTCAAATAGCAGAATGCAATTACAAAACAGCATGGGAAATTCTCGAGAGCAGATACAACAACAAACGGTTAATGGTAAAAGTTTTAATAGACAAAATTCTAGACTTTCCCACTATCCAAGAGCAAGATGCAGGTGCAATAAGGCGTCTGCATGACACCACTTATGAGTGTCTGGGAGCAATAAAGAACCTAGGAGTAGAAACAACCTCCTGGGGTCCTCTTATTGTCCACATAATAGCAAGAAAATGGGACGCAGAGACAAACAAACTATTCGAACAATCGCTGAAAGCACCAAATGAAATACCACTAATGGAAGAAGTAATGGAATTCCTCAAACTAAGATTCCAGTCAATGGAAGCGATGTCCCAGGCAAGAAAATCACACCATACTACCACACGAGGACAGCCCCAATGGAACCCCAGTGGCAGAATAAACGGCAAGCATGCGTCTACTGCAACCAATATCACAAGTTGGGTGACTGCATCAAGTTCAAAGGGTTGTCAACACAAGCCAGGATCACATTCGTGAGAGAAAAACGTCTATGTTTCAATTGCATGGACCACAGTTCCAACATCAGATGCCACGCAATACGGCGGTGCACAACATGTCAGTACCCGCACCACACATTACTGCACCAGGAATACAAAAAACCTGCAACACACCAGCAAACAAAATCGGCAGCGCACGCTTCAACCAAAGAAGTTAAAGAAACAAGCAGCCCCGAAAATAGAAAAAAAGAAGTTTTATTAGCAACAGCAATTATCAGAATAAAGGACATCTTCGGTGAATTTCACATGTTACGAGTATTAATCGATCCGGCTCGAAGGACCATGTTCAATTCTCTGATTAGAGAGATTGAGTAGTTGGGGTTTAATGTGAGGGTACGCCGTCACTCGTACCAATTGTAGACTAGACCTCACAACCCTGTTGAGTAATTGAATAAAGATGAGATTCATTCAAGAACTGATTTATTCGATACTATTTACACTTTATATACAACTTTCTACATGACGTGTTTTATTGTTTTGACCTAGTTAGTAGGTCATGTTTTATTCTTTTAAGCGCCTTTTGTGCTTACTAGTTATAATGCATATAGTATATGTGTAATTTCAACCTTACACACTTTTGTATCAGCACAATTTGTCGCAATAATTAACCTGCTTTATATTCAGTTTTGCTTGCGATTCGTTTTACATTTGTTAATTCTATTATTACTCAACTTATTACTAAATATAAAATTACTAAAATTATTAACATTATTAAAATACCCTGTTTAATCTGCAAGATTAAACAGGCTCCTTAGAAACACTTTTGATGAAAATACTATCTCCAACATTCAGCACCCTTGCTGAGCCGTTGAGGTCACCAGACCTTACATCTCTCAATTTTTATTCATGAAGATATGCCAAAAATGGGATGTATGAATATTCTCCACCTGAAAATCATCAAGTATTGAAAGCAGGGTACAAGATGTTTTAACGAACATTAACAGAAATACGTTAAGGAGAGAAGAATACTCTTAAAAATGAAGAGAGGCATCTGTTTATTTGCTTTGTTTATTAGCTTTTCTATATTAATTTGTTTACTATATTCTTCTTCCATGGTTACACTAAGTCTATCATAGTTCTGTTTAATTATCAGTAAAATGAGATAGTGTAAGCGTAATAATAGATAGGAAGTTCTTAACTAAAAATCTAAAATGTCTCTTGTTGCCATGATGTCAGTTTTTAAATAAAGAAGCCTATTTAAACTTAAGCAAATAGAGTAATGACACGAGGCATTCTTTATTCTTTTTTTCCATGACGCCGCGCGGCTACCTGTAATCGCAGCCTATAATGAAAAAAATTCTGAAACTTAAGGAACCTTTTAACCTAGACTTGTAATTCATCAAAGAACGACTCCTTTTTCCAGAAATGC
>JARFJB010001397.1:0-5000 GCA_036346205.1 Vesta saturnalis
TGTGTCTGTCTTGTCTTTGTGTCGTGTTGGTGTCTGTGTCTGTGTCTTTGTGTCTGTGTCTGTGTCTGTGTCTGGTCTGGGTCTTGGTCTGTGTCTGTGTCTTTGTCTGTGTCTGTGTTGCTGTGCCTGTGTCTGTGTCTTTGTTGTGTCTGTATTTTGGTCTGTGTCTGTCTGTGTCTGTGTCTGTGTCTGTGTCTGTGTCTGTGTCTGTGTTGTGTCTGCGTCTGCGTCGGTGTCTGTGTCTGTGTCTTGTCTGTGTCTGGGTATGTGTCTGTGTCTGTGCTGTGTCTGTGTCTGTGTCTGTGTCTGTGTCTGTTGTCTGTGTCTGTGTCTGTGCCTGAGTCTGCGTCTGGGTCTGCGTCTGCGCGTATGCGTCTGGTCTGCGTCTGCGTCTGCGTCTGTTTCGGGTCTGCGTTCGCGCTTGCGTCTGCGTCTTCGTCTGCGTCTGCGATGTCTGCGTCTGCGTCCGCGTCTGCGTCTGCGTCTGTGTCTGTTCTGTGTCTGCGTCTGTGTCTGTGTCTGTGTCTTGTGTCTGTGTCTGTGTCTGTGTCTGTGTCTGTGTCTGTGTCTGTGTCTGTGTCTGTGTGTCGTGTCGTGTCTGCGTCTGCGTCGGTGTCTGTGTCTGTGTCTGTGTCTGTGTCTGTGTCTGTGTCGGTGTCTGTATCTGTGTCTGTATCTGTTTCTGTGTCTGTGTCTGTGTCTGTGTCTGTGTCTGAGTCAGAGTCTGTGTCTGTGTCTGTGTCTTTGTCTGTGTCTGTGTATGTGTCTGTGCTGTGTCTGTGTCTGTGTCTTTGTCTGTGTCTGTGTATGTGTCTGTGTCTTTGTCTGTGTCTGTGTCTGTGTCTGTGTCTGTGTCTGTGTCTGTGTCTGTGTCTGTGTCTGTGTCTGCGTCTGCGTCGGTGTCTGTGTCTGTTTCTGTGTCTTTGTCTGTGTCTGTGTATGTGTCTGTGTCTGTGTCTGTGTCTGTGTCTGTGTCTGTATCGTGTCGGTCTGCGTCTGCGTCTGCGTCTGAGTCTGCGTCTGGTCTGCGTCTGTTGCGTTGCGACTGCGTCTGCGTCTGCGTCTGCGTCTGGTCTGCGTCTGCGTCCGCGTCTGCGTCTGCGTCTGCGTCTGCGTCTGGTCTGCGTCTGCGTCTGCGCCTGGGTTCGTCTGTGTCTGTTCTGTGTCTGTGTCTGTGTCTTGTTCTGTTCTGTTCTGTTCTGTGTCTGGTCTGAGTCTGGTCTGGTCTGCGTCTTGTCTGTGTCTGTGTCTGTGTCTGGGTCTGTGTCTGCGTCTGTGTCTGTGTATGTGTCTGTGTCTGTGTCTGTGTCTGCGTCTGCGTCGGTGTCTGTGTCTGCGTCTGTGTCTGTGTCGGTGTCTGTATCTGTGTCTGTATATGTGTCTGTGTCTGTGTCTGTGTCTTTGTCTGTGTCTGTGTATGTGTCTGTGCCTGTGTTTGTGTCTTTGTCTGTGTCTGTGTATGTGTCTGTGTCTGTGTCTGTGTCTGTGTCTGTGTCTGTGTCTGTGTCTGTGTCTGTGTCTGTGTCTGCGTCTGCGTCGGTGTCTGTGTCTGTGTCTGTGTCTTTGTCTGTGTCAGTGTCTGTGTCTGTGTCTGTGTCTGTGTCTGTGTCTGTGTCTGTGTCTGTGTCTGTGTCTGTGTCTGTGTCTGTGTCTGTGTCTGTATCTGTGTCTGAGTCTGAGCCTGTGTGTGTGTCTGTGTCTGTGTCTATGTCTATGTTTGAGTATGTGTCTGTGTCTGTGTCTGTGTCTGTGTCTGCGTCTGTGTCTGTGTCTGTGTCTGTGTCTGTTTCTGTGTCTGCGTCTGCGTCGGTGTCTGTGTCTGTCTCGGTGTCTGTTTCTGTGTCTGCGTCTGCGTCGGTGTCTTTGTCTGTGTCTGAGTCTGAGCCTGTGTCTGTGTCTGTCTTTGTCTGTGTCTGTGTCTGTGTATGTGTATGTGTCTGTGTCTGTGTCTGTGTCTGTGTCTGTGTCTGTGTCTGTGTCTGTGTCTGTGTCTGTGTCTGTGTCTGTGTCTGTGTCTGTGTCTGTGTCTGTGTCTGTGTCTGTGTCTGTCTGTGTCTTGTGTCTGTGTCTTGTTGTCTGTGTCTGTGTCTGTGTCTGTTCTGTGTCTTGTCTGTGTCTGTGTCTGCGTCTGCGTCTGTCTGTGTCTGCGTCTGTGTCTGTCGGTGTCTGTATCTGTGTCTGTTCTGTCTCTGTGTCTGTGTCTGTGTCTGTGTCTGTGTCTGAGTTGAGTCTGTGTCTGTGTCTGTGTCTTGTCGTGTGTGTTGTCTGTGTCTGTGTCTTTGTCTGTGTCTGTGTTGTGTCTGTGTCTGTGTCTGTGTCTGTGTCTGTTCTGTGTCTGTCTGTATCTGTGTCTGTGTTGTTGTGTCGTGTCTGTGTCTGTTCGGTCTGGTCGGTGTCTGTTCTGTGTCTGTGTCTGTGTCTGTTCTGTTCTGTGTCTGTCTGTGTCGTTCAGTCTGAGCCTGTTCGTGTCTGTGTCTGTTCTGTGTCTGTCTATGTCGTTGTTCGTGTCTTGTTGTGTCTGTGTTTGGTCTGTGTCTGTTCTGTGTCTGTGTCTGTGTCTGTGTCTGCGTCTGTGTCTGTGTCTGTGTCTGTGTCTGTTTCTGAGTCTGCGTCTGCGTCTGCGTCGGTGTCTGTGTCTGTCTCGGTGTCTGTTTCTGTGTCTGCGTCTGCGTCGGTGTCTTTGTCTGTGTCTGTGTATGAGTCTGAGCCTGTGTCTGTGTCTGTCTTTGTCTGCGTCTGTGTATGTGTATGTGTCTGTGTCTGTGTCTGTGTCTGTGTCTGTGTCTGTGTCTGTGTCTGTGTCTGTGTCTGTGCCTGTGTCTGTGTCTGTGTCTGTCTGTGTCTGTGTCTGTGTCTGTGTCTGTGTCTGTGTCTGTGTCTGTGTCTGTGTCTGTATCTGTGTCTATGTCTGAGTCTGTGTCCGTGTCCGTGTCCTTGTCCGTGTCCGTGTCCGTGTCCGTGTCCGTGTCCGTGTCCGTGTCCGTGTCCGTGTCCGTGTCCGTGTCCGTGTCGGTGTCTGTGTCGGTGTCTGTGTCTGTGTCTGTGTCTGTCTGTGTCTGTGTCTGTGTCTATGTCTGTGTCTGTGTCTGTGTCTGTGTGTGTATCTGTGTCTTGTCTGACTGTTCTGTGTCTGTGTCTGTGTCTGTTGTCTTGTCTGTATCTGTGTCTGTGTCTGTGTCTGTGTCTGTGTCTGTGCCTATGTCTGTGCCTGTGCCTGGGTCTGTGTCTGTGTCTGTGTCTGTGTCTGTGACTGTGTCTGTGTCTGAGTCTATGTTTGTGTCTGTGTCTGTGTCTGTGTCTACGTCTGTCTACGTCTGTGTCTGTGTCTGTGACTGGGTCTGTATCACTGTCTGTTTCTGTGTCTGTGTCTGTATCTGTGTATGTGTTGTGTCTGTGTCTGTCTGTATATGTGCCTGTGTATGTGTCTGTGTCTGTGTCTGTGGCTGTGTCTGTGTCTGTGTCTGTGTATGTGTCTGTGTTTGTGTCTGTGTCCGTGTATGTATGTGTCTGTGTCTGTGTCCGTGTCCGTGACAGTGTCGGTGTCCGTGCCCGTGTCCGTGTCTGTGTCCGCGTCCGCGTCCGTGTCCGTGTCCGTGTCCGTGTCCGTGTCCGTGTCCGTGTCTGTGTCCGAGTCCGTGTCCGTGTCCGCGTCCGAGTCCGAGTCCGTGTCCATGTCCGTGTCTGCGTCTGTGTCTGTGTATGTGTCTGTGTCTGTCAGTTTCTGTGTCTGTGTCTGTGTCTGTGTCTGTGTCTGAGTCTGTCTGTGTCTGTGTCTGTGACTGTGTCTGTGTCTGTGCCTGTGTCTGTGTCTGTGTCTGTGTCTGTGTCTGTGTCTGTGTCTGTGTCTGTTTCTGTGGCTGTGTATGTGTCTGTGTCTGTGTATGTGTCTGTGCCTGTATCTGTATCTGTGTCTGTGTCTGTGTCTATGTCTGTGTCTGAGTCTGTGTCTGTGTCTGATTCTGTATCTGTGTCTGTGTCTGTGTCTGTGTCTGTGTCTGTGTCTGTATCTTGTTGTGTCTGTGTCTGTGTCTGTGTCTGTGTCTGTGTCTGCGTCTGTGTCTGTGTCCGTGCCTATGTCTGTGTCTGTATCTGTGCCTGTGTCTGTATTTGTGCCTGGGTCTGTGCCTGTGTCCGTGTCTGTGTCTGTGTCTGTGTCTGTGTCTGCGTCTGGGTCTGCGTCTCTGTATGTGTCTGTATCTGTGTCTGTGTCTGTGTCTGTGTCTGTGTCTGTGTCTGTGTCTGTGTCTGTGTCTGTGTCTGTGTGTGTATGTGTGTCTGTGTCTGTGTCTGTGTCTGTGTCTGTGTCTGTGTCTGTGTCTGTTGTCTGTGTCTGTGTCTGTGTCTGTGTCTGTGTCTGTGTCTGTGTCTGTGTCTGTCTCTGTGTCTGTGTCTGTGTCCATGTCTGAGTCTGTGTCAGTGTCTGTGTCTGTGTCTGTGTCTGTGTCTGTGTCCATGTCTGTGTCTGTGTCTGAGTCTGTGTCAGTGTCTGTGGCTGTGTCTGTTTCTGTTTCTGTACCTGTGTATAAGTGCGTGAGTGCGCGTGTGCGTGTGTGCTTGTATGTGCGTGTGGTAGTGCGTGTGCGTGCGCGGGTGTGCGTGCGAGTTCGAGTGCGTGAGCGTGTGCGTGTATGTGTGTGCGTGTGCGTGTGCGTGTGCGTGTGCGTGTGCGTGTGCGTGTGCGTGTGCTTGTGCGTGTGGGTGTACGTGTGCGTGCGCGTGAACGTGTGCGTGTGCGTGCGCGTGTTTGTGTGGGTATGCATGAGTGTGCGCGGGTGTGTGCTAGTTCGTGCGAGTAAGCGTGTGAGAGTGTGTGTGCGCCTTCGTGTGCGTGCGTGTGTGTGCTGGTTCGTGTGCCATGGCGTTTGCGTGTTCGTGTTCGTTTGCGTGAGCGTGTGCGTGTGCGTGTACGTCTGCGTGTAAGTGAGCGTGTGCGTGTAGCTGTGCGTGTGAGTGTGCGTGTGTGCGTGTGTGCGTGTGCCTGAGTTTGTGCTTGTCCTTGT
>JARFJB010001397.1:10000-20000 GCA_036346205.1 Vesta saturnalis
CGTGTGCGTGTGCCTGTGTGTTAGCGTGTGCATGTTCTTGTGCGTGTGCGTGTGCGTGTTCGTGTGCGAGTGCGTGTACGTTTGCGTGAGCGTGTGCGTGGTCATGTGCATATGCGTGTGCGTGTGCGTGTGCGCGCCCGTGTGGGTGTGCGTCTGTGTGTGCGGGTGCGCGTGTGTGTGTGCTTGTGCGTGTGTGTGGGAGTGCAAGCGTCTGTGCGTGTATACGATCCTGCGTGTCCCCCAGTCTACGTGTATGTGTGTGTGTGTGTGTGTGTGTGTGTGTGTGTGTGTGTGTGTGTGTGTGTGTGTGTGTGTGTGTGTGAGTGTGTGTGTGTGTGTGATTGTGTATGCGTGCGTATATGCGTGCGTATCTGCGTGTGTGCGTGTATTCATGCCAGCGTGCCCGCGTGTCTACGTGTGTGTGCGTGTGTGCGTTTTTGCGTGTGCATGTGTGCGTGTGTGTGTGTGTGTGTGTGTGTGTGTGTGTGTGTGTTAGTGTGTGCGTGTGTGCGTGTGTGTGTGCGCGTCTGGTGTGTGTGTGTGTGTATGTGTGTGTGTGTGTGTGTGTGTGTGTGTGTGTGTGTGTGTGTGTGTGTGTGTGTGTGTGTGTGTGTACGTTTTTATATACTTGTGGCAATTTGTGTGTGCATAGAGCTGTATTGTGGCAAGATGTAAAATTATGGCAACATTTTTAATATGCCATAATTTTAAATATAAATTGTGACGTTCTGGTGGGCTTTACAAAGAAATGTTGTAAATGTATAATTGTTTTTTCTTTACGTTAATGTCCTCCCGTCGCAAAAATGCCGTAAAAGTGAAAGGATGTGAAATAAATTGGGAATTGCCACAATTGAGTTCTATGAAGTGTGTATGAACACCAATATTTATGGCAAGTCAGATGATGCTATACTAAGACGCCATCTATAATAACTATCTTTGCGGCGGAACTGATGTTGCGACGTTGTCAGGTTACGAAGTCAGCGAAACCATTACGTTGGCTGTTATTCATTTCTGCGTAATGTACAGATTTAGATATTACTAATTTTAAGACGTAATGCAGTATAAAAATACTTAGGTAAAAAAATTACGTTAAAGAGGTACGCTTCGAAAATAAGATGATATAATAAATGTGATTTATTTTAGGAATATATTTCTTTCAAAGATATCTATTTTTAGTATAAATTATCTTCGATGCAAACGGGATGATATGATAGAATTAACATTTTACTCTGTTATACCCAGTAGCGGATTTTACCTTCGTAGGGACCTAAGCGTAACTGCACGTTTGAGGAGCTCCCTTATTATACTCAAGATGTAATTTTTAAAGCACACGTGCTTCTTCCTTTTAATCAAAAAATTATACGATTTCAGTTTTTTCAATCAGTTATTGTAAAAATTATATTATTTCCTACTTTGCAATATAATAAATACTTATATGTCTTATGGTCGGTTAGGTTTTGTTAACTTTTAAAGTTAAAGTTCAATAGCATGTTTGTCCAAAGATTTTGTATTTACTACTACTCATTGATATCGATATTGGTATAAATAACTACCAATTAAATTATTTAAAAGGTTTAAAAAAACTCCATAAAAATACATCTCTTAAATATTTATTACACTTACAAAAATTAATCTGACATGGTCTTTATCCATAATGCTTAGAAGTATTATTTTCATACACATTTAACGTAAATACCTACTTTATTATTAATAATTATAAAGTATATTTATAGATGGATAATATACGTACAGTTATTTAATATTTGTTTTTATGTAGCTTAAATACGTATATACGAATACAGTGAATGTTTAATAATAACAGTAGAAATAATTCATAAACCCAAGATTTGTAGAGTTAAACCTTTCTTGCTTATCCCTTTTTAGTTTTAGTCTTATTCAGCTAAAAGAAATTGGGTGAAGTAACAAAAGAAAATATTAAATACTATTATGTTGTGGTCTTAGTATTAAACGTATCAAATATCATGAGACAATTAAGGGATTTTTGAAATGTACAGTGATGGTAAAACGTCTTGCATCACCTATATTTACGTTTTTTTTTAAATATCTGCTCAACTGCCTGTGATTTCACCCGAAATTGTTAAGATTAATTATTATAATATACACCTTTAATGACAAAATTAGAAAGTGTTAAGAGTATTTGTTAATAAGTTTTTGTCAAGTGGCTAAAAAATTAATTATTTTGTAAAGGCCTCCTTCCGGTACTATTTCCATACTATTTTGTAGATATCAACATTTAGTTAAATTTTAAAGTGGAGTTACTACGGCTGTCTAATGCTTAAAGCCCAGCGCCTTGCAATCATTTGCACTATGAATATGATAGATACGCCACTGAAAACAAGCCGTAATTGACAGGAATTACCCGCAAAAGTATTAATTCAGTAAAATCCATAATAAAAACATCAAAAACTAATGTTAAAAGATGCAATTAAAGTAGAGTTAAAGTTATTATCTCGCAATATTATTGTTCCGTCGTCGATAAGAAATTTCTTGGAAGGATTGCTCATCGGTCCCTTATCGACCATATCATTTTCCAACAAGCGCGAAATATACATATTGCCGGATGTTGTGTAGTGATTATACTCGATCTTAACCTTACTTTGTTAACTAAATAAAAAGTGCGGATAATAAAATTATATGTGTGTGTTTCTTTACAACTATGAAGTTGTGGTATTGACTGAAGGGTAGATAGTGAATATTACAGGCAAGTAGCGCAATTCAAGTTTTACAATACGTAGTTTTACTAATTGAATGTCTTCTGTGGTACTAGATTTCTGAATTGCCTAAGATTTAAGGGATGATAGAAATTAGTAAAAAATGTGCACAATTTTCTGAAAGACAAGTTTAATTTACATTAAGCTAACACTACTTCTGATTTTTGGTAATGTTTACCAATTTCAAATTCAGGGAACACATAAACCTTAGGTGCAGTACAACCAAAGCAATATAATTAACTTATAGCAAGGTAAATTCCTTTTGGAATTGAATAAATATATTAAATAGTTATTATGAATATAGTGAAACTGGATTATTACGAGATATCTGAAATGGTGAATTTTTCTCCTCGTATCCTGTTATTGTACCTGTAAATGCTGTAACACAAACATTTTTGAATAGTTGTGTAACTCCCAAATAAAAAGCATTTTTTTATCTTATCCTAGCTATTCTTAGCTAATCCTACTATAAGAATTGCTGGTTAACTGCTAAAGAAACCAAATTTGAAATTTTACAGAAAAATGTGACTGTATAATATGATGTTAAAATTTCTATAATTAAGAAAAACTTTAATGCGCTGTTTCTAAAGTTAAAAAATGATAATTAAACGTAGTTTTTCTTAATTAACTTAAATCTGCATAACCTTCCGACATAATAACAACTATTTTAAATTTATTTATTTTAGAAGACACATAAAAAAAATATTTTCTTCTGTGAGGAATTGAACCAACCTTTGTCTTTATGGGGCAATGTCATAACTACTAGATTATGGAATTATTCCCAACTTACAAATTTGTCCATAGGTGTTGTTTATCATTTTGAATAAACAAATCTAGAACATATGACATTGCTGTGTGAAGGCAAAGGTAGGTGCTTCAATTTCTGCTGGAAGGACAAATTTTCTATGCGTGTGTATGTCTTTCTTCTATAATAAATAATTAAAAAAAAAAAACTATGAAGGTAACCTTTAAGAATGACATCTTAACTTTATTTTGTCATGTACCTACATACTTAATATTCAGTCATTTTGTGTACACTTTTGTAGGTATCATCAAACTACAAACTGCAACTAACATATGTAACTGATTTCAGAAAAAAACGATCATGGAAATAGGAAAGAAGATGGTATTTTTAGCTATGAGAGATAAAAAAATTATTGAAAGGTTACAATCAAACCCTGCAAGATATGAAAGTACTAAAGGAAGTACTAGTAATGAAAGGGAACTTTTGCTCTCAAGTAAGTAGGGACTATATCTAAATACATATATGTCTAGTCTATGTTTATAACAAAACCAAGGGTTTGGTTTATTATTTGCATCCTATTGTTCTATTTATATGCTTATATATATATGCTTATACTTAGTACGATAAAAGAATATTCAGATGTTCCCAGTAAATACTAATATATGTTATCACAAAGAATAGAATATTTATAAGACTAAAGTTTGTGACGCTCTAGTATATACCATGGAAAAGTATCATATTATTCATGGAATATTCAGTGAAACATGTTTTAACACAGTGGTAGTGTTTTGTAGAGATATACATAGAATAACATTGGTTGATTATAAATAAGGTTCCAGATCTGTGTGTATACACTAATAGTGACTTATTAGGAATATGTGTTGTATATATAACAACACACTATATTTCACAAAGAAAGTTTGTTTCAAATACCCTCGAAATACCTATATTTCCGTACACTAAAGTGGTATCAAAATGTATTAATGTATTCTGTTATTCACTTAGCAATTTCATCAACTATGTACCTCAATTCATTCCATAAAGCAATTTCAAATATCTCAACATAATCTGTAGGTACTCCCATTAATTAATATCTACAACTTCATTATGTAGAAGAGAAATTAAAATTGTCAAATACAGGTTTATTAAATTAAAGTTATTATAAATCGTTTATAAATAAGTAATAAATGTTTTCGTCTTTAATTTTCTTCTACTGCTTTACCACTAATAGAGACAATTATATTGATTATGTAAAGTTAGACTTAGCAAAATACACCTGTTCAGCCTCTCAGAAGCTTTGGAGAGCTAAATGGAAATTATAATTTCTATTTCTTTATCAGTTGCATTTTGGCTAAATGTACTATATCTGACATCACCTAAGAACAGGGAATAATAAGAAGTTAGATATATAAAAAGTATCAAACAAAATATACCCAAAACAATTTAGTATGTTTTTAAATTACTTGCCTTTACCACCAACCAGGCTGTATTGTAACACTAGTTTATGATTAAGTAACTTGGAAAGGGTACGGCAAATCAAATCTTTTAAATTATGTCCTCCATTTTAAGCAACCTGTTTCATCTAGAGAAAACAAGATTTGATTATTATTAAACTAATGTCAAACTTTGCAAAACACACTAATATACCAATTGTAAATTCTTCTAGTAACAATAGTTCTTCAATATTTGCCAATTCGTTTTCATTTTGAATTGGTAGTTTTCTCTTGAATATATTGTTTTCTGGATTTTCATTAACTGGGTAAATATTCAAGACTCTAATTGAGCATGATCAGTAGGGCTCTTAGCCTTACGTTGAGAATTGCCAATTCTAGTAGGCATTGTTTTTGAAAATCTAAATAAGATGTTTAACAAATTCATTATACGTATAGTACACACCTTATTGTATGTGATGTGGTGCAATAGATATCAAGCTTGTATTTTTTGAAGGAATTACTGAAGGATGGATGGTTTGGGTTCAGCTAAAATGATAAATGTTGGTTTATACAGTGGTAATTTTGGAAAGTACAATACATTCAATTAGTTGGCAAGACCTTACTGTAGCTGTTGTAGGGGTATTATACACACAATTCACCTCATCTACTAGGTCTGTAAAAAAATTGAAAATTTATAACAAATTAGTTTATACACATAATTACCAAGAACTACATTTGAATTTGGGTTAACGAACATGTTAGTTGTGTCAAAAAAAAGAATGCAATATAACAGGTGTAGTCTCATCAATTTGAATTAGGTTTTGTGATGCCTTTGGAGGTAGTGGCTAGTCATTTTAGGATAGCTCTTCTTCAGATGAGGTGGAGTAATTTGAGGTACACCATATTGGTTTTCTACTGATTCTTTTTGTATTGGTTATAGTTTCTGAATCTGACACTCAGAAATATATTTGGGCTTATTGGCCTCCTTGTTTGCTTCATCAAAGTCCGCATAAATCTTGGAAGACCACCTCTCTACATTTGAGTAACATTTCCACTCGTTTGTTGGATTTGCTTTATTTAAAATTATTTCAATAATTTTTTTTAGTTTTGTAATGTGGCCAAAAACATTTTTCGTTCACCAACCACTTATATGGTACAACTTCTACTGTATGTTCTTCATTAACATATTCTCCTTCTTGACAACATTTTATATATGATGAATACACACATTTTGGTTTCCGCAATGGACACCTACTAATACTACATTATCAATTAAATCAACATTAAGTAATAAACACAAGATAAGGTACAGTTACATTCCTGAGCGTTTCATGATTGGCAATTGATCAATATTAACAACTATGTTAACATCAGTGATTGGTTTAATACGACACTTAAAAAAGTGGTTATTGATGATTTTACTCCTAAATGACAATTCTTCCCTGGCAAAACCTGACGTACACAAGCACTGCGAGATGTGCCTAAAAATGATCTTGAGTCTTTTGGTGTATTGTAATTATTTATTGCTTCTTCCTTCACAATCGTTAACAAAGCGCTTAATGCAGTATGCGAAATATTTTGTTCTAATGCCTAAGTGTTTAGCTTTTCAACAAATTCTTTCTTTTCAAATGTTTCAGCTTGTGTATTTTCAACCAACGGTTCATCTATAACTATATATTCTACATATGGCACGGCACATGAATCATGTAAATGTAATTGATTATTCTGATCAACTGCTGATTGTATTAAACTTTCATTTATTGTGGGCCATACTGTATCTCTCTCAGAAATATCAACGTTTAATACATTTCTCCAGAATAAAGTTTTAGCAAGTTCCCATTCACATAACGTTTAACTTGCCTGTGAAACTGTTTCTTACTCCGTTTTTTAAAAATACACTTCTTAATTTTTTGAATGTACGCAGTACAAATATCAGATAAAGAAATAATATTTCACCCCGATTGTTACGAAACCTTAAGATTTAGTTACATGTGATCTTGAAAATTAGTTATTTTTAATAGTAGTATTAATATGAAGCTGGAAGAAATAGAAACAATATAGAATGTATGCTTATCTCGTTTTATGTATATATCTACTCACACTTCTCGTATATCTTCGTTACAAAAATGAAAATAAGAATAAAAACTAATTATACGAAAAAATAGTAACATTGAGATCATATTCTATGTATATTGTATATGGTGTGCTATTTGGTAAAGCTGTTAAGCAGCATACGGTGGATATTACATATAACTGCTGTAACAAATTTATTCTTGTGCCAAACTGGCATAAACCTCATTATAGAAAATAGCACCAAAAGAAAATCTTAGCATGACATACCACCGAATTAAAATTTTTTTTTAATTTTTCAGGAGCCTCTCAATTAACAACTAAATATGATAATGAACCCAAAGAAATTGATAGACCTGATGGTAATGATGAACCTACTGGAAATGACAAACCAGATGGAAATGAACTCAATATAAGTCATGAACCAAATAGAAATAATGAACCAAAAGGAATGATAATTCTGATAAAATAATAAACCTGCTAGATATGACGAAGCAAACAATAATGATAAATTGAATGGAAATGATGAATCTGATGGAAATGATGTTCTAAGTGGTTCATTTTCTGAAGATAAATCTTCAGGTAGCGAATATGTTCCTTCGGAATATGAATCAGATGTGGAGAAAGAAGCATTGTGCACAATTGAAAGGAAGAAATATACCTCGGATTATAAAAAAAATAATAGAAAGATGCAGAAACTTGAAGAGAATTATACAAAAGATTGCAATAAAATGCCGACTTGCAGAGAAAAAGTTAAAGCTAAAGATCTATTAGGAACTAATAAGGCACAGATAATGCCTGCTGACAAAACATCTACTTATTCAGACATGTACTTGCTTGGTAAAAATCTGTCATCTGACAGTAAAAAAATATGTGTCAAATTAGTCAGCACAAAAGCATAATAGTGGGCGTAGAATCCGCGACAAGCGCCATGCTTGTTACTTTTGCCAAAAAGAGGTAATAAACATGGCAAAACATTTAGAAATTGTACATTCTAAAGAAATTGAAGTTGCAAAAATATTGGCCTTACCTAAGAGATCAAAAGAACGAAAAGAAGCCCTACAAAATATTACTAGGGTCGGGGATTTTTACTTTAATTGCAATATTATTGGATCAGGGGAAGGTCAACTAATATTGGTCAGAAGACCAACTGTAAATGAAGTCCAAATGTACAGTTATAAAAACTATGGACCATGCCCTAACTGTTTGGGATTGATGCTAAAAAAGCATTTATGGCACCATCTAAGATTTCAGTGCAAGAAAAAAACATTCGATAAAAAAGATGATGACGCAAGTAAGCATGTAATAGCTGAAAGCAATGCAATTTTAAGCGGAATATTTGGACTACAGTTCACACAAGATTACAAGACATCTATAATTAATAACCTGCGAGAAGATGAAATAGGAAGCTATTGCAAAGAAGATACATTGATCCTAAAGTTTGGATCCATGCAGTATGAAAAATACGGCAATACACAACTTGATCTAATAAGACAATTAATGAGGCAATTGTCACGATTGACTATTGAATTAAGAAAATGTTGTTTTGGAAATATGCGTCTCGTCGATTTCCTATCTCCTGAATATTTTGACAAAATAATTTTATCGGTGAAGCAAATTTGTGGTAGTTACCTGAATGAAGCATCACGAAGACCTGAATTTCAAATCCCATCTTTAGCTCTAAAAATTGGACATTCATTAAAAAAATGTGCTAATATTGAAAGAGGCGATGCATTACGATCTGGAAACTTAACAAAAAACAAGACGTTACAAAGTTTCATAACTTTAATGGATCTAGAATGGTCACTTCGAGTTTCATCAAATGCACTGGCAACTCTACACATAAGAAAATTCAATGTTCCTCAGTTACTTCCCTTAACAGATGATCTTCAAAAACTTAACACTCATATTGAAGCTCAAATTATTATCTCAAAGAACAACTTAACAAGGAAGCCAAGTATTTTTGACTGGAATCGTTTAGCCACTCTGACTCTTAGTAGAATTATTTTATTTAACAAGAGACGATCTGGCGAAGCAGCCAGGATTAAAATTGAACAGTTTCTGACGCGACCTTTGTGGAGTGACCAGTCAACACAAGAATTAAAGAATTCGTTATCTGAATATGAAAAGAAGTTGGCGGAACGTTTAACAATTGTTCATACAGTTGGTAAAAGAGGTCGAAAACTTCCGGTTCTTCTCACCGAAGAAACTAAAGATGCAATAGAACTGTTGCTGAGATACAGAAACAATTCTACTATTGAGAATAACCCATACATATTTGCTAAAGGAACAACATATTTACGGGGTCATGATTGCCTGAAAAAGGTTGTTGCAGAAATTATCTTAAAAAAGCCAGAATATATAACAAGCACAAAATTACGAAAATATGTTGCGACAGTGTCACAAGTCTTTAATTTAACTGAGAATGAATAGGACTGGTTGGCTAGACACTTGGGCCATGATGTCAGAGTCCACAGGGAATATTACAGGCTCCAAGAAGATGCTGTGGAGTTGACAAAAGTAAGTAGATTATTACTAGCTGTAGATAAAGGCGAAGCAACAAGATTTGTAGGAAAATCGCTGGGAGAAATTGAATTACAAGGTAAATTTTGTTAGTCTGTTTCCACAAATTTGCTTAAAAATGTGTTTCAGATTTACCACCTGTTACAGAAGAAGTAGATGAAGTTCTAGAGGAAGAAGATGAACCTGATTCTCAACTGTTAGAAAACGACATATCCACCAAAAATCAAAAACTGGAAAATACAATATGGAATAAAAGAAAAGGTAGCTATTATTGTTATGTATAATTTAAATAAATGTAACAATATATACTTTCAGGTACAAATAAAAAAGTTAATAACACAAAATATGGAAAAAGACCATGGTCTAATGAAGAAAAGGGCATTGTGCTCAAACATTTCAATATGAATTTAAAAAACAAAATAATTCCAAAGAAGAGTGACTGTAAAAATGTACAGAATTGTGAAGAGATTTTGGCTGACAGGAAATGGTCTGATATT
>JARFJB010001397.1:25000-26093 GCA_036346205.1 Vesta saturnalis
ATATAAATACTGATACGCACTAATATGCTTTCTACGTATCAGGTGTCCCATTAAGAGAGGCAACCGGCTGCATCTCACAGCGTTAGAAAAAAGAAGCTGAGCAAAAGTTATATCTTCATTTACGAAAATAGTCATAACTCCAGTTTGACACTAAAAGGTTGTATCTCAAAAATTAAATTCAACTATGCATGTAAAAATTGACGAAAACCGCAACTGAGTCCCTGATTTTAAACTGAAAATATTATCAAAATATGGAATAAGCAAAAGCATGGAATATTCAGTGACATCCGAAATGTTCAAACTGATGTTTATCGTTTTTAATAAACAGTTCTAGTATTACATTAATATGAAATAGTAATATTTTACTGGTTCTTTTATTTATGGATATAGAAAGCATCCTTTTAAGCCCAGGCTGTAGGCTATCTCTTCCAATCACCTATCAGGAAATGTCTGATCCGGTAATCGACCGACAATTGGAACGAAATACGACGGACAACCATTATGTTGAAAAAACGTTGCTTTTCTATTTTCCAACGGCACATTTTGTAAAGGAACTAGTAAAAATTAAAATTTGTTTGCCTTCTAAGAGCCTCGTTAAATATAAGCGGACCTACTATTTGTGTGCCTAGAATGCCACACAATACATTCACGCTCCACCTTCCATGTTGTTACACCTCCAGCATCCATTGGTGATTTCTTACGAATCAGTAATGCATAATGTGCGTATTGATTCCTCCATCACTATGGAATGTTGCTTCATCCACCCATAGAATTCGACATAAAAAATTCCTGCCTTTCTCTAACATATTAATCAACTAATGAGAGTAGTGGAACCCTCTGTCGTTGTCTGGAGTAGTCACCGTTCGATGGAGCTCAATATGATATGGAAGTAACCTAAGACACAGTTTACTTCATACATGGGTGTGCTTCAAAGATAAAAAAGTTAAAAGTTAATTTTATACAGGGTGATTCGCGAGCCATTGGTACATACTTATGGTGGATATAATACACCTATATCATTAACGAATTACTATTATAATTGACCAATTCTGCCTAATTACGGAAATACAGGGCGATTTCCTTCTTTTATAAA
>JARFJB010001398.1:0-46301 GCA_036346205.1 Vesta saturnalis
TATCTCTAAGAAATGTTAAATAAATTTGTAATATGTGTAAGAGACGTTGAAAGTTTTGAATGAAGTGTAATTGTTTAACGTCTATCTCTTTTACACAATGAAATGTTTCGCTTACACACATCGCAACCTGAAAGTTATTGTATCGCTTTCTCGAAGTCCTCTGAATGCATATGTATTCATCTGAAATATATAATGCGAAAAAGTCAATGTTTTATTGAACAATGGGTTTTCTTTGCTTGTTAATAATGCATTTGCATTCTTAAAAATTTGTAGAAATGTATAAAAAATGTAGTATTAGTAGAACCGAGACACTAGACGCCATCTTGGATTTTGACGTCACTTCCGGTTTTACACACTCACGTGGGGGACCGGATTTTCCACCCTTATTTTTACTCGCTTACGTGTAGGACGTGTTTTTTCACCCTTATTTTTTATGGTTTCTTTTCGGATGCCTTTTCAACCTAATTTTTACACACCCACGTGTGAGACCATATTTTCAACCCTTCCTTTTGGAGGTCCTTTAAACCTCTGCTGAATTTTAATCCTTAATTATTTTTTATTAGCTTACTTGGGGCGTATTTTTGAACCCTCTTCATCCCTAATTAATGCCTTTTTGTAGCTGCTAACGCGAGATGTGTATTTTTAGGGTTAGCGCTGAGCTTGGGGTTTGGCTTAGGGTTGTATTTAGGGATTGAACTGGGGCTTGGCTTGGCTTAGGGCTGTATTTTAGGGTTAAGGGTTGAACTGGGGCTTGGCTTGGCTTAGGGTTGTATTTTAGGGCAAGGGCTGGAGCTGTGTTTAGAGTTAGGGTTATCTTGTAGATCGTTTTTCTTGTTGTGTCAGCTCGGACATTGGATCTGTAATTAGGTCCTTTCAATGATTTAATTTGACCCGCAGGCCATAAAAAATGTATACGTGAGTTTACGTGTATTCATTATGATAAAAAAAATTTTATTAAAAATATTTCAATTAATACATTAATACGAGATTACATCAGTTGGTTTCTACCTTGAGAAACAGTATTGAGCATGTTATGTGTAATTTTAAATGAATTTATACAAACTTTTTTCAGTGCCATTATTAACAAGTATTATTGTTTATCTAATACTATAATTCTGATATAGCAGGTTATTTTAAATGTAATTTGTAATTGGAATTTTATTATAAACGAATGTATAATTAGCTTTAAAATGTTTTTAAATTTCACTTGTATGTTATAACCTTCTACAGGTAATTAAGACGACCTTCACTGCATACTTTAACAGTTAACCTTTCAATAGTCTATGACACTATTGCATGGTAGCGCACGTTCATTTACGATGATAACCATATAAAATTATTAGCGCTTCATATTAATGGATCCATCACCTATTGAAAGGTCAACAATTAAATTACATTTTGCAAGGTTGTTTAAAGTCAACCTTGTAATATTCGTATACAGATGATATTTCAAAAATATTTGTATATTCAACGTTTATATTATAATCTACATCCAGAATAAAAAGCGTCAACTGATTAAGATGTATTTTTTGCTAATAAGTATATATCGTAGATGACCAATAGATTTAATATTTTTATTATGTTTGTTTGACATAACAGTTAGAATATACCACTATATTGCTCGTTGTTAGTAAGAGTTGTTTAACCAATATAAATTTGAATTATTACATTTGCTTTAATTTTCACTGTGCTGATTTCTTTAATGGTAATTAAATACCTTGTTTACAAAAGTAAAATGTACCATCTCGTAAAAACAAGAATTCCATATCGGCAATGTACAGACTCTATCTCCTTAAAAATACTTCAAGCAAAAAGGTGTATAATTAAGTTAAGTATATCGGATTCTTTGGAAACACCATCTTTTTAAAAGACAGCGAAAGTTTACAGTTTGACCATACTATTACATAAGATGCAGATTCTAGCAGAAATACATCAAACCTAAAAGGTTTTTAGATTTATAAAACATACTCTAAGAGATTAGATTTTGCTGTAGAAACAAAAATATGCATAAACCTACAGCGAGTGAGAAATTTACTCGAAGATGCAAGTAACCTCTACAAGTTGCGGGTAGCGAATCTTTGTGATATGAGCGAATACCCAATATAGGATACAGTTACATGCCATACTAGGTTTGTTTTTTCGGCTGTGTTTCTTAAACGGAGGTAGAGTCATCTGGAAGCGTTCACAGGTATTTTTAAGAAAAAGTGGTAAACTTCTTTTCAGTAAGCGAGGCTGTGATATCTATGACAGATAATTTGGTATAAAAATATCTGTAGCTGAAGGATAAAAAACATTTGGGGCAAGAGTGTGCTGATACCATACAATAATAACGATGATGTAACCCCTTACGAACGGGGTGCAGTTTCTAGTTATTATTTGTGGATTGGTAAATCTCTAAAATAGCAACGATTACGTAAAAGGATATTTAATTAGCTGTATAATACTTTCGGGGAAAATAGTATACGTTTTCTAATCGTTATCTAAGCATGAGAAACTTCAAAATAGAAAGACGTTTTTACTCGTTTATTGTGTTATAATGATTTACGATACCTTGATAGTAATTTCTACCTATTATCGACAGCTTGAAAGTTTCTAAAACGATTACGCTAAAGTCTATTTGATTAGGGTCATCTTCCTATAAATTGTACGCTCTTTTCTAATTGTTATCTAAGTATGCGGAATTTCAAAAAAGGTTGTTTAGCGAAAATTACTGGGCTTTCTTCTATATTTTGATAATTACTTTTCCGGTGTATATATACGCTGATCGTCGATCTTCTATTTCATAGTATTAATAATTACTACAACATCAACTCATAAAAATGGAGGGTTTTACCAAAATGACAGAGTTTGATAGTGAGTATGAAGTGGCTGCTATCCGTACTGTGAAGAAGCTCCTGTGGTACAGGCCAGACTAGAGCGCAGCAACGACTGTTCAATGAAAGCAATATTGCCCTCGAGCGGCATGAGAGCTGTGCAGCTTTTCTAATCATGGCGACGAGTACAGACAACAACGCCAACAGAACCGTCACTCCCACAGCTACAACACCTGGAAAAGGATTGCAGCGCTATTCAAAGTGTAAGAGAAGGGTACAGCAACGTCGCAAGAATGCCCACACTACCACCACCGCCGGTCCATCATCATCAACTCTAATCAACCAGGTATCTTCGCAGCCATCAACGTCATCGTTGCAACCCACCACCATCACCAGGACCATTCCACCATCACCAGCTCTAATCGATCTAACACGGTCACAAACATCAACGTCATCGTCGTTGCAGCCCACACCAGCCGCTACAATTCAGCCGGTAAGTTACTACGGGGCTATCTCGACCGTAGCAACAGCTGTCAACGTTAGAGAAGAGGCTGCATGTTCACTGCCGCCCTCACAGACCACTACAGTCATCACTGCTACACCACAACCGTCGCTTACCTATCTCGAGGGCGTGCCAAGTGGTGTTCTGGCTGAGGGGGCCTGTATACTAGAGGCAATCCTTACGGCCCCCGGAGGATCATGGTCCTACAGGCAGGGTGAGCATGTGACGGAGGATCTTGATGATATTCTAGCAAACCTAACCTACATAAATTAAAATAAAATAATTCTATCTGTTTATCTGTTTTATTATTTATTTCTTATATCCAAAAGGAAGAGTATCAAAATTTTCTATTCTACGTCGTTTAGAGTAACTTATCCTATACTGCTTAGACTCAGGTCTACTTAATACATTGTAACAACTATCTCTAACTATTTTTCTGTCATTATATACAAACAAAGAGTCTTTACTATTGCTAAGCACCATGTCTTTCATCGCGTCAAAGTTTATAACTCGTGAGTTTTTATAGTTTAAGGTAATACCCTTCACTTTACTTTACACACGGATTTAATTGTTTGATCACTGGTTGAAAACACATTATAACTATAATTTTTAGGTCCTGCACTAACAAATTCGGCTATATAGCTTCCTTCACCGTACGTCTCCAGCTCTTCGGTCATTTGGCCAAGGAAATCTCCGCATGCTGGACTCCAGTCGCCGGGCTTTGCGACAAATATAACGCTGTCTGTATCGTAATACAGAACACGTCGGTCTAGTTTCTCCAAGTAACTACATAGCTCTAAGCGTGCATGAGCTGTCGTGTAAGCGGCTATGGACACATTAATAGTTTTTGGTGATTCACCCTCACCTTCTGGTCTATCCCAATTCACCATTACAACATTATCGTTGATAGGTATTATGGATTGTATCTGAACCAGCGGATCGCTAAACAATTTAAAAAAGTCCTTTGGTTCAGATACAATACTGCACTGAGTTAAATTTTCGCGCTGGCCAAACTTACCCCAAAAAGAATTCAGCATAAGTTTAGCCAGGTACCTTAAACCGGGATTTTTTTTAATATTATTCGCGTCTAATTCAATCCCCTCTTTCTCATAATACTCCGTTACGTAACTCAATTTCTCGACTTCTGACGTGCAGTGGCTAGGCCACCCTGAACATTCCTGTTTGAGTTTTAAGAAATTATCAATGTAACCGCTAAATAACCCGCCCTGTTTAGTTGCTCTGTCATACGTGGTTACCTGGTATTCCTAAACTTCAAAAACATCCAGGACTATATAGTTTTTAGACATAGCCTTACGCAGCTCGTCAGCTACAAATGTTCCAACGAAACTGCGCTCAGCCTCACTATGTCTACATTCCCCTTGATTTAACTCGGTACCGCACGTCCTACATAACACAAACATCAACTTACCGTGCATTTTTAAGGGTAAAACAGGGTGATAGAGATTAGAGGGCGGCAGCACTCGACATTTAACTAAACCCTCCACCGTGTCTAATGAAATGTTCTTACATTCTAACCCTACATGAATTTTCGGATGACCTACAGGATATTTACAGTATTTATTTACAACTGGATATAATGAACACACGTCATAATACATGATTTTCTCGTTCACACCGTCACATTCATGATAGAGTTTACTAGCATTAGTGCGGCCACCGTAAAACGCGTCACGTGGGTTTAAGGGTTCGTCATCTTGATGACCTAAATTCTGTATGAATACCCGTAACTCATCGTTAGCAAGTATCTGTTTTTTAAAATCGCATTCACGTATCTCGATTAAATTATACCCGCGCTCGCGTAGAAACTGGGACCGTGCCACCGTGTTCTCATTTCGTGCAAGCATGGAAGTACTTACACCAAGTTTAGGATCCATGTTGGCCTGATTGGGGAAACATTCCTCGCAACCGTGCCAGTAACAACCAAGAAACTCAAAAACGGTATTTGATTCAGCGCAATATCCGTCGACCTTAACACCTTCAGGTGTTCTAAACTCGCGAGCTTTCCCCGCGTGTTGTATGGTCACTTGCTGAGAATGCTCCACCCAACGTAACCACTGTATCGCGATTTTGGATTGGTTGTCAGCCCGTCTATAACCACCCTTAGGAATAAGTCCTATAGTGTCTTCTTTGAGGAAACGCCGGCGAAACACTTTATTGCACGCACTAGCAATAGTGGTAGCCTCCTCAAACGGATCGACTTTATTCTGGGTCGTAAAGGTGGACCAGAAACTAATACAGCCTTTAACGAGGATCTTAACGTCCATTAGACAATATCTCTCAATCTCCTCACTCATCTTAAAAACATAATTACGCTGGGTCGTATGCCAGTCTAAAAGTTTTTGACGCTCTTTAGCAGACATCTGGTCTGCACAATAATATTCAAGTGCTGGCAAAGGACCCTCGTAACTCTGGTTCCCGGATGAGTTGAAGAGATATGGGAAATAACCCTTGGACTCTGGGAAATTGAAAGTTTTTGGAAATGCCGAGAGTGGTGACGGAATGAAATTAAGGGAGCCAATAAACCTGATATCACCACATTGAATTGAAATTAGCTTTAAACCGTTGGAGATGACTTTAGGTCTCCACTGATTATTATTAGCTAGCATGCATCTGAGTACAAAACATCCATCGTACCCCTTCATGTTATGCGCAATGCATGTAACTTTAAACTTTCTTGCTCTCTCGGCAACATATGACAGAAACGATTCAACAGGGTTTTCCCTGAAAATGTGCACTCTTTTGCTACATACTGAGCATTGCTCATCTAAATTGTCGATGTGTTGAATACACGTGGAACAAACATTCGCGGCCACGCATAGATTGGGCTCATGCAGAAATCTATCATTCGTCCCCTCACACACCTTCTCCTGCATACACTCCAGATCATAAAAGATAAACATAGATGGTTTACCATTACCGCTGTCACGTCGAGCCTTGTTAACGGCCATGTAGCAGAGATGACCGATAGGTTTTTCGCTCATACATGTAGGGCAGCGACTGTATCCGCATCTATGTTTACCCTTTACTTCAGTTGTTTTAAGACATTTTAAACATCTACGCAATTTTTCGCATACTTTAGCGTCCTTATGATTTTTAAGACATTCAATCCCATAAAAATCTCTCTTGCAATCACTACAAGTAATTTTTGGGTTTTCAATAGAACAAGGTGGCTTTTGATGACACGCGGGGCACTGGTGCATGCATTTCGCATGCCTTTGTTTGTTATTACAGCGCTTTCTGCATTGTTCGCAATAATAACCGCAAGTAAATGCTGAAGTTAGGCTGATAATGACATTATAGTGTTCATCTTCTAATATTAAATTTAAAACTACTCTACCCGGTTCCCTAGGATCCTCAAAATAAACCGAATCACCTACACGCGAATTATAAACTACAATGGTATATGAATCTAAATGATTTTGAAATACCTGAATATGCTCGTAACTACCGCCCTGCCTAAGATCTACTCCACTGTTTCGGCAAAGTTGTATAGCTCGTTCTTGAAGTAAGGGATAACCCAATACCATACAACTATCCACGTTTAAAACTAATAAGTCACTTGAGAAAAAATTAGCGTTACTCTGCATTACCTTTTCCAGCAGCGACATTATCACTCTCACCGACAACTGGTCCACTCTTCTAAATGAAATGCCGATTGGTTTGTCCGGGAAATTTGGATTTCTTAGTGTGATCCCTACACGATCGGATGGAGTCGCATCCTTCACAATATATGTATACAGTTCCTCAAATGCACTCTGTAAAAATGTGTATTAGATAAATTTTTAGTAAAATGGTATATTTTACCTGTAGCCACGTTAAGGGATTATCCTTGCACGTCTCGTCATTAAAGCTAAACCGTAGCGTTTTACACGTTGTATTAAATTTTTTTATAAATTTAGTGTTTGATTCCCTAATTATATTTGTGGTTGAACACTGAGGATGGCCCACCCTGTTGCTGGGAGCCTGAGCCCGATTGGCTCTGCTGTAATGTACTCGTTCAGTAAGGTAAACAATAAAATTAGAAAAGACATACCGTTATCAAGCCCTCCGCATCTGTAGTTTCCATCATCTCATCATTGTCAAACACATCATCCATATTTATTTGAGCAGGACTATAAAAATAATAATTAAAACTTAAAAATAAAAAAACAGGCATATACTTACACTCCACCAACCCGTTGTGTAGCTTCCACAAAATCATTATAAACACCTATCGAATCGATAGTGTCATTTTCACACAACATCTTATAAGTAACGATATTGTATGCGTTTTTTAGCCCCTCGTCGGTTAACGCCCCAGCACCGAATAATCTCAAAATTTGGTTAACAGTTAAAGATTCCATAGCGAAATGATACTCTTCAAAAACAGAACTAAATTAACTAAACCCTGACGCACGCTTTTATACTATTCTTCCAGGTCCCGAGGCTAACTTCAAGGCTATCTTCAAAAACCTATGACTAACTAACTTCAAGGCCAACTTGTTTCTCATAGCTGACAATTTTCTCAAGGTAGAATAAGTATGCTGTTGTAAAATAAGTTCCATAATTAACTTCAAGGCTAACTTCCATGGCCAACTTGTTTCTCAAGGTAAAATAAGTATGCTGTTTATCTTCGAATGACCTGCAGGTGAAGTTAGGTAATAACATAATTTGTACATACGAAGCAAAAATTGGCATTAAAAGAAATGTAATAATCTTAATTTTTATTTTAGCTAAGCGTTTCTATTAATCATTACGGTATAAAATACTTATTGTTAAACTAGATCGGTCGTTTAACTTCATTGGAAAAAAATAATTTTAATTAAAAGTAGAAAATACAGTTAAAAATCTAATCATCATTTTTTTATTACAGAACAGTCTCTGATAGTAATCTTTTTTATATTTCAGATTTTTATGGAGATAATTAAAAACACTATTCTGTCTGGACTGATCCTCATAATTAAGTTTTAAAATCAAAAGTATTAATCATATTTTTAATATCAAGGCCATTATCCTCTTTTAATTGTATGATGCATTTACAGAAGCCCACTTGATAAACATTTTCGAAATACTACCTGGCGTGTTTTCTAATAACCTTGCAAAATGTAATTTAATTGTTGACCTTTCAATAAGTGATAACTCCATTAAAATGAAGCGTTAATAAGTTGATATGAGTTCGAGGTAAATAAAATGCAGTACAATGATGATGATATAAACTAGTGAAGGTCGTTATTATTTCATGTATAAGTTGAAGTTATGTAAGTAGAAGGTTACAACCGGTAATTAAAAAGAGAGTGTAATAACATTTTAAAAGCTAATTCGTTTATAATAAAATTCCTATTACAAATTACATTTAAAACAACCATCTATATCAGAATTATAGTATTAGATAAACAATAATACTTGTTAATAATGGCACTGAAAAAAGTTTGTATAAATTCCTTTAAAATTACATATAACATGCTCAATACTGTTTCTCAAGGTAGAAACCAACTGATGTAATCTCGTATTAATGTATTAATTGAAATATTTTTAATAAAATTTTTCTTAGCATAATGAATACACGTAAACTCACATATACATTTTTTATGGCCTGCGGTCAAATTAAATCATTGAAAGACCTAATTACAGATCCAATGTCCGAGCTGACACAACAAGAAAAACGATCTACAAGATAACCCTAACTCTAAACACAGCTCCAGCCTTGCTAAAATACAACCTAAGCCAAGCCAAGTTCAATTAACCCTAAAATACAGCCCTAAGAAGCCAAGCCCCAGTTCAATCCCTAAATACAACCCTAAGCCAAACCCCAAGCTCAGCGCTAACCCTAAAAATACACATCTCGCGTTAGCAGCTACAAAAAGGCATTAATTAGGGATGAAGAGGGTTCAAAAATACGCCCCAAGTAAGCTAATAAAAAATAATTAAGGATTAAAATTCAGCAGAGGTTGAAAAGGACCTCCAAAAAGGAAGGGTTGAAAATATGGTCTCACACGTGGGTGTGTAAAAAATTAGGGTTGAAAAAGGCATCCGAAAAGAAACCATAAAAAATAAGGGTGAAAAAACACGTCCTACACGTAAGCGAGTAAAAATAAGGGTGGAAAATCCGGTCCCCCACGTGAGCGTGTAAAACCGGAAGTGACGTCAAAATCCAAGATGGCGTCTAGTGTCTCGGTTCTACTAGTATTCAAACTAATAAGGATTTTCTTTGTATAAAACACAATGCATCTGCATTCTTTAAAAATAACTATTTTTAATAATTTTAACAATAAAGCTTCCCAAAATTACATTGCATAATTAGTAATATAATAATTAATAGACTTTACTGAAAATGTGTTAGGAAGAAAAAGATTTCGCTATAAATAACCATAGGTACAATTAATTTTGCTTTATAGAAAACAATAGGTTTGCATTCAAAAGTGCGCATGTAATTTAAAAAATGCAATATTGAATGTAATGTGAACAAGAGATTTTCTTGGTATAACAATGAAAGTATTTATAGTGATAGATTTGCCTTCTTGAAAAATTTATATGAATTTAAAAAACTGTAACGTAATATATGTGTAGTAATTAAGCTTTTCAAAGGCATAATTAATATCAATTAATTTAAAGCGGTACGCTTACATAGGTTTGAGAAGAAATTCATATAAAAGATATCATCCCTATAGTAAATCTTTAATTATTCATCAACCCTCATTGTGGTTAACATCTACAGAGACACAATGACCGAATCATTAAACATCTTTCAAAACGTAAATTTTGATGATGCTATAATTAAATCAGATATACACACCTATGTTCCGTATTAGATTAGATAGATTAGATAAGCAGGGCGATAGTACAATATTTCCATTAAGCATACAGTGTCATGTGAATTAATATTATACTTGCCATTTAGAACATCATGAATGTCTTTTTAAATGTCACCATCACCGAATTCCTTCTCACGAAAGCGACGGTAGTCAACCACTTGTCGTATGAACTTTTCATAGAAACACGCCAGATTGTAAGATTCAAAAAATTCCAATCTATAGCTTATTATATCCGTCAAATCGAAGAGTTCTTCTACATGATGGGCATTGAATGTACACGAACAGCAGTTGTAGTTTCCTATCATTACAGTTTTTCAAAATTCTCTCATATCCTTTAATCAATTCCCAATTGTAATAAATACCGAGATTGCTAGATAGAGATTCGTAATCTTGCTCATGTATTATATCCTCCTCGTTTATATGTGACCAATCAATTTGGCTTTCAATTTCTTGGGATCGGAAAAATTGTATTTCTATATATGAATACCATCTTAGAAGTTCATTCCATTCCTTCACGTCTAATACCACATTATCGCTGTTACATCCCATACGCACTACTGGTGCAAGGTTAGTGTGTACTGTATCAATTTCAATATGCGTATCATGCGATAGTTTATAGGAAGCACAATCGATTAAGTATTCATTAGCTGCCTGTTTATACACCTCATGCCTATGTTGAAATGAGGATGACCAGTTGGAATAACCCTCATCTTGTTTCTCTTCATATTTACTACTACTACTACCATCACTATTTTGGCAGCATGAACAATAAAATGTTAAATTATTTTTCATATTGTTACTACAGCGGTACGGAGTATCCGGCAGTGAACATCCAGATCGTTCCAGGAGTAACTTTATTGCTGCTTGCATGACTTTACTTGTCCACAACCGCACTACGGCTAAACACTATTTTCGAAATGAGCATGTTTACATATGGTTGGATGCACTAAATGTTATGTTTGTTTTTTTTTCCGACTCCTCCCAGACTACTCATGAATACATCCTTTGTATTGTAACGGTATAAACGGGTGGTAGAACGGGATTACAGATAAAATTGGCCTTTTTGCCCCGACTAGCCAGCGTATGGGTGTAGGTCAGATGTTGAAAAATTTTGCGCATCCAGAATAGTAAATCGTACGTAAGTCACACTAGGGGCTGAAGACAAAATCAATTCGGTTTGGGCGCCAGAATGTTTGGTAGTCAAAATAAGGGTTGTCGTGCCAAAATTACGAGTACATAGCGTGTCTAAACATACAAAAACATACGCTTACCTATCCGCAATCAATCCCAGGTGTGCTGGACAGCAACTCAGCAAACCACCTGAAAGAGGGCTTCAAAAACACAACACGCTTGTCAAATAAAAGCGTGATAAACACTCAATAACTTTACGTTAATACACCTCCGTGTAAATAATTAGGCATTAAATAATAATCAAAACAAAACAACAAAAAAAATAAGCTATAGAATGAACTCTAAATGAATTAATACTCAACTAAAAATCAAATAAAATACTAAAAATTTAATAACGCTATTACTCAATAAAATTAAAAAAAAACTAAAATTAATAAAAACTAAATTACCGGTAACTTGCAATTTGCAAAAAAAAACTCTTATGTAACACAAAAGGGTTTCCATAGAAATTAAACACATTTATAAAACCTAACAAACTATAATAAAATAATAAAATGATAAATATAAAAAATGTAAACATACGATAATGCGTATAAACAAAAAATACAAATACTTAAAAGGCGACAGGATGTCTGATTTACGCCAGTCTAAATCGTTTAACCTATAAAGATATAATTCGTGGATAATATACCCACACTACAATAGGGTCGATTGCCCTTTATATAAAATAAAAAGTGTGAAGGCGGAGCGTCAAAACTATAATTAATTACGTTAAACAAATTTAAACAACAACTTACTTTAACAAAAAAAATGACCTGCTTTCAAACTTTCATAAACACAAAAAATAAATCGAAACACACAAAATCTTCAAAATTTTCAATAAAAACACAATATTATATTACCTTACGGTCTAGAATTACACCTCTTCTGTGTTACAATATATGGAAGATAACCAGGTGGTCGGTTACGGCTATGACGGAAATGAAATCTCCCTGCTCTGGCAAAATGATGAATAAAATGTTGACTATTGTTCCATTATACACAAACAATTTCTTGACTAAACTCGTTAGGATGTTACTGTATCAATTACTAACTTCTTTTAAAATATTAATATGAGCGTTCAAATGACTTGATAACTTTTAGCTTTAATTGGTTTTATTTCCACTAATAATCCAAAATGTTGATAACTGTTTTAAATAACTATAAATTTTAATATATTGCACACACGCTTTGTACGATAAACAGGTGGCACTGCAAGAACGATGATTTTAAAATCCGCAGAAGCGATATAAACCAAAGAGGTCACTGAAGCACTATACAACACGACGATGTCCTCTAGGTAACTTTACGTAAAACCGAAATCGGCACTAGGTATAATCCTCTGGTGATGAACAATTTTAATAAAATCCCTTTTACAGGTCGTCTTCAGAAGTAGCTTAACTACCCTTACTACACAAAAATACGTTCGTTAAACATCACAAGGTCCAAAATTTCAACGTTCTAAACCACCCCCTTAAAGCGTAACAATAAACGGCAACGTATACTACTCGAAAGCACGATCAGTCTCAAAATCCCAAAAATTATTAACAAATTCCATCTTTGAATTTTGAATCCCACTACTCATAAAAATCTTATCTAAGTTAATTCCACCAATTAAAAAACGGAAGGGAAAATAAGAATACACAAATTCGTTTCCGTCCGTAAGGACTCGGTAATTTCCAAAAGTTCAAACGTCAGCAGAAGTAACGTGTACAGCCTCTCTATGTTTACCTTAAAGTACGAACAATAAGGCCCACATGCAATCTCTATGACTCAAAACCAGCATATTCACTATTACACTGAACAACTATACTTAAGCGACTTTATGTCGCTAACATGACATCATACACAGATAAATCCACACTATTTATTTAAATTACTTAATTTTCTATTATATTTTACGGAAATCAAACGAAATGAACCTTAATTGAACGTAGATACCACTATTTACAAATAAACGTTAATCAAACTTCTATAAACGAGGAATAATAAGGAAAAAAACAACATAAATTTCGGAATAATAATTCACAAACAAAGAATCTAAAGCTCACCATACACCTACCATCCCTAAAGGTCGCTACACACGTTAAACACAAATTTATCTATAAAAACTCAATTTGACAACAAAAAAAAATATGTATATACGGAATCTAACTAAATGCATAAGACTACAAACAAAATTACCCAATACGTATACAGGGTGTTCAAAATTCCCTGACAGTATTTAGCATCGTTTTAAATCCCTCAACTCGATTTTCTTCATCCATGAAATACTGTAAAAGTGCTGAGGTAAAACACATTTAAACTCCTCCGTTTCTAACGCTATACGTTCACCATACTTCGTATTAGTTACTGTCACATTAATAACTTTATATTTTTTCGATATCTCTAGGTCACATGCATTTTTATAGTTTGCAATAGCTGCTTTGGTTTAACCCTGCTAATTCCATGGTTAGCAACTTACTAACCGATTGATCTCAACACACAACAACTTATATGTCCTTGACCTTGAAGCGTCGGCTTGAACAATGGATCGCCTTTGTTCTTGAAAGCTGATTTCTCAGAATTGAGTCCAAAATGGTGGGGGTAGCTGGATAACAATCTATTTTTAGCAACTACGACTCGACCAGAACAATGGTTCGCCTTTGTTCTTTTCTCAGAAGTGTGAACTTGAAAATTATAAGCATAGACTTTGAAGCGTCGGCCTGAACAATGGATCGCCTTAGTTCCTGAAAATTGATTTGTCAGAATTGAGCCTGAAAAAGGCAGGGGGTACCTAGATAACAATCTATTTTCAGAAATTATGACTAACTCGGTCGGAACAATGGATCGCCTTTGTTCTTTTCTCAGAGGTGTGACCTTGAAATGGGGTGGAAACGGCTACCATTTGCAAATAAGTTACTTTGGCGTTTTTGGATAATTTGCATGCGTCGGATGCATTTTTCACGTAAACCGTTGGTCCTAGCGACTTTCTGAAGCAGTAAAGATGGGAAAACAAATTTTTCCAGTCGAAAATGACATACAATGTATAGCAAACAGTTAGGACCGATTCAAAAAAGATGGAAACCTGTATGTGCGTCTATCAGTAATAAAAGAACTAAGGTTATATTGGAATTCTGCGTGATAAAAAGCCCCTGTATTCAAAATTCCGTCTGCTTATTACATCATTGTAAAAAGATATTTAAAAAAACAAAAAAATAATTAAACTTCAGCACCCTATATCTTTATCTTTGTTATTATAAGAGATACAGAGTGGTTAAATTAGCAAAGTTGGGCAGTATTACATCATAATTCAAACACCGATAAGAACATTCAACATTGTTGCCAACTTTCTAAGATATCTGAAAATAACTAATAATCGACAAAATTTTCAATCGGCTGTATCTTTGTTAATATTCAAAATACGAAAAAGTTATAAGAGAGGCCTTTGATAGCTATTTTTACGTGAAATTAGAAAATGAAAATGAAACTTTTTTTTTGTAATTATTGTTCGAGGTACAACCCAAACAAAAATTTTTTTAAATGGCAACTATAAGTGGTTATGGACTCATTGGATGGTTTTTTTTTCTGATTTCAAAAATGTATAGCTTTGTATGTTTAGTATTATTAGTTAACCCACAATTTTCAAAAAATTGTAATTATAGTATTTACTAAACAAATGCAATGTTTGCCGCGGTCTGCTGTGACAATTAACAACAAAATTATTCATTGATTGAATGTCAAATAGTAGATATTGAATTATTTGTTGTAACCAGTTGTAGTTCGTACTTAAATAGTGAATATTATTGTATTAATGGCTTATTCTTCTGAAGAAAGAAATGATATGCTTTTTTGCTATTACGTGTCTTACATATTTATATATATATATATATATATATATATATATATATATATATATATATATATATATATATTGTAACTTACTGAATTTCAATTACATCGTATACAGATTAGATTGTTCCTACGCGATTTTTGGTTCTTGTGCTACTTACCGGATTTGATGTTATTTGTTAGAGAAAGAAAATGATTTAATTATTTTTAATTTAGATTTGGATTACGAATTAGAGCTGGTTATTTGTTTATTCAATTAATTATATTTATTTGTTTTTTATTATACCTTACATTACGGATACGATCTATTATTTATTTTTTATCATTTAAGCTAATAAAATATTCTTGAGAATTTTTTTTACATTAACATGTATACACATCAAAAATGTCTAATGTATACCTTACACGATCAATAATATTGTCAATACTCAACAATATTGACAATATTATTGATCGTGTAAGGTATAGTATTGATGGATTGATGAAAATATTGAGGTATTTCCGGATATTTTGAAACCAAACATCAATATTTCAATACTTTTTATTGACAATATTACTGATCGTATAAGGTTATTTCGCATCAATACTTCAGTATTCACAAGTTTTCGTCTTGATTGTTAGTCTGTGATTTGTTGTGTTTTTTTGTGCATTTGGTTATAACAATGAGTGAAGAAGAGTTACATGTTTCATCGGATGAAGAAGCTGAGGCTGAAGAAGTAACAAATACGAAAAACATGGTTTTGAAAGAGTTTATCGAGATGTACGAGACACTACCGAACTATGGAATTCAGCTAGTGCTAATTACATGAATAAAACCAAACGGAATGCAGCATTGGAAAAACTTCTCGACATTTACCAGAAGCTGAACAACAAAGCTGACCGTTCTGATGTGCGTAAGAAACTGAACTCGTAGAGCTCGAATTTTCGTAAAGAAATGAAAAATAGTGTCATCAAAACGGTCGGTGGAGCGGCGACATCTACGTTCCAACGTCCTGGACTTACGCCTTGCAGTTTTAGGAAAACGGAAATGATGACACAGCAGTCTTTACCAAAGGTGAGTGATAAATAGTAATTTTATATCTCCGTAACAAGTACTGCAAATAAAATAGTATTGTCATAGGTGAAAATTCACACTAAACGGAAATTCACTTATTTATTTAATTCGTTTCTGGAATTACAGCATCATTATAGTATTTACAAAAGTTATCCCGAACTGTTTTAGCTATACTAGTGCTATTTCTTGCCAGGGTACTCTCTAAATTAACCAATTTGTCTTGCTGAATTTCGTCTTGTGCACAAAGATAGGTTTGGTGATTTTCTTTCGCAAGAAAATTATGTTTCGACCTCGATGTATGTATATTAGGGGATATGAACGGATGGGTAGGTGTACAGAGAGAACATAGTGAACGCGTTCTAGGAAAGTTCGGAGACCAAAGAATCAATCAGAATGGTGAACACCTGCTGAACATCTGTGTGGAGAGAAGCCTGTTTGTATCCAATACGTGGTTTAAACATAAAAATGTGAATATGTATACATGGCAAAGAGGTGAATCTAAAAGTATGATAGACTTGATAGTGTATGATGAACGGCTTAGAAACCTGGTGAAAGACACAAAAGTAATGCGCGGAGCAGTGTGGATCGGACCACTTTTGGTTGTATCGAGAGTGTGTTAGGGAAAAGTGGGTGTGGAGAAGGAAAGCAAACGTAGTGCGAACGTCCAGAATTAGGGTTGACAAACTAGTGGATAATGGTGCGAGAATGAAATACGCAGATGCTGTCAATAAAGAGTTGAATGTGAATGAAACAGTGTGGAACGAACAAATAAAAGACACTGACGTTGAAAGTGCATGGATAAGCTTGAAAAACTCTGTTGTCAATTGTGCCATGCGAATATGTGGAAGAGTGATTGTAGGTAGACAGAAAAATGTGCTTGGTGGAATGAGTCGGTAAAAAGGCAGTAAGTAAGAAAAAGATGCGTACATGGCAATGATTGCTGCAAAAATGAGACTGAGAAGAAACGATTGTATGAGGTGTACAGATTAAGAAACAAAGAAGCGAAGGAGGCAGTGAGAATAAGTAAAGAGGAAGTGATGGCTGTGGAAGGAGAGAAAATGCAGAATGATTTTGAGGAAACAAAAACTCTTCTGGAAATGGGTCAAAAATACAAAACGTGGCCCAAAACAGAACGCTGCAGGAGTGATGAATGATAGAAACGAAATAGTATGGGACGATTGTGAAGTGAGGAAATGCTGGCAAGAATATTTCGGAAAGCTGTACAGTAGTGAGGAAAGTAAGACTGAAGGGTTAAATAAGGAGAATATAGAAGAAATGATGAATGAAACTGAGAAGGATATTGGAATAAATGAGGTAGAAAACGGTAGGAAGGTTGAAAACGGCAAGGGAGCAGGCGTAGATGAAATCACTGGTGAAATGCTCAAGTATGGTGGTACAAAGCTTATACGAAGATTGCGTGAATTATTCAATGTATGCCTTATGTGTGAAAAGTGCCGAGTGATTGGAAAAGCGCGATCATTGTACCATTGTATAAGGTAAGGGAACAAGAGTGATTGTAAGAACTACAGAGGAATAAGCTTGCTCAGCGTACCTGGTAAAGTATTTGGAAGAATACTGATTGATAGAGTACGAGAACTACACAATCTAAGATGTGGGATGTGCAAGGTGGCTTCATGCCAGGAGAGGATGTGTCGATCAGATGGTTGCTCTCCAGCAGGTGATCGAAAAGTGTTTAAAGGTAAAAAGGAAGTTGTACTGTGCGTTTGTAGATCTGGAGAAAGCATATGACAGAGTGAATAGAGAAGCTGTGGGAAATATTAAATGAATATGGCGTAAATAAAGGTCTAATAAATGGAATAAGGGCAGTATACAACGGTAGTCGGGCATGTGTTAGGGTGAGAGGAGGTGTGAGTGAATACTTTAATATTGAGCAAGGAGTGCGACAAGGCTGTGTGATGTCACCGTGGTTGTTCAATGTATACATGGATAAATGTCTTAGACAAGCATGTAACGATACAAATGGTGTAATGGTTGGTGACGTAAATGTACGACTCTGGTGTATGCAGATGACACAGTCTTATTAAGTGACAGTGCGGATGAGCTGCAAACCGCTCTGAGGAAGTTTGATACAGTCTGTGAGAGCATGGACCTAAAGGTAAACGTGAACAAAACTAAGATTGTGGTGTTCAATCGGGAAGGTGGAAAGGAAGTAGAGTATTTACTCTGCAAGATGAAATCGTGGAGCAAGTGGACGAGCTGGTATATCTCGGTAGAATGTTTACTGCAGATGGTACAATTGAGAGCGAGATTGGACGAAGGGTCAATGCTGGAAGGAAAGTGATTGGAAGTATGTGGACGATAATGAGAAATGAAAGCATGAGCCTAGCTGCGAAACGAGCAATCTATAATGGCGTATTCGTCCCATCAGTACTGTATGGAAGTGAGACATGGGTATGTCAAAAAGCACGAAAGAAAAATAAATGCCGTGGGTATGAGATTTCTGAGAAGCGCATGTGGTAAAACGAGAAGGGACAAGATAAAAATGAATGCATAATGAGGAGTGTGGTGAGGAAAAGACGATGATGGATAGATATAAAAGTTGTACATTACGTTGGTTTGGTCACATTGAGAGAATGAATAACACAAGGTTAACGAAACAAATATATGTGGGTGAGGTTAGGGAAAGGCCGGCCTGGTAGGCCGCGTAAAACTTGACTGAATGTAGTAGAATCTATGATAAAGGAAAGAAAGATAAGGAATTTTAAAACAAAAGGGCATGTCAGAGACTATGTATGAATCTTGCGGAAGCTAGGGAGTTATGCAGAGATAGGAAAGCATGGCGAAAGATTGTGAAAGAAAAATAAATAAGAGGCAGGGATTGTTTTGCCTACCCCGAAGGGAATGGCGTGAAGGTTAAGAAAATTATGTAGGAAGCATGCCGCCTGTGTAATTATTGTTGCCTTACTTGGTTCTACAGTTATAGCTTTTTGGAAAACTCCAAATCGACTAGCCAAAATCCCGAATCTACTTTCGACAGTTACACGCGCTGCTGATAACCGTTTGTTGAAAATTTCTTTATCTGGTGTTAAACCTCGTTAACAATAAGGTTTCATTAGGTGAACATCCAATGCAAATGCTTCATCTGCCACAAAAACGTATGGAAACTGGTTATCTGTTTTGGGCAAAGGAGTTGATTGGAGTAAATTCAACTGGTTTTGTTCCATCAGTTCACCAAATTTAGAATAAAACAAGACACCTCCGTCTGATATTTTTCCGTTGAGTCCAATACAGTGCCAGTGCTATAAAAACCCTTATAATTGTAATACATGTAACCTGACTTGGCTGGTTTCCTGATGGCAATGTGATTTCCGTCATGAACTCCCAAAGTGTTGTAAAAGTTACAGCAACGTTCGAATTCAGCAGCTATTTTCATCCATTCCTCCGGACATGTAGAAACTATAAAAGAAACAAATTAATTAACACAAGGTTTTTGCAGGTTTCTGACGAGACGTATACATTAGTAGACGAACTGGTCAACAAGGAGGTACAAACGAAGATCCTCCGTCTCATTCAAGATCTTCAATTAATCCGATTCTGCCGCCCCAACCAAAAAGAAAATTCGTGTCTAGGCGATGACAAAACAAAATGAGCTCTTAAAAAAGCTTGTTCGTTCCTAGAGATTCAGCTAACAAGTCACAGCCTAACATACCAGCTATTGCTGTAGCCTGGGTGAAACTTGAACCTTGCAACCCAGCAAAGAATGTTTGCCGAAAAGCAGTAAATGACATACTGTTCGAAGCTGCTAGGTACTTTACACGTAAATTCAGTAAAGATTAATGATCCTAACGTAACCACACCACAACGTCCATATTCTGCTCAATCATCTATTGGTGCATGCAGTGGGTTATCAGGTCCAGCATATTCACCGCCTGCTACATTCACTGATTTACAGAATTCTTCAAGAGAATTTACCATGATTGACAATTCGAAGAACATTCCTTACAACCGTATTTTTCAACGTTTGAAAACTAAATTCGTAATACGTCTACTTTTGCACAACATTGTAACAATTCACTTTTATACTTACTATAAATTAGCAATAAACTGTTTGACAGTATTTTTTAAAATAATTGTATTTACTATGCTTGCCTTAATATACTCTTGTAGACATATATAGTGTTCAAGTTTCATTACAGATTCACTTATAACTGCCGGTGAAATAACAGCGGAAAATTTTAAGTCCTCGAAAATCTTCCGGTAGCCAGATATCTCAAGGTAACTGCTAACCTCTCTTCTGCTGATATACACTTTCTCATATTGGTATCCTGCCTTTCAATGAACGGTTTGACCATTAATAACAACTTATTAAACGTCACGTCACTCATGCGAAAATAGTTCTTATAATCTGATGGGTCCGTTGTCACTATTTCCTTTAACACTTTGACTGCTACTAGAGTATCAGACTAGGTACCCAGATGCTGACCATATTTTTTTTTACCTGCACTTCAATGTGCTCTCGAAGTTCATTGTTGTAACTTAATGAAATTAGTAATCCGAAAGTTTTAGTCAAAATGAACATAAAGCCGTCATGCACTACCATTGAATACCGTGGTAATGCTTATGTGCTATGGCCGTCATACTTAATTTTGAAATGAAACTACAGATTTACATGAAAAATATATATTGTGATAACTATAAGCGATAAGAACTAAAATACATACTAAGAGTAATAACACATAATTCATTTAGTCTATAGATTTTCGTGGTATGATGTAAAACATTTTTTCAAACACAAATTTGGTTTATTAGTACAACAGCACAATGGTGGCTGGTTTCAGTTCTCTCTTATAGTGGTTGTGACACCAAGTGCATCTTTTGGATAGTGCCTTCTTAGAGCCTATAGCATTTTTGTTGGCACTGCTGTTTCTGTGAGTCAATAATGGTGCCTGTGTTTCTGGAACTAACCGTCAATTATTTGGATCCTAAACTGATACAGTGGCATCTTAGATTTAGTAGTTTTTTGTACAGCAAATATGAATTTTGTACCAGCATTTGAAAAATATCGTCTAATTTTTATACCATCGGAGAGACTTCCTCTACATGGATAGTAAGCCATCAATTGGTCTTGTCGATCCACGCCTCCCATATATTTATTATAGTTATAAATTGGCTGAGGTTTCTGTTTTTCCCTTTTAAATTTATCTTCATATGTAACCATATCATTACTAAACTCAGTTGAGATATAACTTACTTCGCTTGTCGCGCCATTTTCCTCTCAAAACACCAGTATTGCTATAACGCAATTGTTTCAATCTTCAATTTTGTTTTCTTAATAATTTCAGGGTTCCTTTCTTATCGACTCTTAGTGTTCCTGTGCAAAACGTTTGTCTATTAAGTAATTTGCTAGCTAAATCATAGCTATTGTAGAAATTGTCCATATATAATGAATGTCCAATATCTAACCGACCTTCTATCAAGTGGAATACTACGTTGAAGCATGTCATTTTCCACCTATAACATCTAACTGACCAGTATATACGGCAAACTTTACAATGAAGCCGTCTGGTTCTGTCAGCATGTATAACTTGATGCCATATTTATGTCGTTTATTTTTATATATTGCCTAAACGACAGTCGTCCTCCATAGCACCATGGACTCGTCTAGCGAGAGATTTTGGCCTGACTGTATGAACTGGCCATTTATTGTTAAAATAATTAATCAAAGGCCTAATTTTGAATAGCCGATCTTCTGGAAGTACTCTCCAGCTATAGGATTACGAGCAAAGTGAAGGCATCTCATAATGACAAGAAATCTGACTCTACTCATAGCTGATGCAAAAAGGAATTTTGTAAAATCTGGATGTTTTCCAGTAATCCTGTAATCTATTAATTGAAATATTTCCCATATGCATAAAACTCCAAAGAAAATTCGCATTTCTTCAGGAGTAACATCCTTCCAGCGAGTAATTCTTGATGACGACTTATTGTTGTTGAGAAAACTTCGACTGCATAGTTATTAGTTTCCTCACAAATTAATTGAAAGAAATTGTCATCCACCATAAACTTGAAGAAATCCATTGGCGTATTTCCTGGAAGAAAAATCTAGCAAAATTCTAGCAAAATTGTATGCAGGTAGAGTAAAATCGCGAAAAGTATTTCAAGTAACATTAAATCACGAGACAAACAGGAAATAATTGAATTTGTTACCTACCTGTCAGATGTAAAGTAGTCTCACTTTTCCGTAAACTCAACATGCCTGATAGTAGACGGATGAGACTCATAATAAAGGTGCTTCTTCTAGAACATTTGATTCTGCTACAACCGCTAAAGCTTCCGGTGTCTGTAGAATGTCATCAGAGTTTCCGACATCGTTGAAATTATCCGCCTCTACCTCAAGTTCGTCATCGTCCGAATGGCCCTGCAAACTCTTCATCTGAATCTAGTGTAAAGGTTGGATCAGCAACATCATCGTCAGAATTGTATAAGAAATCATGTAACTCCTTTTCGGTCAAAGATTTGTCCAATACTATTGGAATCTTTTTAGCTCGTTTTGAGGAAGACGGCTGCCTCCTGTGAATCACTCATCGCGGTCGAACTGCAATTTTTATAACAAATTAAACACTAATTCACACGCTGAACCACGCACAATCCGCTCTTCGTCAAATCTCAACGCGAACTAATAAATATAAATGATACATACACGTGTCGGCTAAAGCCGACATGCGCATAGTCTTTCTGTATTAGATGTCGTCCAGAGCCGACATGCGCACTTAAGGTGTTAAAAGGTTTATATGTGGGTACCGTTCACGCTTTTGTAGCCAATTTTTTACCCATCTCTTTCGTTTTACAGTACGTTCTGTAACACAAGCTAAAATAATCGCAACACACGCTTTCTGAATATTCATTTTTGGTATTGTGCTAGCCAAGTGCTCACCTATTACTGACCAAAATATTGATACATTAGAATCACCGTGTATGGTCAAAAAATATTGAAGTAAGATTGAATATTGACGGAAATATTGACATATCAGTATTGACAATATTATTGATTGTGTAAGGTCCACTTTAAGGAACATGACTTTCTTTTCATTTTTCCTCGCAAGAACTTAATCAATTGCTTTGAAAGGCATACGGTTCGATTCACACATTTCTGCTATGTAAAATAGAGTATGCGAACTCAGCAAGGAACACAACGGCACCTCACTTTTTAAAATCCAATTAAAATTGATGAAAATACGAAGGAAAAACTTCGTGTTCCTTAAACATTTTTGATGTGTATATTTATGTCTATGAATCTCTATCTGACATGGTTTTAAACGTCATTCTGACACAGATTACAGTTTTTGGTTTTACAAAGTTGCCTGTTTTCGTTATGAACCTATACAAAATAGGTTGTATAGTTATCCTAATAAAATTGAAATTAAAATATTTCATTTCTTTTAATTTAAGTTAGCATCTAGATCTCTATTAACTTGTGTGTCATAAAGTTTTAAACCTCTGTTTGATATAGATTATTGTTTTTGCGTTTCCTATGTAATTAAAAATATTTCATTTCTTTTAATTTCCATTTTGTAGGTTGGATGGTCGTATGGTGTTCTACATCAGATATTTCTTATAAAATTAATCGTTATTCAGATAATGAAAGAATTTGAACTAACACTTAGATTCTACTTTAGGATTTTTTTTGCCGCTAACATACACGTCATATCAAAAATTGCATACAACATAATTAATCGATATGTTTAAGGTCTATATCCAGGTATTTTATATCTTTGAAATATGCAGGTGTTTTAGAAATATTTGATAAAACCAAAACTACCCGCCGCAATTTCTCCCAAAATTTAATTAGCTCTAAGCTACATGAAAACAAGCTTGAATACAAAGTTTCGCTCTAGAGCTACCGTGAATACTAACATACATCCATCACATAAGTACGCACGCACGCACTACACACACACACACACACACATCACACATGCACACACGCACACACACAACGCACACACATCACACACACACAGACGCACACACACACACACACACACACACGCACTACACGTACACACGCACACACACACACACACACACACACACGCACACACGCACACACGCACACGCACACACGCACACACGCACACACGACACACGCACACACGCACACACGCACACATGCACACAGCACACACGCACACAATCACACACGCATACACGTACACACACGCACGCACACTTAAATTCTACTTTAGGAATGGTTTGCCGCTAAATTATACATCGTATCAAAACATAGCATAGTGCATAATTAATCGATATGTTTAAGGTCTATATGTAGGTCATTTTATATCTTTGATATATGCAGCTGTTTTAGAAATATTTGATAGAAACAAAAAAATTTCCTCTAATAAACCCCACTCTCAGTCGCTTGATTTCTCCCAAAATCTAATCAGCTCTAAGCCAAATGAAAACAAGCTTAAATACAACAAATTAAGTACGTAGTTGTAAAATGAGTTAGTAAAAAAAAGTCGATTGCATAACCTTCTATACCTATATATATATATATATATATATATATATATATATATATATATATATATATATATATATATATGTATGTAGGTTGGAAGGTAAAAATTAAAACAAATGAAATAATTTTAATTATAATTTATTTTATCATAACTATGCAACGTCTTTCATACGTTCATAACGAAAACAGGTAACATTGTAAAAACAAACACAATAATGTATGTCAGAATGACGTTTAAAACTTCATGTCAGATAGAGATTAATACTACCGTCATAAAAACATATGCCGTATCTACAGAGATCGCAAGCGGAGAAGATTGAGTTTAAAGTTACGTCCTTGGCCCTTACGTATTCGGATATTTTTAAACAAAGAAATGTAATTTTTAACTATCACAAATATATAAACAAGTTCATGACAATTTGGATTACATTTTATTCTCGGTTATACAAGACAGGAAGGGCGTATGTGCATACTATTTACAATAAGTTGACATAAAGAGTGCTTAAAATATACATTTTTTTAATAATCTAAATAGAAATAAACTCGAAAATAAATTAGTTTTCTTTTTAAAGTGCCTAGTTTATTAGATTACACGTTAAACGAATAGAAAATTGAAAGATTAAAAAAAAACGCTAAAAAATGCTCAAAAACACTAAAAACACTAAAAACGCTAAAAACACTAAAAAACACTTAAAATCACTAAAAAACACTGAAAACACTAAACAACGCTAAAAAACACTAAAAAACGCTAAAGAACACTAAAAAACGCTAAAAACACTAAAAACACTTAAATACAATAAAAAACACTAAGAAACGCTAAAAAATCTAAAAAACACTAAAAAACGCTAAAAAACGTTAACAACACTAGAATCACTAAAAAACACTAAAAACACTAAAAAACACTAAAAAACGCTAAAAGACATTAACAACACTAAAAAACACTAAATCACTAAAAACACTAAAAAACGCTAAAAAACTCTAAAAACACTTAAAAACACTAAAAACACTAAAAACGCTAAAACACTAAAAAACACTTAAAATCGCTAAAAACACTAAAAACGCTAAAAACACTAAAACGCTAAAAACACTAAAAACACTAAAAACATTAAAAACACTAAAACTCTAAAAACACTAAAAACACTAAAACACTAAAAAACGATAAAAAACACTAAAAACACTAAAAACACTAAAAACGCTAAAAACACTAAAAAACTAAAAAAACGCTAAAAAACTAAAAAACACTAAAAACACTAAAAAACCCTAAAAAACACTAAAAACACTAAAAAACACTAAAAAACACTAAAAAACACTAAAAAACACTAAAAACACTAAAAAACACTAAAACACTAAAAAACGCTAAAAAACACTAAAAAAACAGCTAAAACACTAAAACGCTAAAAAACTAAAAACACTAAAATCACTAAAAACACTAAAATCACTAAAAACACTAAAAACACTAAAAACACTAAAACACTAAAACACTTAAAAATAAACACCTAAAAACACTAAAACGCTAAAAACGCTAAAAACGCTAAAAAACGCTAAAAACCTAAAAACGTTAAAAAACTAAAACCTAAAAACGCTAAAACACTAAAAAAACACTAAAAACACTAAAAACACTAAAAACACTAAAAACACTAAAATTAAAAACACTAAAAACACTAAAAAACCTAAACATAAAAACTAAGCTAAAACAGCTAAAACATAACAAATCACTAAAAAACTAAAAAACACTAAAACACTAAAACCCTAAAAAACACTAAAAACACTAAAAACACTAAATAACCCTAAAAACTCTAAAAAACGCTAAAAACGCTAAAAACGCTAAAAAACGCTAAAAACGCTAAAAAACTAAAACACTAAAAACACTAAAAAACAAAACACTAAAAACACTAAAAACACTAAAAACTCAAAACACTAAAACACTGACTAAAAAAGCTAAAATAACTAAAGCTAAAAGCGAACATAAAAACTAAAATACGCTAAAATCACTTAAAAACAAAAACACTAAAACACTAAAAACACTAAAAACACTAAAACACTAAAAAACACTAAAAACACTAAAAACACTAAAAAACACTAAAAACGCTATAAAACATTAAAACGCTAAAACACTAAAAACACTAAAATACTAAAAACACTTAAAAACACTAAGATCACTAAAAAACACTAAAACGCTAAAAAACACTAAAAAACGCTAAAAGACATTAACAACACTAAAAAACACTAAATCACTAAAAACACTAAAAAACGCTAAAAAACACTAAAAACGCTAAAAAACACTAAAAAACACTTAAAAACGCTAAAAAACACTAAAAACACTAAAAACGCTAAAAAACACTAAAAACGCTAAAAAACGCTAAAAAACACTAAAAACACTGTTACGTGCACAAAGGATATTGGTAGAAATTGTGACCAAGGTGCCGTAACAAGGAAAAAGAATTAGAAGCTCAGTCGGTCGGTTCAGCACTTGGATGCATGGGCGTTTTGGCAGGAGAAGAAATACATAAAGTTTAAAAAGGGCACCACTTGATTGACTTCTTTATCGCCCCTCTATCAAGAAAAGGGCTAGCCACCTAGGACAAAAAGACAGCTAAAAGAAAGTGGTGAACTAAGTCCACACTGAGGAGGAACTGGTTAGGAATGAACGTAGATCACAGGATAATGAAAGAACTTACAATCGTTTAACACTATTTAATATACCCAACGTTAAATAGCATAAACGTTACAATAACATTCAAATGTTCATAAATATCTAACACAAAATATAATCAGAGACCATGTCCATGAAATAAACCAATAGCAATCAACTTACCTTTCCACCAAGTGAAACAACCTATGAAATTTACTTATTTACCTACTCAGACAGCAGTTCGGCATCTAGTGTTGCCCCTAAAGAAAATAATACCCAAACTTATATTTATTATTATCCGAAATTAATTTTTTTTTCGAAATTCACGAAGAGCTCTCCGTTGGATTAACTTATCAGTTTCAAACAACCGGACGCAAATAAACCCCAAATATAAAACAAAATTTAGCACTAGATGTCTACCCTGTTGTTTACTTATGTAAGCACAAAATATTATTAAATTTAGTTAACATGAGCATTACAGAAAAATTAATAAGCATAAAGCATTTAGATAAATTTTGAAAGGCCAAGTTGATTACCAAGTTGGCAAGTAACATAAACACAACAAAAAAAATTCAGATTAGTAATCCTACTTCAACAGTTTTAGAATAAACAATTATTAAAATTGTAATCCGAAAGAAAAATTATAAATGTATACAACCCCAAAACTAGTAAATAAATATTCGTTTAATTACACAGTAATTGAAACCCCAACAGTTAGCCTAATTTATGACATACATTGTATATTTAACTCAACGAGCAGCATTCAATGAACAAACAGCTGGTTGTGTACAGTAACACAGGTAATTCTAACCGTTTCACAATTACGGCTATTTAGCAGAACAAAACATACAAGAAAAGTAAATAGATGATATATAAATTCTATTGTAAGTTAAATGTAAGTATAAGCAAACTTGAATAACCCAATTTATCTTTTACAGGTACAAATGTATAGTATTACTCTCGATTACTCAGAAAAAATTGTTTAGCAATAAAGCATAAGCATTAATTTCAAGATTAAGAAAATTGCAGAAACACACTAATACAATAGTAGCACAGTAATATAATGGTTATAAACCTTCAGTAAAGTACTGATAACGAAGCTCGTTATGAAGACAATCAAAGTCACTCACCATAGGTAAAATTTGTCTGCTGTAACAATAATACTTATCGGAAACTAAACGTAGGTGTAATGTATATTTCTTCTGTTAAGTCGGAAGATATTAGGAAGGAGTAATCGTAGATGGTTTCCATTCAGGCTTGAAGACCCTAACTAATATTTCACCCTCGGACGAATGATATCCAAATGTGTTGTCAGGAACGGTTTAATTATTCCTTAGGAAGCACGAAATATGTTAATCTTGAGTGAATGTAAAGGACCAAAAAGAACCTATATAAGATAAATGTGTTAGAATTTAAGTCGATACCCCAATTTTAAAATATGATCTTTAGCTGTAGTAACAATTTCAAAACATGTACGCATGCATTTCAAACTAATGTCTTGTAAATAAGTAACGAAAGTGAGTAGCTTACCTCTTGATCGAAGCCAAAGTGTAGCAGAAGCAACAAAAAATTAAAGCCGAAACAACATTCGAAATCCCAACAGGATTTATTTATAAGGAAAAGATTTAGAACCAGCAACAGGCTGTTACAAATTTTCTTGAAAAATTCAATCAAATTTTAGGAACACCTTTTCCAAATTTTACATGTGCTTCTCACTACGCATTTAATTTCTTTCTTTTCGCCAAAATGGCGTTTTTCTTCTTATCTCAAGGTACCAGAAAACCAAAAAAAAAACATAGCCTGATTATTTTCACCAATCCCAAAATTTTAAAGTAATCACGTGTTTGAAATATTTTAAATTGAAACGATTTTAGTGACAATGTTGCCATTTTCCAACAACATACACGAGGTCGCAATATAAAGACCATAAATTCATAACCAAGTTTTACACGTATCAACACTAAAAAACATTAAAAACACTAAAAAACACTAAAATCACTAAAAAACGGAAAAAAACATTAAAAACACTAAAAAACACTAAAAAACGCTAAAAACCACTAAAAACACTAAAAAACACTAAAAAACACTAAAAAACGCTAAAAAGCTAAAATCACTAAAATCACTAAAAACACTAAAAAACACTAAAAACACTAAAAACACTAAAAACACTAAAAAAACTAAAAAACTCTGAAAACACTAAATACACTAAAAACACTAAAAAATACTAAAACACTAAAAAACACTAAAAAACGCTAAAAAACGCTTAAAAACATTAAAAACACTAAAAAACGCTAAAAACACTAAAAAAACACTAAAAAACGCTAAAAAACACTAAAAACGCTAAAAAAGCTAAAATACACTAAAAACACTAAAAAACACTAAAATACACTAAAATCACTAAAAACACTAAAAGACTAAAAACACTAAAAACACTAAAAACACTAAAACACTTAAAATCACTTAAAAACACTGAAAACACTTAAAAAACGCTAAAAAACACTAAAAACGCTAAAAAACGCTGAAAAACATTAAAAACACTAAAAAACGCTAAAAACACTAAAAACACTTTAAAACACTAAAAAACAAAAAAAAACACTAAGAAACACTAAAAAACACTAAAGAACGCTAAAAAACATTAAAAAACGCTCAAAAACACTAAAAACACTAAGAATACTAAAAAACACTTAAAAACACTAAGATCACTAAAAAACGGAAAAAAACATTAAAAACACTAAAAAACGCTAAAAAACACTAAAAACACTAAAAAAGACTAAAAAACACTAAAAACGCTAAAAAATGGTAAAAAACACTAAAATCACTAAAAAACATTAAAATACACTAAAAACACTAAAAAACACTAAAAACACTAAAAAACTAAAAACTAATTGATGAGACATTATTTTTACTTCAGTTTTGGATTTTTGTGCCTTCTGTGCAGCTTCTACGAAGTCATTGAAATCGTAAACCTTATTGCCTTGTTTTTTTAGTGTTTAGCATAAAAGTATGCCCAGGCTCAAAAAAAACTGATTCTTATTTCATTAGTGGATATTTCAGAAGAATTAATTACCTTGACCAAAAAAGAAAGGAGACACCGGTTCATATTTTGGCTAGAACAAGTATAATTTTAAGTATGTTTTAGGAAGAATGTATAAAAACAGCTTACAATGTCTTCTTTGTCCCTGTCTAATATGGCTTCATTCCACAGAATTGCAAAGGGTTTATTTTGTGACTTGGTTCCTACTGGAACAAAGCAATCGTTGTAAGTTGTAAGTCTTTTAATAAATAGAAGTTTTAAAGGTATCGATTATGGGTAATATTATGACCTTCTGCAAGTCCACGTAAAACAAACAGTGCCACCTTAATTTAGTTTTTTGGCATGTGTCTGGTATAACTCCAGAATCTGGCTTGATTGATGTAGTTCTTCCAAGAAGAACATTTTCAGTGTTCTTAAAAATCATCTTTTGTAACCATCTAGATTGAATTCCTGCAATGTCCACTCCTCGTACCCTAATGAAGCAAATGGAATATTTTTGACCCTAACACGTAAACGGTAAGCTTCGTAACCAACTTTCATAGTTTTGAGATTTAAATAATTCAAACATTATCGAGACGAAATGTCGCTAGGAAGATAACGTCGATTTGATGCGTGCTCACGCCTAAAATGGAAAAAAAAACATATATATTTTTTAGGTTGCAAGATTTCTATTTTTTTTAACTTACCTATAATGAGATATAGATGGTTCTAAGGACACTATGTGAGCATCTACTAATTCATAATCTATTTTATTTTTCACTGACTGTGTTCGACGATCTTGTATAGAATCTAATTGGTATATGAGAGTTTTTGTTAAGGTGTCATGTAGAAGTCGGTCATTGTTTTTATAAAAATAAGTGATGTAAATGGTAATCGGATAAAAATGTGAAAATAGTGTAATAAATAAATTAGTTGTAAAAATGTTCTCCAAAACAAATCGTTATAACTAACTGGAGATACTAACAATTCACCACAAATAATGCCTTTGTTCCAGTCGGTAGTTTAAAGTAGGGTGGTTCGTTCTTTTGATTTGCTTAATTACCAGAATTTCTGCTTGTTTACTTCCACTGAACATCAATATAAAAAAATGCAATGTAACACTAATAAAATTGATCTCGGACAATAAAAATTTTATCGAAATGTAAAAAATAAAAAAATATACAGACTATGTTTATTTACATTTAAAATTTGAATTATATAAAATATGTCTTAAAAACTAGTTATAGCCTTAATTTACTAAATAATGGTTATAAATAAATACCTGTACAAAATATAATACTTCTTGAGAACCCCTGGTATTATAAAAAATAATGCAGAAATGCAAACCACGGTGACGTAATCCTTGTGTCAATGTTGCGCAAAATATTGCAATAACAATGCTTTTATGTTGTCAACCACACCCAAACTGGAATTTTATTTCTTATAAATTTGTCTTCTTAAAATTGAATAAACCAATATTTATTGCATTTCTTAAAATTTCCAATAAAAAATTGCAATCATAAAATGAAAGCGTACGCAACAGTAAAATTAAATGCGTAGTTAAATTGTAATAAAAGTGTAAATCAAAGTAAAAATAAAAGAAAATAAAAGTTCCTGAAAAGAACAAGTGTCTTATCTTTTGTATAATGCGTTAAAATACCTTACCATCAAATCAATGGCACTTTCACAAAATTTAGGTGGAAATCCAAAAAATGCTTCCTACCAACACAACATTCATCAGGAAGTGAAAAAAAATGGATGCTTTAAAATTAGATGATGTAGCAGTGCGCGAAAGTATTTGCGCAAAGAATTAAGTCAACGATGACGTATTGCGCGAAAATATTTGAGCAGAAAAATAATTTAAAGTGGGAGTATAAACCTTTAAGATGTATATACCCTTAAGAAGATATGCACTTAAGTTACACCAAAATGCAAATTAAGTTGCCTACCTCATAGCTATAATGCAAAAATAATTAAAAACTTTTTTCTTATATTTACAACTAAACGAATGAAAGACCTAAATTACGGTATATTTTAATACAACTCAAAATAGGTTGTTACAGTTTTTTTATAACCTAGTGTGGCGAGTAAAAAGTTTTAAAAACTTCGGTCATTTTACCATCCGCAGTTTTTAACTTATATGGTGTTTTGATTCCTTTCACTTTCAATAGTTCGCCGTTTCACATTAAGCCCAGTACACGTATTTAGAATAAGCGTTTTTCTTTCTTTGTTACTAGGTAATTTCCAAAAATTGGTATAACTTTTAAACATTTCTTTTTAAATTTATCTACAGGCAATACCTGGTGATTTTTAATTAGTTGTTCTCGTTTTTTACGAAGTTTTTGATCAATTTTTCTTCTTTTCTTAAATTTCCATCTCTTGTATAACCGATGGTTTTTATTTTCTTTTACTTTTATAAATTGACATCCTGTTTCACTCGCATGGTTCTCTTGATGCATACTAATGCTTTGAATGGGTGATTCCTGGGGTAAAATTCCTAAACTTGTTTCTAATGGTTAGTTAAAACTGGAGGTTCCTCATTCAGAATCTCCGTACTATAAGAGTTTGATCTTATTTCCTTAGACACTTGGAAGATATCTGCGACCGAATAATTTAGAGCAGTCAAAAGGTAACCATCTTCAGTTAAAACTTCGATATTATGCGGATTAAGGCTCGACGAAGTGTGGCTATCGGGGAAATTTGGTTCTTTTAGCACCAAAGAAAGAATTTTTTAGACCTACTCGACATTTTTCCAAAAATAATATTAAATAAGTGTCACTAATAAATTATTACCAAAGGATTATAACTTCTGTTTGTGTTTAACAAATTCGACACAAAGTTAGAGACTTCCGTTATTACTGATAATACTAGTAATCATTATCAAGTAGTTATTTAGTAATTAGAATTTTATTGAAAGATTAGTAGATACTTTTAGTAAGATGAGACTGTGAAGCAAGTCGACTTGCTTTTTGTATTATGTAAAGTCATTTCAAAGTAACTTAATGTTGATTTTGGTGCAAAACATTTAATTACAATTCAATCTATAGTTTATATGCTTATTAACCTTTAAATACATACCCTTAATAAAGTAGAAAAAAGAAAAAATGATAAATAACACTAACACTTTATTAAATAACACTTGACACTTGAAATGTACCCTAACAAATAAACACAAATCGTGGGTAATTACCTAATTATGGTGCACCGCATCTAACTTGTTCTAACTGAAAAACCCGTTTCTACACAGTAGATGGAAATAGATACGGCATGTATTATTGTATTATGCACAAACGGCGTATTTTCTTAGGGCAGAATACTAATTTTGCAGATACGGCTAATAATTATCATGTATTTGTCATATTTTGGAAGCATATAACTTGCCACAAACCCATTAAGTCAGAAATCTAAAAACCCGATTTTTTTGAAGATACGGCATCTGTTTTAAGGACGGCAGAATAGACATAATTACATGTTAACTTAAAAGTAGTAGTGAGACACTTGTCGCCGCCATCTTGGATATTGACGTCACAAGACCACCCACGTGGGGGACCGCATTTTCCACCTATTTTTACTCGCTTACGTGAAGGACGTATTTTTCATCTATTTTTACATACCCACGTGTGAGACCGTATTTTCAACTGCTAATTTTCATCCCTAATTTTCACACACCCACGTGGAGACCGTATTTTCAACCCTTTATTTTCGAAGGCTTTTCAACCCTAATTATTTTACTCGCTTACGTATAGACGTATTTTCACCCTATTTTATGATAGCTCACGTGTAGGACGTGTTTTCACCTATTTTATAACAGCTCACGTATAGGACGTATTTTCACCCTATGGGTCAACCCTAAATAGAGCCTTTCTACTTGCGCACGTGAGGGGCAGATGTAGTCATTGGGGCTGGTGGTCTGGATAAGTCTTAGGGTTGGACCTCTGGAGTGGACCTGGACTTGGATCTTGGTCTTAGGGTTATTTTTGATAGTATAGGTCCTTCTGGCTATATTAAGAACAGTGCCCCTGGAGGTTAGGCAATTGCGTCTTCTGACTGAAAAAGATTTTTATTTAGTCTATTTAAACAAAGCTGCTGGTGGAGTATCTGTTAGTATCGTTTAGCAATTCAAGATGGAAGGTCGGTTTAAGCACCCTTTTTTGGCTATAGTTGCAGGTCCGTCGGGATGTAGAAAATCGTATTTTATCGTTGATTTTCTAAAAAATATCGAAACCGCCTGCGATACAGGTTTTGAAAAAATTATCTGGTTTTACAGTGAGTGGCAGCCTTTATTTAAAGATCTCTCTGTAGAGTTTCAAAAGGGTTTACCTGATATGGAGCAGTTTGACGGGGAAAAACCTGTCTTAATAATAATTGACGATCTAATACGCGAAACTAACGGCTCTGTAGTTGATATTTTTACAAAGGGCTGTCATCATCGAAATCTAAGTGTGCTTTTCTTAACGCAGAACATATTTCATCAAGGACGTGGACAGCGGGATATTTCTCTCAACGCACATTACATAATTTTGTTTAAGAACCCCCGTGACAGAGCTCATATACAGCATTTAGCAAGACAGATTTCGCCGGACAACCCAAAATTTTTAGAAGCGTACCAAGATGCTACTTCAAGTCCGCACGGATATTTATTGTTCGATTTAAAACAGAATACACCGGATGTGCTACGTTATAGAACAAACATATTCGGGCCTCAAGGTATCTGCCAGGTACATATAGCGAAAAAAGGGTTTAAGTCTCATAGTCATAAAGATTACATCATATATGATGGGTGACGTTTTAAGCGAGAACACTGATATCCTACGTGCAATTAGCCAGACTAAGTAAAAGTCAACGTGACGCTTTATTGAAATGTTTGGATAGTAAGCAGGTAGAGTGTATTTGCGAGTGTGCACATAACATTTTAAAACGTCGTATATCTCTGTCAACTGATTAGAAGCAGCGACTCTCTCAACATAAGCACACTTCGCACAGATAGGCGAATCTATAAAAAAGAAGAAACAGTTTCTTGTACAGAAAGGTGGTGCATTTCTACCACTCCTGTTAGGACCATTACTCGGCGGAATTCTGGGTAATCTGTTTCAATAACCATGGACCACACTCTGAAGAAGATGATTATTCTACCGATGGACTTTATACAGCGCTTACAGGCACCAGATGTTCACAAAACAACATTTTAACGCAGCTGGGTAACGATATGGATAAAGTTTAAAACTAAATGACCGACATGACAAATGGCAGCAGTACAACCAAGTTCTTCAAAGGTATCTACACTTTTCCAATCAGTTACGTCAGCCCACCAGTATAACAATTAGGTGACACAGTTGCTGATCATATTAGAGATTTACCGCAACGCAAAGGTTTGACAGACGACGACATAGTATCAACGCTTCCACCTTCATATAAGAAAAAGGCGCAATTTGTTACGTATACTGAATACGAGCAGCGATGTTTTTGGGACAAAGGGGTACTGTCACAATAAAGGCGAGATCATACCACATTCCAACATTGTCGATCTGGTTCACAAGACGCTAAGAAAACGAAAAACCACAAACCCGCGCAGTTGGAGTCAGTTTGCGACGTACATTAACGAGATAAATATACAACGAGAGTTTATCGGAAATACGCAAAGGTATGATGTTTCTGTATCACCCAGCGTGGAGCGGACCCTCACAACTGTAGGTGAGAATTACGATGCTGATAGTGAAACGCTGGAAACACCGAGAAGAATCTCTCAAAGAAGAAGAAGAGGACTTTCACTAGATTGGGATTCGTGGCGGCCATAACATGGATGCTGTATACTATGAACCCTCTCGCCCTGCAGGGTTCGCTGGTATAACACCTTTAACTAATGCTGTAAAGGGTAGATATGGGGAAGTTAAAAAATGGCTACAGACACAGGAAGCTTATACTGTACATAAACCAGTTAGAAAAAAGTTTCCACGAAATAAATATATTGTGAGTAACCGTTACGAATTGTGGCAAGCGGATCTTCTTCTTCTTTGAGAGATTCTTCTCGGCGTTTCCCGCGTTTCACTATCAGCATCGTAATTCTCACCCATAGTTGTGAGGGACCGTTCCACGCTGGGTGATACAGAAACATCATACCTTTGCGTATTTCCGATAAACTCGTAGTATATTTATCTCTTTAATGTACGTCGCAAACTGACGCCAACCGCGCAGGTTTGTGGTTTTTCGTTTTCTTAACGTCTCGTGAACCAGATCGATAATGTTGGAATGTGGTATGATCTCGCCTTTTATTGTGACAGTACCCTTTTATCCCAAAAACATCGCTGTCGTATTCAGTATATGTAACAAATTCGCGCCTTTTCTCTTATATGAAGGCGGAAGCGTTGATACTATCTCGTCGCCTGTCAGACCTTTGCATTGCGGTAAATCTCTAATATCATCAGCAACAGCGTCACCGCTAATTGTTATGCTGGTGGGCTGAGTAACTGATTGGAAAAGTGTAGATACCTTTGAAGAACTTGTTGTACTGCTGCCATTTGTCATGGTCGGTCATTTTAGTTTTAAAACTTTATCCATATCGTTACCCAGCTGCGTTAAAATGTTGTTTTGTGTAACATCTGGTGCCTGTAAGCGCTGTATAAAGTCCATCGGTAGAATAATCATCTTCTTCAGATGTGGTCCATGTTATTGAAACAGATTACCCAGAATTCCGCCGAGTAATGGTCCTAACAGGAGTGGTAGAAATGCACCACCTTTCTGTACAAGAAACTGTTTCTTCTTTTTATAGATTCGCCTCTGTGCCAAGCGTCTTAAAGTGTGCTTATGTTGAGAGAGTCGCTGCTTCTGATCAGCTGACAGGTACACGACCTTTTAAAATGTTATGTGCACACTGCAAATACACTCTACCTGCTTACTATCCAAACATTTCAATAAAGCGTCACGTTGACTTTTACTTAATCTGGCTAATGCAGTAGGATATCAGTGTTCTCGCTTAAAACGTCACCCATCGTATATGATGTAATCTTTATGATGTGAGACTTAAACCCTTTTTCGCTATATATACCTGGCAGATACCTTGAGGCCCGAATATGTTTGTTCTATAACGTAGCACATCCGGTGTATTCTGTTTTAAATCGAACAATAAATATTCGTGCGGACTTGAAGTAGCATCTTGGTACACGGCTTCTGAAAATTTTGGGTTGTCCGGCGAAATCTGTCTCGCTAAATGCTGTATCTGAGCTCTGTCACGGGCGTTCTTAAACAAAATTATGTAATGTGCGTTGAGAGAAAAATTACTCTGTCCACGTCCTTGATGAAATATGTTCTGCGTTAAGAAAAACACACTTAGATTTCGATGATGACAGCCCTTTGTAAAAATGCAACTATAGCCGAAAAGGGGTGCTTAATCTGACCTTCCATCTTGAATCGCTAAACGATACTAACAGATACTCCACCAGCAGCTTCGTTTAAATAAACTAAATAAAAATCGTTTTCAGTCAGAACACGTGCAATTGCCTAACCTCCAGGGCACTTTTAATATAGCCAGAAGGACTTAATACCATCAAAATAACCTAAGACCAACCCCAAGTCCAAGTCCAAGTCACAGCCCCAGGTCCAACCCTAAGACTTATCCCTAGACCAGCCCTTAGCCCCCAGCCCCAATCACTACATCTGCCCCTCACGTGCGCAAGAACAGAAAGGCTCTAATTAGGGTTGACCCATAGGGTAGAAAATGCGCGTCCTATACGTGAGCTGTCATAAAATAGGGTGAAAAAACACGTCCTACACGTAAGCTATCATAAAGTAGGGGTGAAACTACACGTCCTGTACGTAAGCGAGCAAAAATAATTAGGTTTGAAAAGGGCCTTCGAAAAGAAAGGGTTGAAAATACGGTCTCACACGTGGGTGTGTGAAAATCAGGGATGAAAATTCCAGCAGGGGTTGAAAATGCGGTCTCACACGTGGGTATGTAAAAAATAGAGGTGAAAAAATACGTCCTACACGTAAGCGAGTAAAAATAGTGGAAATGGTCCCCGTGGGCGGTCTTGTGACGTCAAAATCCAAGATGGCGGCGACAAGTGTCCCACTACTACTCTTAAAGAAAATTCCAAAGCCGCCGATATCAATAATCCAGTCTAACCATTGTCATTCATATTTAATTAATTTATAGACTTACCTTGCGTTACATTAAAAAACTTTATAAAGTTATGTAAAATTAAATTTTTTTAAAAAATATGTCTACACTTTTCTTATAAAGTTAATCGTTATTCAGATATTAAAAAACCTAAACTCTACCGTAAAAATTTTTTGCCGCTATATTACGCGGCATCAAAAAATTGCACAGAACATAATTAATCGATGGGTTTAAAGTCTATATCTAGGTATCTTTATATCTTTGAAATATGCAGCTGTTTAGTGATAGTGAAAAAAAAGTTGATTGCATAACCTTCTATACCTACATATGTATATGTAAAAATCGCAATGAAACCATAAAGTGTTATACATGCCTGAATGTAGAATAAACAGCTCTTCTAATATTATATGTAAAAAATCGGGACCGTATTTAAAAAAAACAAAGTTGATGATGGTTACTCGAACACATCGAATTCCAATTTGCTGCATGCCATGTTAAAGAACGTTAAAAAGTATCTGTAGAAGATTCTCTTACTTTTTATTTAATAACTTCGGAACGGTTCGGAATTTCGTCAGTTTAAAAATCATGATACAATAATTATTGAATCATGTTTAAAAATGTCATTTTACTAAACTCCAAAATGCCCAACTTTTTTCCCACGTAACCGAAACTATATCTTACCGTTTCCAAAATCCCCATAGTGACCCTTCTTATATTGGACACAGTGTTGGTATAGTAGCGCCGGGGAGAGGTGTCTCATGGCGGACTCGATAATGAGGATACAATTATTACTGTGAAATGCATCTATTTCACTTTATCTTAGTGCGAAGTTCCCACTTAAAGAAAGACGGGTTATAATATATACGTCTACTATATATTTTAAATGCAGGATTTAAAAACGTATGTCGATTCAAAGTCAAAGTGAATGACGCTGTCAGATGTCTTCTTGGCTATTTAACCTCAAATTATTCTTCGTATTTCGTTTAGTATAATCGCATCGTGTTTTGTAGTTATAATAATTTATCTTTCGCTTCGTAATTTATTAGTTTCCATCGCATTTGTAAACAAGTTTTTTTCAAAACTATTATTATTAATATTCACTATTACGAGGTGAGTTTATAATGCAAAATGTATTTCCAATTGATTGAATGCATTTATTTATTTTACAGCAAATAATTATGTCATTAAAAGGTAAATCTTTGAAAAGCCAAAATCATGTAATGTTAACGAATATACTGCACTATTTCGAGATGGAGCGCGATAACAGGGGGCCAAGTTTACCTTTAACTTCCATTACTCAGGTACGCTAATAATTTTCACTATTTAAATTTGACAGCACGGCTTAAATTGGAAAATAACCTAGAAACATTGACGATGTTTTGTTGGTATTCAAAATTGCTAATTATATGAACCAATAACGACATACCTTTTTAAAATCTTAAACCATGCTTTACTAAAAGATGAGTCATAAGACACGTCTCGCCAGCCCGACATATATAAAACTCAATTTTTTTTTAAATTAACATTGATATTGCTGTTGTTGTGAGGTAGATTGGCAACACTGACTATCAGATTTTCAAAGCGAAAAGATTCAAATCGTTTGCAATTATTATTTATAAAGTTTGTTTAATGTATTCATAGGGTACAATTGAAAGTTCTATTTTCTTTCTGTATTATCTTTAACCTTATTACCATGCTATAAAGGGAGAATGTTTATTTAGTAATTTACGACCAAAATGCGACGTTATGTTTTATAGTTATATTACCAATCTTTGATGCAAAAGGGTTATGTGTTTCTTGTCTACATTACGAAACGCAAATACGCGTATCGTTATCAGATTATTATGAACGCAGAATAGAAAAAAAATAAAATTATAATGCGCGTTGTGGGTACTGTAGGTATTGAGGTAATTCCTACCTACAAATTAGTTTCGAAGTGTTTATCACTATATTAAAACATGATCTAATCGTGTTTCATAAATTAATCTAAATGTAATAAATAAATTTTTTTATAGTGCGTGGAACATAGACCATAAGCTTATCTATACCTATAACCTACTTCATCAAGCTAATAAGATAAACACCCTATAAATTCGAACACATTATAAACCATTCACACTAAGTAAACAATTCCTCTAACAAAATCATAAAAAACTAAATTGTTTATAAAGTATTCTTTATTTCGCACTTCTACAATTATATCCTCCAATCTACAATATAAACAAGATGGCGGATTTTAAACTTCATTTTGAGTCCATCAACGTCATACTACCTATACGCTATCTAAATGAGCATTTTTACGTATACTATTCCATTTTGCTACACATTTAATAAAAAACAGTATCTATCCTTCATTCAAGCTCAATGCACTGAAACAACTTTATTCGATCGAATTTTAAAAGAACTTGTGAACCACTGAAAAATCGTTACAGTCATATAACTTCGCACATAATAGGGTCGTTTATTTATTCATAAAAGAAATAGTCGACGAGAATGATTTGTGATAATGAGTTTTCATTGGACGATTCTTTTGTTCGTTAACAAAATAGAAACATGATGAAGGATAAAGCGATGACATAACACAATTACCAGAATCCAACAAAAATAAAGATTCTGGCAGAAGTTAAAGACAAATTACTCTTATGTCAATAAACATTCAAATTTGTCATTTATAGAGCATATCCTTCTCACTTCGTGATTAATTCATAATCTAATAGGTAAACAACGGTGTAATTCCAGATTATCTGCTCAGCAATACAAATGCATAATTATTATTATTCTATTGTACATTGTCTTAATTCTTGTATTTGTGTGTATAAGTAAGCCTTCTTCAGTTTTAATGACCGTTAAAGGATTACATATGTTTATGTCAATTTAACGTAATTAATTAACCCAACAGAATCTTATCTCTATTCAGAGTTACTGCTGCAAACGCATAAGAACAACGATGTTCATTAACTTCAATACGATCCAATTACTTCCATTTTAATGCTGTTATAATAATTTTCTTGGTAGCTTGAAAAATTTATAACCTACTAACCGATTTATGATGTTGCAATATGAGTTTTAACGTTGAATAAAAAGAGTTCGATTGAATAATAAATACGGATAATTGTTCAGTACAAGTTATTTTTATAAATGTAAGTCTTTTATGCAATATTTTCAAATTAACTAAATAAACAATATATTAATAACATATTTACAACAAAGTTAATACAACCAAAATAGAGGTATCATCTTCAGGCTAGATGAATTCGGATACTTGGCCTTACCTAAGAGAGCTCAGACCCTAACTACCGTACTAAATAGGTAGGTAAAATAAAATGGCAAAATTTAATATGGAAACCAACATAAAGTAACGACATCGTCCTTTACTTGGATGAGATTTATTTACCATCTTAATTTACATATGCCGGGTGTCCCACATAAGAACAGCGAAACTTCGATGACCCATTCTACAGGTCATTTGCAACTAAAATGTTCCCATGTTCCGAACAGGTATGAAGGTTTCTAGTTTTGTTCATATTTTCTGACTCAACGTCATAAAACTGAACTTGTTCCTTCATTAAAGTTACTTTCTGTTTGTTTATAAATTTCAAACACATCTAAATTGACTTTTTTATTACAAAAATATATAAACAATGTTATTTTGTGAGGTCATAAGGTTATTATTTACTACAGTATGGCATAATTTTATTTTTCAGTGTGTTCTTAGTATCTAATACAAGTTCCTAAGTGTTTGTCCAAAAACAGAATTACAGAATGTGCAGTTCAATTCATAAATACGATACTTCAACATGTCAACAACATTGGTATCAGTTTTGAAAGCTACTTTCTACTGCTTGTTTTTTTGTAATGTGTCAGCTACTGTTTAGGATAATTTTCCAAAATTTGAAATTGATATGTATTCACTTTCTGATGGTTCTTTGTTAACTGGGTAACGTTTTGATAGATAATTTGTATTCTTGACATTAAACTAAAGGGTAGATTATATTTCGTGCAGTGTTTTCATAATTGCTTTTTCTTTATTGAAATTTATTTGGTTCTATGTGTGAAATACCTGAATACTGCAAAGTTTCAGTGTTTTAAGGTGACATGAATGGTTTGGAATTGTACTTTCTGTGTGTGTAGGTTTTCTGAATATGAAGAACTTCACCTTGCTCATTGTATTAATTTTGAACACCAGACGAAAAAAGATGGTTTACCATGTGTATCTGAGCATCTGTAAATCAGGTTACCTGTGCATCCGTGCGCCTTTGTATCTGTGTGTCTGTGTATATGTGTATCTGTGCGTCTGTGTTATCTGTGTATCTGTGTTATCTGCGTATCTGTGTATAGTGTATCTGTGTATCTGGTATCTGTGATATGTGTATCTGTGTATCTGCGTATCTGGTATCTGTGTATCTGTGTATCTGTGTATCTGTATCTGTGTATATGTGTATCTGTGTATCTGTGTATCTGCGTATCTGTGTATCTGTGTATCTGTGTATCTGTGTATCTGTGTATCTGTGTATCTGTGTATCTGTGTATCTGTGTATCTGTGTATCTGTGTACCTGTGTATCTGTGTATCTGTGTATCTGTATGTGTATCTGTGTATCTGTGTATCTGTGTATCTGTGATCTTATCTGTGTATCTGTGTATCTGTGTATCTGTATCTGTGTATCTGTGTATCTGTGTATCTGTGTATCTGTGTATCTGTGTATCTGTGATCTGTGTATCTGTGTATCTGTGTATCTGTGTATCTGTATCTGTATCTGTGTATCTGTGTATCTGTGTATCTGTGTATCTGTGTATCTGTGTATCTGTGTATCTGTGTATCTGTGTATCTGTGTATCTGTGTATCTGTGTATCTGTGTATCTGTGTATCTGTGTATCTGTGTATCTGTGTATCTGTGTATCTGTGTATCTTGTATCTGTGTATCTGTGTATCTGTGTATCTGTATCTGTGTATCTGTGTATCTGTGTATCTGTGTATCTGTGTATCTGTGTATCTGTGATGTATCTGTGTATCTGTGTATCTGTGTATCTGTATTGTATCTGTGTATCTGTGTATCTGTGTATCTGTGTATCTGTGTATCTGTGTATCTGTGTATCTGTGTATCTGTGTATCTGTGTATCTGTGTATCTGTGTATCTGTGTATCTGTGTATCTGTGTATCTGTGTATCTGTGTATCTGTGTATCTGTTTTGTATCTGTGTATCTGTGTATGTGTATCTGTGTATCTGTGTATCTGTGTATCTGTGTATCTGTATCTGTGTATCTGTGTATCTGTGTATCTGTGTATCTGTGTATCTGTGTATCTGTGTATCTGTATCTGTGTATCTGTGTATCTATCTGTGTATCTGTGTATCTGTGTACTGTGTATCTGTGTATCTGTGTATCTGTGTATCTGTGTATCTGTGTATCTGTGTATCTGTGTATCTGTGTATCTGTGTATCTGTGTATCTGTGTATCTGTGTATCTGTGTATCTGTTCTGTGTATCTGTGTATCTGTGTATCTGTGTATCTGTATCTGTGTATCTGTGTATCTGTGTATCTGTGTATCTGTGTATCTGTGTATCTGTGTATCTGTATCTGTTTGTATCTGTGTATCTGTGTATCTGTGTATCTGTGTATCTGTGTATCTGTGTATCTGTATCTGTGTATCTGTGTATCTGTATCTGTGTATCTGTGTATCTGTGTATTGTTCTGTGTATCTGTGTATCTGTGTATCTTGTATCTGTGTATCTGTATCTGTGTATCTGTGTATTTGTATCTGTGTATCTGTGTATCTGTATCTGTGTATCTGATCTGTGTATCTGTATCTGTTTCTGTTATCTGTGTATCGTGTCTGGTACGTATCTGTGTATCTGTGTATCTGTGTATCTGTGTATCTGTATCTGTACTGTATCTGTGTATCTGTATCTGTGTATCTGTGTATCTGTGTATCTGTGTATCTGTGTATCTGTGTATCTGTTATCTGTGTATCTGTGTATCTGTGTATCTGTGTATCTGTGTATCTGTGTATCTGTGTATCTGTGTATCTGTGTATCTGTGTATCTGTATCTGTATCTGTGTATCTGTGTATCTGTTGTATCTGTGTATCTGTGTATCTGTGTATCTGTGTATCTGTTGTATCTGTGTATCTGTGTATCTTGTATCTGTATCTGTGTATCTGTGTATCTGTGTATCTGTATCTGTGTATCTGTGTATCTGTGTATCTGTGTATCTGTGTATCTGTGTATCTGTGTATCTGTGTATCTTGTATCTGATCTGTGTATCTGTGTATCTGTGTATCTGTATCTGTATCTGTGTATCTGTGTATCTGTGTATCTGTGTATCTGTGTATCTGTGATCTGTATCTGTGTATCTGTGTATCTGTGTATCTGTGTATCTGTGTATCTGTGTATCTGTATCTGTGTATTCTGTATCTGTGTATCTGTGTATCTGTATCTGTATCTGTGTATCTGTGTATCTGTGTATCTGTGTATCTGTATCTGTGTATCTGTACTGTATCTGTGTATCTGTATCTGTGTATCTGTGTATCTGTGTATCTGTGTATCTGTATCTGTGTATCTGTATCTGTGTATCTGTGTATCTGTGTATCTGTGTATCTGTGTATCTGTGTATCTGTGTATCTGTGTATCTGTGTATCTGTGTATCTGTATCTGTGTATCTGTGTATCTGTGTATCTGTGTATCTGTGTATCTGTGTATCTGTGTATCTGTGTATCTGTGTATCTGTATCTGTGTATCTGTGTACTGTATCTGTGTATCTGTATCTGTGTATCTGTGTATTGTATCTGTTGTATCTGTGTATCTGTGTATCTGTGTATCTGTGTATCTGTGTATCTGTGTATCTGTGTATCTGTGTATCTGTGTATCTGTATATCTGTGTATCTGCGTATCTGTGTATCTGTGTATCTGTGTATCTGTGTTACTGTGTATCTGTGTATCTGTGTACTTGTGTATCTGTGTATCTGTGTATCTGTATCGTATCTGTGTGTATCTGTGTATCTGTGTATCTGTGTTTATGTGTATCTATGTATCTGTGCATCTGTGTATCTGTATCTGTGTATCTGTGTCTGTGTATCTGTGTATCTGTGTATCTGTGTATCTGTGTATCTGTGTATCTGTGTATCTGTGTATCTGTGTATCTGTGTATCTGTATCTGTGTATCTGTGTATCTGTATCTGTATCTGTATCTGTGTATCTGTATCTGTGTATCTGTGTATCTGTGTATCTGTGTATCTGTGTATCTGTGTATCTGTGTATCTGTGTATCTGTGTATCTGTGTATCTGTGTATCTGTGTATCTGTGTATCTGTGTATCTGTGTATCTGTATCTGTATCTGTGTATCTGTGTATCTGTGTATCTGTGTATCTGTATCTGTGTATCTGTGTATCTGTGTATCTGTGTATCTGTGTATCTGTGTATCTGTGTATCTGTGTATCTGTGTATCTGTATCTGTGTATCTGTGTATCTGTATCTGTATCTGTGTATCTGTGTATCTGTGTATCTGTGTATCTGTGTATCTGTGTATCTGTGTATCTGTGTATCTGTGTATCTGTGTATCTGTTGTATCTGTGTATCTGTATCTGTGTATCTGTGTATGTGTATCTGTGTATCTGTGTATCTGTGTATCTGTATCTGTGTATCTGTGTATCTGTGTATCTGTTTGTATCTGTGTATCTGTGTATCTGTGTATCTGTGTATCTGTGTATCTGTGTATCTGTGTATCTGTGTATCTGTGTATCTGTGTATCTGTGTATCTGTGTATCTGTGTATCTGTGTATCTGTGTATCTGTGTATCTGTGTATCTGTGTATCTGTGTATCTGTGTATCTGTTATCTGTGTATCTGTGTATCTGTGTATCTGTGTATCTGTGTATCTGTGTATC
>JARFJB010001399.1:0-17500 GCA_036346205.1 Vesta saturnalis
CAGTACAATACAGTAAATACAGTACAATACAGTACAATACCAATACAGTACAATACAGTACAATACAGTACAATACAGTACGATACAGTACGATACAGTACAATACAGTACAATATACGATGCAGTACGATGCAGTACGATGCAGTACGATGCAGTACGATACAGTACGATACAGTACGATACAGTACGATACAGTACGATACAGTACGATACAGTACGATACAGTACGATACAGTACGATACAGTACGATACAGTACGATACAGTACGATACAGTACGATACAGTACGATACAGTACGATACAGTACGATACAGTACGATACAGTACGATACAGTACGATACAGTACGATACATTACGATACAGTACGATACAGTACGATACAGTACGATACAGTACGATACAGTACGATACGGTACGATACGGTACGATACGGTACGATACGGTACGATACGGTACGATACGGTACGATACGGTACGATACGGTACGATACGGTACGATACGGTACGATACGGTACGATACGGTACGATACGGTACGATACGGTACGATACGGCACGATACGGCACGATACGGCACGATACGGCACGATACAGTACGATACAGTACGATACAGTACGATACAGTACGATACAGATACGATACAAGTACGATACAGTACGATACAGTACGATACAGTAATGATACAGATACAGTATACAGTACAATATACAATACAGTACAAGTACAATACAGTACAATACAATACAGTAATACAGTACAATACAGTACAATAGTACAATACCGTACAATACAGTACAATACAGTACAATACAGTACAATACAGTACAATACAGTACAATACAGTACAATACAGTACAATACAGTACAATACAGTACAATACAGTACAATACAGTACAATACAGTACAATACAGTACAATACAGTACAATACAGTACAATACAGTACAATACAGTATACAGATACAGTACAATACAGTACAATACAGTATATAGTACAATACAGTACAATACAGTACAATACAGTACAATACAGTACAATACAGTACAATACAGTACAATACAGTACAATACAATAGTACATAATACAGTACAATACAGTACAATACAGTACAATACAGTACAATACAGTAATACAATACAGTACAATACAGTATACAATACAGTACAATACAGTACAATACAGTACAATACAGTACAATACAGTACAATACAGTAATCATAGTACAATACAGTACAATAAGTACAATATACAGTACAATACAGTACAATACAGTACAATACAGTACAATACAGTACAATACAGTACAATACAGTACAATACAGTACAATACAGTACAATACAGTACAATACATAATACAGTACAATACAGTACAATACAGTACAATACAGTACAATACAGTACAATACAGTACAATACAGTACATATACAGTACAATACAGTACAATACAGTACAATAAGTACAATACAGTACAATACAGTACAATACAGTACAATACAGTACAATACAGTACAATACAGTACAATATAGTACAAAGTACAATACAGTACAATACAGTACAATACAGTACAATAGTAAATAGTACAATACAGTACAATACAGTACAATACAGTACAATACAGTACAATACAGTACAATACAGTACAATACAGTACAATACAGTACATATACAGTACAATACAGTACAATACAGTACAATACAGTACAATACAGTACAATACAGTACAATACAGTACAATACAGTACAATACAATACAGTACAATACAGTACAATACAGCTCAATACAGTACAATACAGTACAATATAGTACAATACAGTACAATACGGTACAATACAGTATAATATCAATACGGTAGAATAACAATACGGCACAATACGGTACAGTACGATAGAATAAGGCACAATACACTACAAAACGTTAAATACTGTACAATACGGCATAATACGGTACGATACGGTTCAATACGGTACAATACGGTACAATTGGGTACAATATGGTGCAATACGGTACAATACGGTATAATACAGTACAATACAGTACAATACAGTACAATACAGTACAATACAGTACAATACAGTACAATACAGTACAATACAGTACAATACAGTACAATACAGTACAATACAATACAGTACAATACAGTACAATACAGCTCAATACAGTACAATACAGTACAATATAGTACAATACGGTACAATACGGTACAGTACGGTATAATACGGCACAATACGGTACAACACAGTAAAATACGGTATAATACGCTCCAATACGGTAGAATAGGGCACAATACGGCACAATACGGTACAGTACGATAGAATAAGGCACAATACACTACAAAACGTTAAATACTGTACAATACGGCATAATACGGTACGATACGGTTCAATACGGTACAATACGGTACAATTGGGTACAATATGGTGCAATACGGTACAATACGGTATAATACAGTACAATACGCTACAATACGGAACAATACGATATAATACGACACATACAGTACACATACAGTACAATACAAGTACAATAAAGTACAATACGTTCAATAGGTACAATACGGTACATTGGTAAATACAGTAAAATACGGTACAATACGGTACAATACGGTACAATATGGCAATACGGTACGAAATACGAGATACGGTACATACGGTACAATACGGTACAATACGGTACAATACGGATATACAATACGGATACGAATACGGGCAATACGGTACAATACGGTAAATACGGTACAATGCGGTCCAATACGAAAGTACAATCCAGTACAATACGGTTCAATACACATACGGTACAATATGGTAACATACGGTAAAATACGGTACAATGCGGTAGAATACGGTACAATACGGCGCAATACGGTACGGTACGGAACATTACGGTAGAATACGGTACTATACGGCACAATACGGAACAATACGGTACAATACGGTATAATAGCAGATATGAATACGTACATGAATACGGAACAATACGGATATCAATACGGACAATACGGTACAATACGGTACAATACGGTAAAAGTACAACGTACAATCCGGTACAATACGGTAATACTGGTAATACGTCATTAGGCAATACGGTAAATACGGTACAATACGGTACAATACGGTACAAAATGGCACAATACGGTACAGTACGGCACAATATGGTACAATGCGGTAAAAAACGGTACAATACGGTACAATACAGTACAAATACGGTATAATACGTACAATACGAAAGTACGGCACATACGGATAATACGGTACATCGGTTCAATACGGTATAATACGGTACAATGCGGTACAATACGGCCCAAAACGATACAATCCAGTACAATACGGTTCAATACGGCACATACGGTACAATATGGTAAGCAATATCAAAGGTACAATACGGAATTACAATACGGTAAAATACGGTACAATCCGGGACAATACGGTACAATACATTACAATACGCTACAATACGGTACAATATGGTAAAATACGGAAATACAATGTACAGGTACAATACGGTACAATAGGTATACTACAAGGCAATTCGGTACATACGGTACAATACGGTATAATACGGCCCAAAACGGTACAATCCAGTACAATACGGTACAATACGGCACATACGGTAAAATATGGTAACATACGGTAAAATACGGTACAATACGTGCAATACGGTAAAATACGGTACAATACGGTACAATACGTTACAATACGGTACAATGGCACAATGCGGTACAATACAGTACAATAAGGTGCATTACGGCACAATACCGTACAATACTATAAAATACGGTACAATACGGTATAAGGTACAATACGGGAAAATATAGTACAATACGGTATAATACGGTTCAATAAGGTACAATACGGTACAATACGGCACAATGTGGTAAAAAACGGTACAATACGGTTCTATACGGTAAAATACGGTAATACAGTTCAATACTGTATAATACGGTACATACGGTACAATACGTTACAATACGGTAAATACGGTACAATACGGATAGGAATACGGTACAATACGGGACAAGTACAAGGTACAATACGGATACAATAGGGTACAATAAGGCACAATACGGTACAATACGATACAATACGCTACAATACGGTACAATACGATACAATACGGCACATACGATAAAATACGGTACAATACGGTACATACGATAAAATACGGTACAATACAGTGCAATATAGTTCAATACGGTACAATACGGCAAATACTATACCAAACGGTAAAATACGGTACAATGCGGTACAATACGGTACAATACGGTACAATACGGTACTATACGGTACAATACGGTACAATGCGCTATCATATGGTACAATACGGTAAAATACGGCACAATACGCTACAATATGGTACAATAGAGTACAATTCGGTAATACTGCACAATACGGTACAATACGGCACAATAAAGAACAATACTGTAAAATACGGTACACTACGGTACAATAAGGTACAACACGGTACAATACGGTACAGTAAGGTACAATACGGTACATACGGTACTATAGGTAAATACGGTACAATACGGTACAATACGGCACAATACGGTACAATACGCTAAAATACTGTACAATACGGTTTAATACGGTACAGTACGGTACTATACGGCACAATACGGCACAATACGGTACCATACGGTACAATACAGTATAATAAGGCACAATACGGTACAATACGCTACAATACGGTACAATACGGAACAATACGGAACAATACGGTACAGTACGGTACAATCCGGTACAATACGGTATAATACGGTACAATAAGATACAGTACGGTAGAATACGGTACAATACGGCATGCAACAAAACGTACAATACGGTACATACGATAAAATACGGTACAATACAGTGCAATAAGTACAATACAGTACAATCCGGTACAATACGGCGCAGTACTTTACAAAACGGTAGAATACGGTACAATACGATACAATACGGTACAATACGGGTACAATACGGTACTTAAATACGAGTGACAATACAGCACAATACGGTACAATGCCATATACAAAAGGTAAATACGGTAAAATACGGCACAATACGGACAATACGGATGACAATACGGTACAAGCCGGTACAATACGGTTACAATACGGTAGCAATACGGTACAATACAGTACAATATGGTAAAATAAGACATACTACAATAGGTACAATACAACGGTACAATACGGTACAATAAGATACAATACTGTAAAATACGTTACAATACGGCACAATACGGTACAATACGGTACAATACGGTCCAATACGGTACAATACGCTGCAATACGGTACAATACAGTACAATATGGTAAAATATAGCACAATACACTACAATATGGTACAATAGAGTACAATACGGTAAAATACGGTACAGTACGGTACAATACGTAAAATACGTGACAATACGGCGCAATACGGTACAATACGGTACAAGTACGGACAAGTACGGACAATACGGTACAGTACGGTCAATCGGTAATACGGTAAAATACGGCACAATAAGATACAATACTGTAAAATACGTTACAATACGGCGCAATACGGTACAATACGGTACAATACGCACAATAGGTACAATACGCAAATACGTACAATACAGTACAATAGTACAATACAGACAATACGTACAATAGGTACAATAGGTACAATACGGTACAATACAGTACGGTACAATACGGTAAATACGGTACAATACGGTCAAGTACAATACAGTGTACAATACGGTACAATACGGTACAATTTACAAAACGGTAAAATACGGTACAGTACGGTACAATACGGCAAAATTCGGAACAATACGGAATATATACGGAACAATACGGTACAGTCCGGTACAGTAGGTCATATGGTACAATACGGTAATACGGTACAATACGCGTACAATATGGTAAATAGCAGTACAGTACGGTACAATACGTACAATACGGTAAATACGGTACAATAAGATACATACTGTAAAATACGGTACAATACGAATACGGTACAATAAGGTACAATAGGTCAATACGGTACAAAAGGTAAATACAGTACAATAGTAATATAGTAAATACAATACAATAGAGTACAATACAGGTAAAATACGGTAATGGTACAATTAGCTAAATTGCTTTGGTACAATACGGATTAATACGGTCATGGTACATACGGACAATATTGGTCAATTACCATACGGTTACCATACGGTACAATACAGTAAAAATAAGGCACAATACGACAATACTGTATAAATACGGTACAATAACGACTTACAATAGGAAAAAATAAGTACAGATACTGTTATCAATGAAAGTAATAGTATAATACGGTACAATATCAGTAAAATACGGTAAATAAGACAATACTACAATACGGTACAATTTGTACAAATTTCGTTACAACTCTGGTACTAAATATGGTACAATACGGTTAAAGATACGTTTCAATACGGTATCAATACGGTCAATAGTACAATACGGTACAATACGGTACAATACGGTACAGCAGTACTGTACGGTAGAAGTACAGTACACATACGTACGTACGTACTACGTACGGAATACAGTACAGTACGGTACAGTATGGTACAGTATGGTACAATACGGTACAGTGCGGTACAGCGCGGTACAGTACGGTACAGCGCGTTACAGTACGGTACAGTACGGTACAGTACGGTACAGTACGGTACAGTAGGGTACAGTACGGTACAGTACGGTAGAGTACGGAACAGTACGGTACAGTACGGTAGAGTGCGGTATTAAAGAAAGTGTGTGAATAGGTGTATCGTATACAAAATTTTAAATAATAAAAAGTAATTATAAATTCAATGAAATAATAAATCACCAAAAAAATACTAACCTTACACCATTTATAATTGTGCCTTTGGCTCATGTCGGTAGATTAATAGGGTTGGTTCAAAAAAAATAATTTGCTTAATTACCACTTACCATGAATAAAGAATGTAAAAAAATTAATGAAATTATCTCGAGCGCCAAATTGTTATTAAACATCGGAACAATTAAACCGACTTTACAAAAATGGAAAAAAATAACAATATAAAGACTATGTTTATTGAATATGAAATGTAATGATGAAATAATGAAGGTCTTAAAATTATTCTTAAAATACTAAATAAAACACTACATAAATACCTTAGAAATTTTGTACACAAACTTTTCTTTTTGACAACCTCTGGTATCTAAATATGATTACGGAGAGGTTAACAGGATGATGTCATTCTTACGTCATCATGGTGCAATCTTGAAATAATATTATCAGCCACACCCCAAACTGAATTTAAAAAATCCGTATAACTTTCTTCTTAAAGCGGTTAAATCCACCTCTTATTGCATTATATGGAATGGAAGTATCCATTCAAAAAATTGCAATCATAAAATCAAATATGTACTTAAAATTCTATTACGTTCTAAATTGAATTAATGATAAACGTACATTTAAAGTAAAAATTGGTAAAAAAATATCAAGAAAACGTAAAGAAAGAAAGAAAACACCAAGAAAACGTAAAGAAACCCCAAAGAAAACGCCTAAAAAGAACAAAATGCTTTAATTTTATGTAAATGTATTAAAAATATCTCTTACCACCAAATTGATGGTGCTTTCACAAAAATTTTAATGAAATCACAAAGAGGCAGCTTCATGCTTCGACATTCAACAGGAAGTGAAAATGAAGGATTTCGAAGTAGATCAAGCGGTCCCAAGATAGAAACAGAATAACTTAACGCCGACGCGTTATATATCAGATAAGAAATGAATAAAATCGAAAGCAGGATTGTAAAACTTTACGAAAGTATGCACTATCAAGATATGCAAATTAAGTTGCCTACCTCATACCAATATTGTAAAATAATTAAAATTTTCTTGTATTTAGAACTAAATGAAGGAAAGATCCTAAATTGAGATATATTTTATACAACACGAAAAAGAGTTGTTACACGGTACAGTACAGGACAGTACGATACAGTACGGCACAGTAAGGTACAATACGGTACAGTACGGTGCAGTACGGCACAACACAGTACAATACGGTACATTACAGTACAATGCGGTACAATGCGCTACAATGTGGTACAATGCGATAAAATACGGCAAAATACCGTTCAATACGGTACAGTACGGTACAGTACGGTACAGTACGGTACTGTACGGTACAGTACGGTACTGCACGGTACAGTACGGTACAGTACGGTACAATACGGTAAAATACGGTACAGTACGGTAAAGTACGGTACAGTATGGTACTGTACGGTACAGTACGGTAATGTACGGTACAGTACGGTACTGATCGGTACAGTATGGTACAGTACGGTACGATACGGTAAAATACAGTACAGTAGGGTACAGTACGGTAAAGTACTTTACAGTACCGTACGTTATGATACAGTACAGTACGGTACGGTGCAGTACGGTATAGTACGGTACAGTACGGTACAGTACGATACAGTAAGGTACAGTACGGTACAGTACGGTACAGTACGGTACAGTACGGTACAGTATGGTACAGTACGATACAGTACGGTACAGTACGGTACAGTACGGTACAGTACGGTACAATACGTTACAGTATGGTACAGTACGGTGCGATACGGTATAATACGGTACAATATGGTACAATACGGTACAACACGGTACGATACGGTACAATACAGCACAATGCAGTACAATGCGATACAGTACGGCAACATACGGTTTAATACGGTACAGTACGGTACTGTACGGTACAGTTCGGTACTGTACGGTACAGTACGGTACAATACGGTAAAATACGGTGCAGTACGGTAAAGTACGGTACAGTACGGCCACTATGGTACAGTACGGTACAGTGCGGTATAGTACGGTACAGTATGGTATAGTACGGTACAGTAAGGTACAGTACGGTACAGTACGGTACAGTACGGTACAGTACGGTACAGTACGGTACAGTACGGTACAGTACGGTACAGTACGGTACAGTAAGGTACAGTACGGTACAGTACGGTACAGTAAGGTACAGTACGGTACAGTACGGTACAGTACGGTATAGTACAGTAAATCTCGGTGCGGTACAGTACAGTACGGTACAGTACGGTAAAATATGTTACAGTACGGTAAAGTACGGTACCGTACCGTACAATATGGTACAGTACAGTACGGTATGGTACAGTGCGGTACTGTATGGTACAGTATGGTACAATACGGTGAAATACCGTACAATACAGTACAATACGACAAAATACGGTTCAATAAGTACGGTACGGAACGGTACGGTACAGTATGGTATAGTACAGTACAGTAAGGTACAGTACGGTACAGTAGGGTACAGTACGGTACGGTAAAGTACAGTATGGTACAGTACGGTACAGTACAGTAAAATATGGTACAGAAATTTAGGAAAAAGTTATGGGCTTTTTCGTAACTGGTCCAGGTTGCTTTGCTTTAGACAGACAATGCTAACAATAATTATTAATTCTCATTGTAAATCATTCATTGTTCAAAAACAATTCATTCATCATTAAAACTTTATTTGGGACAGATTATTACTTTTTAAGGAAAAATTTGTTTATAAAAATGAATTATTACACCATTGAAGAAAAAGTAAAATTTATTGAATGGCATTACTCTGACAATTCACTTAGAAATATCAGAGATTTGTACTCGGCTAGTTATCAAAACCGGCAAATTCCAAGTGCAGAAACAATTTCAATAATTATTTAGAATATCATCTTCTTGTTTATAACAGACTTATTTTATTTGTGCTCCTTATTGTATTTATCCTGACACTTACATGGCTTATTAACGTTACCGCTTACGAAAAAACCCTTAAGTTTTTCCTAATTTTCTCGAAAACGGATGAACCAAATGTAAATGCAATTGTGACACAAGAAGCAGCCTTTTTTCCTTAAGAAGTTTTACATTTGACATTTTACTGTAAAATAATTAGGGGAGCCAATATTTATTTATATATTTATTGTAATTATAAACTGTACAATTATTATAAATTACCTTAGGTACCGTGCTTAGTTAATGTCATGACTGACATCTCACAGCTAGTTTGATATATTCCATTAAAGGGAGCAATGAAAATACGAAATCGAAAACTCCACATCCAATATACCAAATCGAATATACCCCGTCGTTAAGGTAAACAAGCCGTGTTTGCATGAAATACGTTCGCGATGGGTTCAAAGTTTGAGAATAAGCAATGTTAATTGGTTAATGTTACAGAAATGATATATTCATTATAATAGTGACATAAAAATGCCATCAACTTATCATTAAACTTGTAATTATATTTTAAAGAACGTACATATAGGTCAAACCATTAGTCTATTGTACGGTCTGTCCTTTTTTTACAGTTAGCAGATGGGATAAGAAATCAAAAAAGTGTAAATGTACACTTAATGAACATGAATTTTCAATTTGTAATTTAAACTGTTAACAAAGCTGTCTGGAAATTGCAGACAGAAATGCACTTCACCCCTAATGCAGTGACATTAGTGCTAAACTTTAACCTCCACTATATCATGGAAAGCGACGTCTTCCGATTTCCTATTTTCGCTTGAGTAATTCAGAATTACGTTTACTCCGTTAATCACAATTACGTTAAGAGTGTGAACTAATTTGAAAATATGGATTTACTCACAAATTCTTATATTTGTGAAAATATTTGCATGAGGTTCTCAGTGGAAGAAAATGTAAAGATTTGTATAAAAGAAACATGTAATGAAACACGTTTAAATTTAAAGATTGGACAATCGCAATGATTTGAGGTAATTTTTGCTTAATGAAATCAAAGAAACGGTTAAAGGTTACTAAACGACAGTTATAATGCACGTATTTACCTTAATAAAAAGCCATACTAATATTGCAAATAAACGAGTGTATAATTGAATTAGCTCTTCCTTTCAAATAGAATATTAATTTATACAGAGGGACCGATAATATTATGTACACACACCTTCGACGTAGGTACGGGACTAAAAAGAGACAGTTCGACCAAACTTACATTCCTACGAAATAGGATCATATAGCTGTGAGAGGGTGCCAAAATTCATTTCAAGAAATACCTTTTTCATTTTATTGACAAATGATTCACCTCATTTGAACAAAATGTAATATCATGAATTATTATGTAATTATATAAGGAACTATTAAAATAAAAAGTTTAATTACCGAAAATTAAACATTCTTTGAGCTTGTGTAAAAATGTGCAATAAGGTTAATTATTTTAATAGAACTAATATTTTAGAAAGTTTTTTTTTTGCAATATAAGGTTTGATCTTAGATTATAGAAAAGAGGAGATGTAACATTCACTACTGCGCAGCTTGCCTTTTCTCCCACCCAAGACGTCCACTAATTATATCGAACAGTTCCGATAACGTCGCCAAATTTGTCGCCAGAGTACATGAAGGTCACGTGAATAACTGTTTACGTGTAGAGGTTAAGATATTGTAACTGCTTTTTGTGTTGTGTTTGCATCGAAATTTGTTGTAAAAATGCAACGGTGTGTTGTTAAAAACTGTACATACAATACAAGTGCTGCATGTGTAAGAGACAAGCATAGGATTCACTTATCTTGGTAAGTTGTTATTCTGTTTACGTTTTGTATTTCAGCCATATTGCCTTTAGAGGTAGGCTAAAGAGACACGCAGGGATTTACCTGGGAATTTTGTTAATTCATTAAATTCATGTTTTTCGATAACCATTGTGAACCGTAATTTTAATACATAACTGATTTTAGTGTCCCAAGAGAAATCAATAAGCGAGAAAGGTGGAGGTTTGCTCTGAATTTAGAGGAAGAAGAATACTCATGTATCTCATTTACATTTCAATAATGAGGATTATGATTTTGAGAAATCGCCATACACCCTCCATTTGAAAAGTAATACCTTACCCAAAAAGGTAAAATGCTTCAATATTTTTTATATTAATGAACTGTGATAAATACATTGTGGAATCTCAATAGATTATTGTAATCATTAAGGTTTTGCTTTCTCATATACGTACGTATAAAGAGAGAGCTATGTAATCGGTTTGAAAATTTCTTCTGTATGTAAAATTAACTGAGGTATTATTCTTTCTGTTAAATACCCATTTTTTTTTTTTGATTTTATTTGGTTTGAAAGTTCTGTCATAATAATCTTTGGAAAAAAACTGATTCACTTCATATGTCGAGCTGTTTAGTATCAAGAATACAGTAAGCACATTAAAAATGGTAGCGAAAAGAAATATCAATTATGATTGGATGTGGAGATAGAACCGGAACGCAACTACAAGTATGTAACCTATCTAATACAAAATATACTAATAAACCTATCAGGCAATCGACAGTTAATAAAATTGAAAAAAAAATAGGGAAACTGGTTACGTCAAACACGTTGCATACACTGGTCATTTACAAATAAACGAAAATGTAAAATTAAATTAATTCACACAGGTAAGTAAGTATCTACTATTAACACAAAATAGAGAAAAAATTGTTTAACATTGTAGAATTGTTTGTAACTCAATTTAAATGTTCAAATTGCCACCCTCCTACTTCTTGGCAGTAATTGAACCGATGAACACAAGCTTCTTGAACATTGTGGATCATTTGAGGACTAATCTTACGCATTTCTAATCTAATTCTATTTTTCAAATCTTCCAGATTTCGTGGTTTCTCGATGTACACTGTAGATTTTAAATAGCCCCATAGAAAAAAATCAAGAGGTGTAAGATCTGGAGATCTTGGGGGCCACTCCATAGATCCTCGTCTACCAATCCATCTACCAGGAAAAGTTATGTTTAAAAAATAGCAAACAGGACATGTATAGTGAGGAGGTGCACCATTTTGCTGAAACCATATATTATCATTTGGTAAATCAGGATCATTTTCATTTGGGAAAATTACTGCAATGGCAGGTATAAGTTCATATTGTAAGAAGTCCAGATATCGTTTCCCTGTAGGAGTTTCATCGAAGAAAAAAGGACCAATGATTCTGTTCTCTATCCCCGCCCAGATATTCACTTTTTGAGGATACTGAGTGTGTAACTCATTCATCCAGTGAAGATTCTCTTTACTCCAATATCTACCGTTTTGTCGATTCACTGTACCGTTTAAGGAAAATGTAGCTTCATCTGAAAAAAGAATTTGACGAAGGAATCCTGGATTGCGGTTACATAAGTCTTGCATGACTTCACAAAACTACATTCGGCGATCCGGATCATCTTCATTGAGTTCCTGCATATTCTGGATTTTATACGGATGGTATTTCATCAGCTGCAATTGCTCTGGAACTACTATGAGGATTTTGTACCAAACTTAACAACACATCAAGTTTTACATTTTCGTTCATTTTTGGACGACCAACGTTTGCAATGTGTTTAACAGTTTCCCTAAATTTTCTCTCAATTTTACTAACTGTTGATTGTCCGACAGGTGTATCAGGATATTTTGTACTAAACAAGTTACATACTTGTAGTTGCGTTCTGGTTTTATCTCCACATCCAATCATAATTAATACTTCAATTCGTTGTGTTTCACTTAATGGTGCCATTATTATTAATTAATTATCAGTTATTCACTTAGTACAAATACCTACAATGTAATACCATTAAGTACTGAAGTAAGTATTAAGTGTCTTAAATTTGACTCGTGCCAACTCGATATCTAAAAAAATCTATTCTTTTTGCTACTTTCTTTTTGTTGTCAGTTATAAATTGAATTATTTCTGTATTCTTGATACTAAACTGCTCGACATATGAAGTGAATCAGTTTTTTTCAAAAGATTATTATGACAGAACTTTCAAATCAAATAAAATCAGAAAAAAATTCCGAAACCAGTCGATTTTTATTTTTAAGTGTGCGGTTGGTCAGATTATTATTTTATTTTAGAGGTCATTTATGTAACGCTTAGAGACGGGTATAGGGAAATATTAACAAAAGTTGCTTAGAATTTTATGCAGAAGCCGAAAATGCAATAACATACAGGGTATTCAATTTGAATTTTCAAAGTTGCCTTGGGTTTCTGGTAGAAGTGGCAACGTTGCACTTTTGAAAATAGTTTTAAAAGATAGATCATGACCTATTACGTCTACATACCAAATTTGGAATAGTTGTCCTTTTTAGTTCGCTTGCATTTTTATAGAAGAACAATAATCTTGAATCACCCTGTATACGTAACGCAAATACTCAAAACTGTTGCTACGACTGATTAAATAATTAAAAGATCTCTCAAAAGTTCCATTGCAACACCTCCCCTTTCCATTAAAGAAAACCATCGATGACGTCATCACGCTTACATAGGTAACCACAAAATTAAATTAATAACCTGAACAACCGCGCGTCTAAAAATAAAAATCGACGGATATCGGTATTTTTCTCTGAAGTTGCCGATTTAAGAATTATTAAATTTATTCCATAATTTAGCCACTCACGGTATATATATATATATATATATATATATATATATATATATATATATATATATATATATATATATATATATATAATTATATACATATATAATTGAAATCAAGTTCCGAGCAATGTTGGAAGCTCTGTGGACCTCACAATGCACTGAACACATATTTAAACTTTATATACTTTTCAAGTTAAGATATAAACAGAAAAAACAAAATAGGGTCTTCAAATTAATTTAAGCGGGAGTTAATCTAATTGTGACATAGATTGTTATTATACTGTGTAAGAATGTTTTATAACTAAATGTGCCACAAAAAAAATTACAAAACTGAGGTTTATGGGTAGTATAAGGTTTCAAAAGACATGGTAGAATAACACATGCACTTCCAACATTAAAATGACTAAATAAAACAGAAAAAACATAAGCTGTGTACATAATTATTTAGTAAATTTGAGTTTTAAAGTAATTTCAACCTGTGCTTAAAGAAAAAAGCGTATGGCACTAACGTTTTAAATACAATATAATTTCACAATATCTTTATATAATTATTTATTTCTCTACACGATATACAAAGTTCCTAAGTATTTGCCCAATATAAACAGAATTACAAAGTGTGCAGTTTAATTTATAAATGACCCACCTTAAATTGGCATTAGTTGAATCTTTGGCATTAAGTAAACATTTAAGATCATTATATTACATTTCAATAATGTGAATTATGATTTTGAGAAATCGCCATACACCCTCCATTTGAAAAGTAACACCTTACCCTTTCTTTATGTAAATGAACTGTAACAAATACATTGTGGAATCTCAATAGATTATTATCATCATTAAGTTTTTACTTTTTCATATACGTACATGCTATGTAATCGGTTTGAATTTTCACACACGTGTTTTACATATACCGAGGTTTTGTGGCCTAAACAATACAAAAAACGCATTTACATATTTTATCGGTAACTGTAATGGTTCAAAACTCACACACAATCAAACACGAATTTTTTTTTCTGTAAATGTTGTTGACCATAAAACGTCGAGAAATATAAGATTTCGTGAGTCCGTTCCTGTCCAGTATATGCCTCCAGACGTCCAACTGAAAAAAAGTGTTAGCCTTCGCGCACTTTATTATAACCAAGATGTTATATCTTCTCTTTTCTATAATCTAAGGGTTTGATGTACAACATTTTGATGTATTCATACTACGATACCTAAAATTGTGTAGGTGTTGACTCTTTATGGTCAATGGGTACGTTCACCAGAACTAACAGTTTGCAAACCGTTGACGCTTTTTACGTCAACGTATTTACTAAACGCTTAGCTAATTGTCAAACTATTTGCAACCGGTCACCATTTTTTTAATTGTAATTTAAACTCGCTGAAAATCATAAACATGTTTATCGGACATGCGCATTTGTCTTAAACGAAATTGGCGTACAAAACCCGATTTTTAAAATAAGTACAAGTGTTTCAATTGTAGATCTTGTGTTACAGGCCCCACGTCCCAGTACCAGTACAAGTGCTACTGAAAGCAGGAGTACGGAATTACATGGAATTGTCAAAGGTTGTATGGACACATGTATTAATGTGTATCAATAATTTGCTTCTTAGATTCAAAGTCTAACGTGGAACGATTCCACTACAAAGTTATTGCTAGCCTAATATTGTAAAAGAAATTTGATTTTCGGGAAAAAAAAGAAGTATGCGTGGTCTGAAATAGGAGATGTTCTTGAAGGAAGAGGATATGATGTATCACACGACGATTTGGATCGCAAATTTAGAAACATGAAGCATCATTACAAAACAATTATGGATAACAAAAAAAAATAGATCGTGTCATCTTCACTTTGAAATACCACGGCTCAATGTATTCGATTATGCAACGACGCAAAAACAATTACGGAAGCTGTGGAGAAAGTTGTAGACATGGAAACCCCTTCTACGACAGTGCCTTCCAAGAAGGCGTGATATTCCTTCAAAAACGAAAGGTTCAAAGGCCTTGTATTTGCAGTGAAAAACGATGATAGAAAAAGTAGCGCATGCCATTTCGCACAGGATAGCAAAGCAGTTAGAAACAAATAATAAAATTTAAAAAAAAGAAACCTTTCATTAAGAGTAATGTACATATATTTTCATACTTAACTATTATTACATTAACATTAAGATAGATTTTGTACATACATATTTACAATATTTAATATTTACCTTACAATTATGCTCCTTACTACACTTTTAATTTAGTAGTCTGGCAATATTTCAGCGCTCATTTTTTGCATCTGCCACAGCTGCCTGTCATTCCTCTTCATCATTCTCAAGAATTTTTACTTCAATTTGAACTTCATCTACATTCCGATAATGTGGATTTTTACATAATAAAATTATGTAAAACGCATGCAGCCGTTACAATTTTTTTTGCAATTTGGGATCCAGCTACATCGAAATATTTCAATCTTCGACAACTTTGTTTCAAAAAGCCGAATGCTCGTTCAATGACCGACTGAATGCCGGATACTTTGCATTAAAACTAGACTGCGTAGCAGTCAAATGTATATTGTCCGTGTATAGCTTTATAAGGTTAATTAATAATGGATACCCATTCCTGTTGTAATAGTCGTGACTATTACCCTCAGGTTGTTTTATTAGCAACCATCTATTGCCCCAACTACTCCTGCGATTCACCCGAATTTGTTTGTCAAAATCTACAACATTAACATGAATATATAAATAAAATTTCATACACACTTACATTAACGGTTTCCTGATGATTATCAGGCCACTTGACATATTCAGGCAACATCGTCACCAAAACACCAATAATATCGTTAAATACCAGATGCGCCTAACTTTTGGCGAGCCCAATACGGTCCCCTGACGGTGGGCGGGTGGGAGGGTGGGAGAGTAGGCGATAGCGGGTAAGCGGGTGAGCGGGTGAGCGGATGAGCGGGCAAGCGTGTGAGCGTGAGAGCGTGTGAGCGGGTGAGCGTGTGAGCGTGTGAGCGTAAGTGTGTGAGTGTGTGAGTGTGTGAGTGTGTGAGTGTGTGAGTGTGTGAGTGTGTGAGTGTGTGAGTGTGTGAGTGTGTAGTGGAGTGTGTGAGGTGAGTGTGTAGGTGTGTAGTGTGAGGTGAGTGGTGTG
>JARFJB010001399.1:20000-121240 GCA_036346205.1 Vesta saturnalis
AAATTTTGCATTTTTTAATTTATAAACCGATTTTTTTGAAAGTCGGGAATTGGAGGTTTTTAAGAACTATAAATCATTTGTCAAAATTACAAAATTCAAAACGCCAGATCAAAAATGGGGGATTATTGTGTTTAAAAACCAATATGACTCAAATTTAGGTATTGTGGGTTGTGAAGTTAAAACTCAAACAGATGAAAATTTGTTGGACAAAATAGTTTGGGCTAATGAATCAAAATTTTACAAAAATGGTATGTTTAACCGACATTACTCTCATTATTTGAGTAATATAAATCCACATCTAATTAGTGAAAGGCAATACCAAACTCATTGGGGTTTTGATGTTTTTGCCGCAATAAAGAATGATCATCTTTATAATGAAAATTTGAATGGTAAACTGATTAGCGATTGTAAATCAATTTTTGAATTAAAATTTTGATTATTTTGGGCGAAAGATACCTTGAAATTTTAAATTGGAACCAGTTGAGGTACCAACGCGACGGAGCTCCACCTCACCACAGTGCGGTTGCAAATATTTTTTTGGAAAACTGGTTTAATGATCGTGTGACAGCAAAGAACGGTCCTCATAAATGGCCTCCTCGATCGCCCGACCTAACCCCATTGGATTTTTTTGTTTGGGGTGGTAGTGTATGCTATGCCACTCACAACAAAAGATGATTGCCAGGAAAGCGTTCGAAATGCGTTTCTATCTCTTTCTCCGCAAGAAATTTAGAGTGCTACTGATCGCGGATTTTTAAAAAGAATTGAAAAATGTTTAGACATGTGAGTCAATCAGTTCTAGGATTTATTGTAATTTAACATTTTTTGTTTGGTTTTAAAAAGAATTGCTTTAATGCTTTATTTTGTTTTATATGTACTACCTAAGTCTTAGTTAAGTAGACATCATTTGTTTATTATCGATTCCTTTGAAGTAAAACCAACCAAAAGTTAAGTTTTAGTTTAATTACCAAAAATGTCGATTTTTTCAATGTAGTACAAAAACTATAAATTTTGGGAATAGGGAGATTCTTACAAAGTCTCCTTATTTTTGAGCGTAGAATCCATAAATGCAGTAAAAAATAGGGTTGCTGTTTAAAAAAACTAACTTTTTGAAATCGCAAAATTTGACGCCATTTTTCGAACACCCCGTATAATTTTTTAATTTATTTTTGTAAGATTCTGTAATCTGTGAGTTTTATATGTGCAAGTATTAAAAAATATTTGGCCTAGCTCGCTTGTTACCATAAGAAATTATATATGTCAAAAAATTTGAAAAAATAAAATAACTAAAACGATGCATTTTAGACATATGATGCTTTTTACAAACTACCATTTCAATTTAACGCAGATTTTAAAAATGTAATAAAAATGGGTACATTCCATTTAAAATCACAGAGTTAGGGTATACTTCCAGTATAACCGGAAGCTGCATAAAACTAAAAATATTTTATTTCCATGTACATATCGACCCAGCTCGTCGTAACGGACCCTATACCTAGCCCAAAACAAATAATGGAACTTATGCGTCCCAATAGTGTTTATTTTTGGGCTGTTTTGTCTCATCTGTGTTGAATATTTTACATTCTTTTATTATTATCGTAGAATGAATAAACCTTTGTCGCAGAAAGAACTGCAAGGTATTGTGGAGAAGACGAATGTTGAAGAACAAGAATTCGACCCTTTTGAAGAAAGTAACGATAGTCTCCTAGATAAATACTATAAACAACAGCGATGATGATTCTTCAAATGGAAATTAAGATGTCGCATTGACAAAAATTATAGTTAATGCGTTTACTACCGAAGATGAAGAATCCAATGGCGACGATGAAAAGAAAAACAACTATATTGTATAATACAATAAAAGAATCTTCAGAAATGGATGTTCTTTTCAAATTATTTCCAACTAGTCTATGGGTGTGGATTGCTCAATGTACTAATCAGCGACTGGAAATACTTGGAAAAACCGCTAATAAAGGAATCACGAAGACATCGAGTGCAGAAATTATGGCTGTGCTCGGTTGTTCTCTAATAATGTGTCATAATCGTTATCGGCATACCACATGTACTGGTTTAACAGAAAGTAATTGAGAAATGAAGAAATTAAGAATGCTATATCTATAGATAGATGTTAGTTACTCCTTTCAAAACCCTATTTCAATAATCCCAAGAAATCACAAGTCTGCTTCCAACGTGTATTATCTAGAAGAAGTGTTACCTTCTCTGAAAAAAACTTGTCGATCAGCCAGAAGTGAGAGTGCGGTATTGAAACAATATCTCTGGCTAAAACCAGTCAAACGAGGCATAAAGCTGTGGACAAGATGTGATGCTAAAATTGGTTATATATACGATATTAATATTTACTCCGGAAAGGAGAGTCCAACACAAGAAGGAACGCTTGGTGAAAGAGTTGTACGTAAATTAACTAAATTAATACGAGATGCCGACGTAATACTATACTTTGATCGATTTGTTTACCTCAATACAAAAAATTTTTCAAAATTTGGAGGAATACTGCGGAGAGGAAGTAAAATGATAGTCCGCAAAGAAGGCATAATTTGCAATTGTTGGCAAGATACCAAAGATTTCTTGGTAGTGAGCAATTGTGATCCCGGTGAAATCGGTACCATGCAAAGAAACACAAAAGATGGGATCAAAAAAGAAATCATTTATCCCGATTCACTTTTGTTTTACAATTTGTGTGTGGGACGCGTCGACCATGCTGATCATGATACCACATTACGATTCAGATCGTGAAAGTTCCAAATGGTCGCAGAATGTTCTTTATAAACTATTTATGACTGCAATATATAATGCATATATAATATACAATGAAACGACGCGTTCACAAATACCGTTTATAAAGTTTTTGATGTCTGTATTAGAATATATGATAGCAATCGGCAAAACACAGATGCGTAAAGAAAAGTAATAAAAAGAGGAAAACCTTCAAAGAGAACCAAATGTATGGAAAATGTTAGAGATCATTTGCCTATTCCAGGGACTACGCTACATTTCAAAAGAAAAAAGGATAAAGCTCACTTGCCAAATGTGCACAGTAGCGTGTTGCACTGATTGTTATCAAAGTATCACTCATAGATATTGTATCTATTGTATATGCATATACATATACATATACATATACATATACATATATATATATATATATATATATATATATATATATATATATATATATATATATATATATATATATATATGGTTGATTTCAGGTTTCCGCGAGTGTAGTATGAAACACTGTTGTTTATCCGGGCGTTGTCTCGCGTCTGCTGGTGATGTTTCTGACTCCTGCCAGTACAAAAACGACGTTTCGGCAAAGTCTCATTTGCCATTTTCAAGTTTTCTCCTTCTCCAACTGATTTGTTCGGCTCCGTGTTACTCGAATCGAACTGAGGTCCTGCTGTCCTGTCTCCTGTTTATATTTGGTGTTGTGTACTTTCACTGCTTTCACTTTCCCTTCTTTCTCTTTCTCGGTGTTGGATGGTGCTGCTGTGCATGATGTTGGTATGAATGGTTCTGGTTCGGGTGATCGTTTCCTTGTGTGACGATGTTCTGCTAGTGTTATCTTCCATGTATTAGGTAGTCTTTGGGAATCGTCTCGTGTGTTAAGGTTCTGTTCCCGTTTCTCAATCTCGATCGCCTCTCGAATAGTTCTTTTTGCCGCATGAGTAATGCTGGTTATCATCTTTGTGTTTTCCAAAGCGATGTTGTGTGATGTTCTACTGGCGTGTTGGGCTAAAGATGATGTAGCTATATTCTTCTCGGCACCATTCTTGTGTTCCTCTCGTCGAAAGTTGATCCGTCTGTTTGTTTGTCCTATGTACACTGTTACACGTCCAAACCGCACTAGGCGTCGTGTATGCTTACTAATGTAAGCGGGTTGCCAAGCCAGCTAACAGGGAGATGGGCGTGGTCGAAATAATAAGTAAAATGAATGATTAATATGCTCAAACACCTTACACCTACATTTAAACAGCTCAGTCCGGGAAAATATGTCTCTAGGCGCCACCACAATCGAAACTTTGCTAAAATAATTGTCTTAAGCTGGATGTTAATTAACCCTACTTGATTGTGGAAAGTAGGATTGTGCTTACTCAGTAAACTCTCACACGAGGGTTCTAAAACAAACACTCGTCCCAAACAATTCAACTCAAACTCAAATATATTTAGTACTACCCAGGTTATTAAAAACTTTTTTGAATACACCTCGTATACCAAAACTTCCAAAATAAAATTGATCATTCAAATTCATTCACGTAACCAACAGTTATATTTTCTATGTATTAATGAATAAACTATTCTTCATTCAATGATCGGTAATTAAATGAACGATATCTTTTAAATTTAATTTACTTTTTATAACACTTCTGAATCGTATTTGACATTCGTAAATAGGTAAGTTCTCAAAACTCATCTCTTTTAGTTATACTTAATGAAATTTTAATTAACAGCTGATCCGTCACTAGTGCGTTGCGCTAATGAAACTAACATGAAAATTTTTGCAATCAACCTGGCAAATATAACCTTTCAGGTTGTTCCTTAATCTTAAAAATCCAAAAATATGCAAAGTTTACACTTAACTTGTCAAAAACTACTAGGTCACCAATTAAGTAATCGTCACAAATATGTCTCATACCTGGCTGAATAAACAACAAAATAAAAATTTAACGATAAATATATATTGTCCTGCATAAAATAATAAACAAATGTTTACATACACAAACAGCGTGGTTGAAAATCAAAACCACACGTCACTACTAATTTCTGCAAAAATTCTTAATACTAAAACAACCAATAAAACCACAACTCGACAACGATTATCTTTTCGCTTCTAAACTAATTAATATTTACTCAACATTACGCAAATGAACAAAACAAAAGATAATCGTGCTTAACTGAATTTTTCAAAGTACCTAAATGTAATCCTTACTTAAAATTGTCCATTAATCCTACGCTTTTCTTTCTTCTTTCTTCCCGTAAATCAATTATTTGTAGTCCATTTGTAATCCTTAAATTGCATGAAGCCACATAACCAGTGCTTCACAATTTCACAAACACCTTTCTGTACTCACAAATAGTCCAATAACACGTAATAATCTGTACAAGTTTGGTTGCCTCTTAAAATTTCTAGCAACCTTCAGGAAAGTTTAGTCCTTCCTTACACAAATAAACTTTTAATGTCACATAAAATTTACCTCAACATTGACTTAATTTATTACGAAAATTTCGTTTACTTAAAGGCGGTCCCATAAATAATTTTAACTCAATATCGGTACAAGAACACGCGCTGCACTTAACACTAACGTAATAACTGTTAACTTTATATAAATCTGCTTATGCACTTTTTACTTTCTTGAAAATAAACAAACTAATTTTTATCTTCAACCTCAATTTAATTAATTGTTTTATTTATGAATGTCTTATACGATTCATCCCCTTTCGGGTAACGCTGTTGTTTAAACAATGACTGCCTTCAATATTATTCACAAATATAACTCCAACTTAACCCATTCTAAATCACACTACACCTCGCGCGCGCGTCTCCCCAGCATTCACCACAAGCAACAGCCAAAAACGAAAGAGCTCCCGTCAATCCCTGACTTTCCTATTTATAACTTCAGCCATCCATCTTTAAACATGTCTTCCTTCCGCACTATATTCTCCAATAGTATTCACTCAAAATTTCTTAGTGCCAACTGATGCTACCCTCTATACAAGCACGCGTGTAATTACAATACATCGCCATATTTGTTTTTACTTACAAATTTTACAATTACTTCATGAAGAAATCATTTTTCGTCACCACATTCATTCAGTAGCCACTCTGGACCATTACGCAACTTTCAACATTTATCTCCAACCTGCGATCGATCTGCTTCCGCAACATTTGCAAAAATAAGTACCGTCTAAGGTCTCAAATCCCATATACATACATATATTCTCAAAAAAATTGCACAACATTACGAAAACTTTCTGAAATTAACACTTAAACATACCCAATCTTTCTCTACATATTTTCTAAAACATTCTACCCTTATACTCCGCATCTTCTGACCAAAATTACTCATTTATCCTCAAACATTCCATTTCTTACGGTAGCAAAACAGTAGCAATACAGTAGCAAGCATTATCGTCCCATCGACAAATTTCTCTTCACATTTACATTCATCAGAATCTAATTATTCCAACACTAAAGTCTCTATAATATTCGAATACACGTATCTACATACTGAATTATATTTCTCCTAAATTTCCAGTGGCGTATCATACACCCACATACATTATACATATACACAAAAAATTTTTTTTTTCCGTTCAAACTCAATACACTCGTGCTCAAAACACGTAATACACGTCATTATAACATCCTACATACAGGGTGCGTCAACGCAACCTGACAACACTTTGTCACATGTCCCGCAGGGGATGCTGTAGACTCCTTGGTCCTCCAAGTCGATTTTGGTTTTAGGTGTTGGGAGCACTGATGATATTGTTCTGTCCGTGTTGAACGTTGTCTTTATATTGTGTTTATTGAGGATTTTTGCAATCTTGTCTGTCGTTCCCTTTACATAAGGAAGTGTGACCTTGGTTTCCGGATATTTCTCATAGTGAATCCATTTTGTAGTAGAGCTGTTGTGAGAGTTGCCATCTCCTCTTTCTTGTGAGTGGAATCCGTGAGACTTATTGATATCGTTACCAGTGTCTTTACAACCGACTGCAACTGCGAAGGATGATGGTGTGAGTGGGCGTTGAGATATCTATTGGTGTGCGTCAATTTTCTGTATACTGTGTGGCCCATTCTTCTTCTTGTAGTCCAGGAATGGTAGCAGCTTGTCCTCCTCCACTTCCATGGTGAATTTGATCTTAAGGTGTCATCAACGTATCTTAAACATAGTTTCGGTTTGAGGCTGGCGGTGTTTAGAATCTCCATTTACAACTCCTGCATGAATAAGTTGGCTATCACAGGTGATAGTGGTGATCCCATTGGTGCTCCATCTACCTGTTTGTACCGTTGTCCTTCGTAGATGAAGTAAGTGTTCCTCAGGCAGTGTTCCGTTAATATCAGGATGTCTTTCGATATTTGATACTTTTTCTGGATGATTTCTAGTGACTCGTTGATCGGAATGTTTGTAAATAGTGACACGACGTCAAAACTTACTAGTAGGTGGTCCTGGTTCACTTTCTCGTCTTTTAGTATCTCGAGAAAGGAAGTGAGTGGAGTTCTTGACGTATGATTCCGCTCGTTCTGCATGTGGTTGAAGTTGTTGAGCCAGATATTTTGCCTCTTGTTGTTGCGGTTACCCAATTGAGCTGACGATGGGTCTCAATGGTGCGCCTTTCTTATGAATTTTCGGTACCCCATATAGTTTCGGACATTTCGAAGGTTTTTCCCGTGGTATCAGAACTTGAACTGATACCACGGGAAAAATTGATAATATGTCAAAAGTAGAGCAAAAGGCTGCAGTTTGCTTGCTATCATCTCCAAGTTTATACGATAAAGTTGTGCAATATTCACCAGAATATTCTTTAATATTCAGTTTTATTTATATTGAAGAGATTTACACAGTTACGCCATTTTTTCAGGTTTCTACAAATACTAAAACGTGTAACTAAGTTTGGAATGTTGACAAAATTATCTAAACCACTTCGCCGACCATTTGCTCCGGAAATATCTCCTACCGGTGATGCGAAGCCACCTTTGCGCGCCACATGCGGTATTACCGGAATTCGCGTATGTCCTGTAGGCTAACCCTCCTATTGTGTTCTGGTCAATATGACCCGTCGCGTTCTTCTAATGTGCATAATTCTTTAATTTATTGAAATATTTCGTTGCCATTGCATGACTTTTATTTCATTACTCTAATAACGGTATACCCAGATTGATATTAGAAAATTATGATTAGTTTTTTTTAATGCATTTGTTACATTCACTGTGTTTGGGCCTGTATGACCCGGTGATTTGTGTCGTTCAAATTAGAAGAACGAGAAGCAAATTATTACCATAGATTTTAAAATTAATTTTTTTAAATTTTTTAAAAGGGGTTCCCCGGGAAAAAATTAAAATTACCCGCAATTTGGATTTGTTTGGGAATTTTAAAATTTCTTTTTAAATATTGTTTTTTCGTTTTCCCCTTTTAAAATTTTGGTTTTGGAAATGGTAAAACCTTTTTTCCCCCCCTTTAAATATTTATTTGCCCACGGGGGCAATTTTATAACACCGTAATGATTTATCCCGGAAATGTATTTAAATGCGTATTCTTTATTGAATTATTTAATTTTATACAAGTTGGTATTCCTTTTGTTTTGGTAATTATTGCGATATTTGGTTCATTATTTAATTAATTGCAATGTTCCGACAAGATTTTTAACCTATAGCCATAAAGTTATATTTTTTTGGGTTTCTATCTATTTAAACGATTGAAAATGGCGTTTCAAATTTATGATTTTAAAGAGGAATTAATTGTGATTATGTATTATTTAAAAAAATTTAACTCGATAATATTTTTAAATTCAATTTCAAGAAATTTTAACTCCTTTTACATTAAAAAAAGAATGTTTAATTTACGAATTAATTAACGATATAGAAATTTTCGTTCTTAAAAGGTTTCATTAAATATTTCTTTATTACATTTTTAAAATTATACAAATATTTAATTCAATTATTTATTTAAAAATAATTGTAAAAATTAAAATGGTTTCAACTTCAGTTTAAAATTTTAATATTTTAAAATTTTATGTGGTTGGGATTTCTTGACATTATTCCATTAGGTAATTTCTTGGATATTTTAGAATGAATTAATTATTCGTTTAACTATTTCTATTCTAAAAATTATTGTAGTACAAAGAATTATTTTTAATATTCACTAAATTTTCACCTAGTAGCTAAATGCGTTTACTCATTTAAATCTGGTTTTACCTAAAATCCTTGCAAATTTAACTGAAACGTTAAATTTAAAATTGTCGGTATTGGTTTTGCGGTACAAATAATTCCATGTATTTAATTCATCAAGTTGGACATGGTTTTTTTATTATTTGCGAAATTTTCGACTATTTTTCAATTCCTTAAACAAACGTTAGACGTGGATCTAACAATGAATTCTTAAACTAATTTAGATTAAGAAAAGGCATTTTCATTCAGTTTTAACGTGAAAAAATTTGTTTTAAATTCCATTAATAAGCTTAATTAAACTTGGAAAATTTGAAACATTTGAAAAAATTAGAGGGAATCAGCTAATAACTCCAAAATCTAAATTGACAATCTCTTTGTTAGGAATTTAACAAATCCTTCCAAATTTTATTCTTTGAAGCGTTTAAAATCGGTTAATTTAATTTTATAAATTATTTAAAATTTGTCCTAAGGCCAGTTTTCCAATGTATTAAACCTACATGAAATAAATTGTCGCAAAATTAACGTTAGAAACTATTTACCGGACAAATTTCATTTCCTAAAAACCCCTTTCCCTTCCATAAGTTATCATGGTGGCATTTTGGGTCCAAGGCCCCCTCTACCATAAGAAACCAGTTTTTTAGAATAAAAATAAAGGGGGCCAAGAATTTCCGATACCGTCAATGTGAATTTCCCCACTTAAGTCGTTCTGGATGTAGCATCCTTTGCATATAAGTCCAATTTTTCTGAACGTTATTCGAAGCTTTGATTTTTTACCTCCTTATACTTATCTACGTGAATTTCAATCTTACTGGGTTTCCGTGAATTTGGAAAACTTTTGATGCAGTTGCTCATTGTTAGGAAATCCCTCTTTAGGATTTAGGTACTTATTGTGGATTCTAAGACGGTAATCCTAAGGTCCTGTACTCCCCGGTTAATCTTGCTGCGTTCCTTCGTTAAACCTTCGGAAAATTAATGGTCGCAAGTCCATGTCGAACTTACTTTTTCTCCAACCTAAGCGTTGGGGAATGTTTAACAAGTAAATTGAACGTTTTGGGTTTAAATTATTCTTCCTAATATTAAGTTAATTTTATATTTCTGGTTCTTTTTAATTATATTATTTAATTGGTGAATCCATTCAAGTCTTTCTTATATTTAACCTTGCTTATTGTGTTCCAAGTGTATTCGGTCGTTGCTTTTTTAGTTTTTCCTTATTTATGCCTGGAATCTAAATTTTTCATATTTTAGAGGTTATTCTACAACTTGTTTTTATTGTTAACATAATACTTTCTCGATATTCCTTATTAAATTTCATTTATAACGATATTAAATAAATTTTCTAATTTATTATAAAACGACATTTATGTTTAATAACTTTTCATTATTTAAGTTTTAATTTTTATTTTATTCTTCATAGTTCTTAAATAACTAATTATAGTATTACAATATTATATCACATTTTAATAATCAAATATATCTCATTTTAAGAGGAATAATTTAAGTTTCCTTTCTATCTTCCTTTTCGTAAAATTATATTTAATTTAAATAGTTCAAAATTTCAAATAAGGGTTTATCCAAATTCAACCCTTAAAAAGTATAACTTGCTTACTTATTAACAGTTTATTATTAATGTTTAAACTTTAATTTTGTTTTTATTGTCATTGCCTTTGAAATTTTAGGAAAGAGACAATGGCAATCTTTCGATTACCATGAATAAACTTACCCAATAAAAGATTAAATGCTCCACCAAAGTTTAACAAATAATTGAAACAAAATTAAGTTTAGGGAATTCGGTTAACCAATTGCAAATACCACACAACATTATTATTCTAAATTTAATTAGATACATTACTTGACACAATCAACTTGAATTATTACAATTACACTAGCTAGGCCTTTGGTAAGTTATAGTAAGAAACAGACTTTATAAAACATGACTACTGAATCCTAATTAAAAATATTTTAAAGTACAACAATATTCAAAATTAAAGGGTTCATTTCAAATGGATTATAAATGATTTTAAAATTTATATTAAATATATAAATATATTTTAATAGTTAAATGTTTGACAAGTACGTGCGAAGGTTTATTACCTAATTTTTTGAAAATTAAATAAAACTATTAAAATAAAAATGGAATTTTAAAATTCAAGATGACCTTATTAATTACAATTTTATTTGAGAATACGGAATTGGTTTAAATTAAATCCAACCGTTTAAGAATTACAATAAAAATTTCATTTATAAAATAAATGCCCAATTGAAAATTGTAAACCTAAATTTAGCCTACATTCGATTTTCATGACATTTACAATAAAAAATTATTACAAGTAAATTAATCACGAAAAGAATAACTAGAACAATTAGTATAAATATTTTAAACACAATTTTTAACATTTCAACAAAGTTTGTACCCAAAATCAATAGTAGTTAAACATTAATATTTTTAATTATATAATTGTTGGGTTTCGCATCCATTTCTATAAATTGGTTTGAACCTAATTTGTTTAAATTTCCATTTAATTGATTATCGATTTGATTTTACTTTAATTTGTATTACCGAAACACCAAAATCCAAAAAATTTTTACCATTTTGAAAGAAATGCCCCGAAAAAATGAACCCTTAATTTAATTAAATCATAAAAATATTCTATTTATGATAACCCAAATGAAGAAAATTTATCAACTTATGCCTTAAAGGGTACTTTACCAAAATAAATTTTACTTTATTTAATGTAAGATTCTATTCAATATTTTTAGCTATCAAATTCACCAAGAAGAGGTTACTTTCAAATTTTGGAGCTATTAAATTTATGAGCTAGATTTCTTTGGGAATCATAAATCTTTGAAATTTGGAAAATTTAAGAAAATTTTTTGGGCCGGTAATCCGGCCCAAGAACAATATTATTTTTGTGCCAATCTAATGAAAACCTTTTAATTGTAAGGAAACGGATTCCAAAAGAGACCAATTATATAATTAAAATTTAAATTTATGGAAAAGGCCAATGAAACCTAACCCCTAACCTTTATATGTCTGAAGAACATCCTATTAAATAAGAATCCCCAAAATTTTATTGGGTCGCAGAAAGGCAATTATTTGGAGACTAAGTCTTGAAAGAATATTTAGGATAAATTGTTAATAAGCGTTGATTTGCTCATCATTTTTTGTTTGAATTAATAAATATAATTTTCGAATTCTTCTTTGAAACCTAATTTAATTATTTATAATATAAGGATTATTTTTTTCAAAATTCTAAAATAAAATAAAATTTATTTTCGAAAAATTCGTAAGAATTTTAAAAAGAATCATAGATTTTAACGGAATTTAAACAATATAAGAAAAAGTACAAAATGAAATCCAACCGAAAAACCTTTATTATGGTTTTATAATTATTTTTTGTTAATAATATTTTTTTGTTTTCAAAATTTAACAATTTTTAATTTAGGTTAATAATAATTTTAAATTTTTATGATTTATTTAACTTTTTGGTTAAGCTAAAACAATTTAATTTTAAAAAAAATAAACTTTATTAATTAAAACAAATTTTAAAGGACAATGAAAATCCCGGACTTGTAGGTTAATCATAATACTTTATTTTTTATTTAAAAACTATTAATTGAAACTAAATAATTGGTAAAAAAATCTAATTTTAATTAAGTTGAAAAATGACGTTTGCCTTGGCTGATAATTAACAACCAATTAGATAAAAATACGGAATTTAAAAATAAATATATTTATTTTTAAGTTATTTACAGTTTTCTTAAAAAATATTTTCATATCTAAAAAAATTTTTGAATTCAAATTATGTTAACAATTTTAAAAATTTTAAAATGAAAAAAAATTAAAATAATAGTTAAATTCACTAAAATTTTTATTGTAAATTAAATTTCAATTGGTCGTAAAAGGTTAATCTTAAAATTATCCCAACAATAATGATATTACCCTTTAAAACAACTAATATAAAAATTTAATAGACCTTAAAAATAAATTATTTTTAAATTGATTTTATTAATTCAAATTGAACTATCAATTTAATTTAAAAGATTAATCAAATAAAGTTTTGCAAAAATAGTTAATTATAACAAAAAAACTTTGTTAAAATAAATAAATTAAATATAATATTAAATTTATTACCTTTAAAATATAATTTTAAAAATTTGACAATCAGAATTTACATCAAATTTAACTAAATGAATATTTAAATAGAAATATTAATCTTTAAGAAACTAAAATTTAATGTGATATTGACCTTAAATATCAGAAGAATTTATTCTAAATGATAACCAATGAAAAATGGAAAAAATTTAGAAAATTAAAAAAAGTTTAAATAATAAAAATTACAAACAATAAAATTTAAATAAAACACAATCATTATTAAAACAAAAATTTAAAATTTATAATGAAACCTTTAACTCCAAAGATAACCTAAACGGGAAAAAATAAAAATTTCTTAAATAAAGTTTAAAGTTCCCATTGAACCTATTATAAAGGATACTAAAAATTTTAAAAACAACATTTTAAATGATTTCATTAAGAAATCGATAAGAATTTAACTCCGGATAAAATTCTTTCAAATCAAGTTTAACAGTTAGCAAACTTTATTTAAAAACAATTTAAACATAAAATTTTTTTGTTAATAAAAAGTTTACTGAATTCTGAACATGGCAGTAATAAACAATCATTTTTTATGGGACTTATTATAGCCATACCCATTATTTTGGAACTTTACATCTTTTCTTTCTTATTTCGTGGCTAATTACTATCAAATTAAAATTTTTTTATATTTAGCTCATAGATTTAGTTGCAAAACAAAGTATTATCCCTTGTCCTTTATAATTCTAATTTTTTGAAAATTAAAGGCAATTATTTATGCAAACATTTGTATTTTAATTATTTAATTTTACTCTAAATTTACCAAATTATATTAGATTGATATTAGAAATTAATTATTTTTTATGATTTTTTATGGTTGGTTTTCGTAATTGAAACGGAAACAAATTTTTTAAGAGTTTTTATTATGTTTTATTTTTTAATTAAAATAATAATTATTTATACATTAAATATCCATATTGCATTTTGCTTTTTCAAAAAATTATTCACCTTTCGAGAAAATTTATTATGTGGAAATTGTGTGTATTTATAGATATAAATTGATTTTAAATATAAACTTTGTTTATTTAAAATGACTTAAGTTTTTGAATAGGAAACTTATGTTCTTGATGGTTTGATATACTCAGTTCTTCCGAAGAAGAAGGCCATTTGTTCGAAATCGAGAATTAATACGAAATCGATGATGAAGTGGAAAACGATTAATGAAGTGAACATAAAACAATAATTAAGAAAGAATTATAGGAAGAAAGCCACAATGAATTCAGGCCAAATATTTTGTTAATTCCAGGCATCATATTTAATCCCATTAATAATTTAACAAAATTTAAAATAAATTTGAAAAAGTTCATAAGATTAGGCAACTTTCCAAGAATAGAAGCATATTCCCACTATTTCTGCTGGATAAATTCTGGAGGACTATATACAACTTTTCCAAATTTCCACCTTTCTCTTCATCCACTCCTAGCAACCTTATATCACTTCTCCTTGAATACTGCTCTACATTAGCTGCTTTCAATTTCTAACTTTCTTCAAGTTTCTTTAATTCTAATTTAAACTTGCTTTCCATGACGTTCAGTTTTTCTTGACATTTTAGAATCATATTCTCTCATAATACTTCCATAAATTTGTCGTTATTTAATACTTTTTCGACAATTCTTTGCACTATTAAGTCGTCGAGTGCATCACTTCTTAATTTTCTGTCCTCTTTGTTCATTACGATACGTATTAATAATTACAGGCTGCGATAGTACTGAAGTTAAATTATGAAGGAAGTGTGAACGCGTGTAAACGTCTACTCACATCGACTGCGCAACATGGAAAGTACGTGAGCAACTGGTACCTTTTAGAGGCCGTTGTCCTTTTAGACAGTACATCGCCAATAAACCTGCTAAATGCGGAGCCAAGATTTGGACTTTATGCGATTCTGTAACTGCTTATGTACATAACATGTAAGTTTACCTCGGGAAAAAGGAAGGTGGACCTCCAGAGAGAGGTCAAGGTAAAAGAGTGGTGCTAGATCTTACTTATGTACGATCTGGGGCAGATTGCAACGTGAAAAAGTGAAGTAAAGTTTGTGTCGTTTGCAACGTCTAGGATAGCGAAGGGAAGTATCGGGAAGAGGATGGAGGTAGGATGTTGCTAATTGGACACAAGCTTCACTTGTAAACGTTTCTTTCTTGCTCTGCTGGTTGTTGACGACGGCTATCTCTTTTGCTTTCTTTCTCTCTCTGTTCTGGACGGCTTGTTGGGCATTGCAGGGAGGCCACTTCTACGGAGACCATTCCTTTTTCTTCGTGTCATTCGTGACCTTACATCCGGTCCCTTCTCTCCTCCTGTGTGCATTTCTTCCGGGGTCTTCCCTACTAATTTCCCCAGGTGGATCTTTGGCGACTTGCTCTTTTCATTTCACTTTCCTATCTGCTGTCTTTGATCCATCATACTCATTAGTAAATGCCGCAAATACAGAAATTTCAAGTCATTATAGTAAAGTAAATAGATACTAGTAAGTTTAAAGCACATTACTAAATGTTTAAGTCGCAGATACTTATTTAAGGTAGCTTTTAGAAACAGTAACCAAATAAAATGATACAATCGGTCCTATATCGATTTTTGCACGTTACAGATCCCCCCGCAAGATGGAGACCTCGGTAAAGGAATCACACATTTCGTGCAATATACAAACGTACAGGTCAGTAAAAGAAAATCATATGTGAAGTAGAAATTAGCTACTGTATAGGAATAACATTGTATATCATTTAATGCATCATACTCATTAGTAAATGCCGTAAATACAGAAATTTTAGGTCATTATAGTAAAGCAAATGAATACTACTAAGCTTAAAGCACATTACTAAATGTTCGTCACAGATACTTATTTAAGGTAGCTGTTAGAAACAGTAGCCAGATAAATTGCTACAATCGATCCTATATCGATTTTTGCACGTTATAAGATGCTATTGAAAATAGAAGTAACCATGCTTGGCACTATTCGCAAAAATAAGTCTGAATTACCAGCCGCATTGGTCTGCAACAGGAAAGGAGTTCTTTCTTCAAAATTTTACTGTACCAAGGACTCGTCTATAGTTTTCTATATTCCGAAACGGAATAAAAATGTTACGCTCATGAGCACCATGCACCAAGATAGTGGAGTGTGTAACCAAGATCATAAAAAGCCGTTTATGATTTTAGATTACAACAAAACTAAAGGTGCTGTAGACACGTTACACACGTTAATGACAACATACATGCAGACGGCAGACTAAAAGATGGCCAATAACTATCTTTTACAATATCATGGACGTTTCAGCTTACAACTCTTATGTTCTGCGGTGCGAAGTAACTCCAACCTGGAATACTGGAAAACCTACAACACGGCGACTATTTCTTGAAGAACTGGGTAATTCCTTGATCACTCCATTATTGCAAGAACGAAAACGTCTCCCTCTAAGTGTAGCTGAAAATGGTTATAAAGTCACGTTCTTCAACCAGTAATGCCGAAGCAAAGGAATAATCAACCACAACTAAGCGTAAAAGATGTAATTTTTGTCCCTGTTCAAATGGTAGAACTAACAGGGTATGTTGTAATTGCTCAAAATACCTATGTGAAGCTCATGTATATTACTACTGTCAAGACTAACATATAAATGTATATACCTAACTACTACGTTTTTCAGATGTTCTTTACATAACATTTATAATAATATGTAATAAAAATAAAATAACGTAATAAAATGTAATAAATAATAAATACTACAGCTTATTTCTTATCATTATTTACGGTTAAATCAATTTAGTGAAGGCTCCCGTGTCATAATGACCCAAACACAATAAGTGAAACCAAAATGTTAACACAATAGGAGGGCTAAATCTGCATTTTCGCGTGCGTACCGAGTTTCGCAAAAAATACGTTCATGCGTTCAAGAGATACTTCTAGGGTACCTCCAGGCGTCTCGGACATGAGTTTCTCCGGGCCGTTGCGACACCTCAAAAATCAAACTTCGAGACCCTCATCACGTATACCGAATACAAAAATTATGTCTTGAAATAGGGTAGCCGTTTCTGAGTTATGTCCCCAGCGTACGGCCGGAACGAATTGCCGTCCAGGCTATCGGATTGCAATTATACAGTAATTTGCATTTTGCTACACCATCTACTAAAATGTACAAATAGTTTACATTTATAGGTTTAAAATGGCACTTAAAAAAGTGTTCTATTTACTTGCTCTACATAGATTTTGCTTTATAATAGTATATGAGTCAAATACAACATCGAAACCTGTAAATGCATATATCAAGAATGTAGCAGATGAACCTATACTGTGATTTCTTAATTCGTCAACTACAAAATAATTAATTTCGTCAACTGGTTTAAAAATTCTTGTTTCGTCAACTACACAGTTCTTATATACCTGCAGGTTATAATTTATTCTTGGTTATATATTTATTACAAAAATAAAACAGAAAGCAGACTCAATAACTTCATTTATCAGCGGCTTCGTCATATATCTAATCTAATCGATGCTAGGGACGCCGCTGTTCGGTTAATTCTTTCACGCTCGTGTCGCCGTCTATGGATAAAACTGTAAAGTTGGTTATTGCACAGATGTTTAATACACACGTGAAAATATTTCTTTAAAAATAGTTAGTTAAACAATAGGTGTTATGTGGGAGCTTGGTGATGTGAAATGGGAGTTATACAGGAGGTGGTAATAGGTGAGTGGGTTTTTGATACTGTTCTAATTATGTAGGAAAATTATGATATGATAAGGATCCTGATAGGGATGGATTCGGAATCGGTGTATTTAATCATGTGTGTATTAATTATGGGTGTATGGATTATGTGTACCTGGTGGCATTTGAATGTTATTAACTTAGGATATATACCGGGTGAAGGAAATATCGGTTTTAACTGCAATCATGATCAGGTAATTTTGGATTGAGATTAGGTAATTAAGGGATTAGATGACACGTGAGCGTAATTATAAGGCGTATTATCAGAAGTTTCTGGAGTATAATTAGGGACAGGGATATCGTATTCGGAACCTAACTACCGGCAACGATTAAAGGGATGGATATGCTTAAGGGTAGTGTTTTAATTAGAAGTAGTTAGTGGTTCGGAGCCTGACCTCCATCGGAATAACTACGTCGTTTGGGAATAATTCAAAAACCCGTCTCGGTGCGAATCACAGCCAATATGATGGATTGAATGATGATACTTTTCCCTTTTGTGAGGGTGGTTATACAGAGGTATAGCAATGTTCTACGGTGTTGCAATATTTAGCTATTCGGAGCCTAGCCTCCGGAAAACTAATTATCTCGTACCCTAGGCACGTTTATGTTCCATACTCTGTGCTGAGAGCAGCCAAGAGCGTTCTACACAAGCATTACTTAAAAAGGGGTGGTTGTAATAATATTGGGTTAGGGGGTAGCACTGGAAGTGGTGGATGATTGAGGTGTGTCTGGTGTAAGATTGGTGGTTATGTAAAGGGCTCGCAGGATCATTACAGCTTTATATCAATAAATGTAAAAATCTAACTTTTTAATTTGCCAGCCCTAAGCCTGGATGAAGTGTGCGGGAAATTATAGAATCTGCTTTCTGTTATTTTATTTTTATAATAATTAAAATAAAATTTATAATTATCGAAAAACAAATTTCTGGACGAACTTAAATAAGTAACAAAGTTACGTACCCGTGCGTATGGAATTTCTATTATCAGTTGACGAAACAAGAATAAATTATTACCTGCAAGCAGGTAAGCACTGCATAGTTGACGAAAACATAATTTTTTGATGAGTTGACAAAACACGAATTGGCGAAACGGGAATAAATCACCTATACCACCGCCTGATAACCTTATCGTAAAATCTTGTAATAAATACAATTAGTAAATTATACTTCCCAGGTAAGAAAACCATATTTTGCTCTTTTCAGAATTCAAAGTTGGTCCTGTAAATGTGTTTTATATATATATATATATATATATATATATATATATATATATATATATATATATATATATATATACAAAGGACATACCGTATTTAATTATTTCTCGGCCATAATCAACGTTAGTGCAACTGAAATAAAATTGTATGTATGTATGCTATTAAAGGGAAGACCAGAAGCTAGTCCGAAAAAACAGGTCAAAATAAAAGGTGCACAAAACAATAACCGTTTTCATATATATGACCAGAATATAGAATCAATCAATTCATTGTATATTTTAACATCACGTTGGTTGTTTGTGTGTTAAGTTCGGTTCATTCTCTGATGGTGTCTAATTATTTAATAGACCGAAACATGTATATGTAGGATCATTTTTGAACTACACCGTACACATATAATAAAGCAATAATAGGGATTTTGGTTTTCAGTTTTTCTTCCCCTCCATATCTACTTCTCAGTTTTTGAGCAATGGATCTATTTTGTTGCACAATCAACTATTCAACGTAATGTGCACGATTCTTTTTCTTTGCAAACATTTCACCAATGATGAACAGTGTTCTTAGTGCTGTTAATGGCGAGGATGATCTACCGAATGTTAAACGTAGTGAACAGTTCATCTCTTGAAAGATATTGGTTTTTTCGTTTCTCGCTTTCACGCTACTGAATTTGTTATTTTTTTTGAGATATTGGAATGATGTTAAATTAAAAAGTAAAAAGACGTATCTTTGGCTATTGATTCTATAAAGCTTTATATAGTATTTCGGATTAGAATTTTTGGTATTGAATTTACAATGACTTTCTTTGTTAGAACTAATTTATTTGAAATCATAAACATCATCCAAATTTTCCCAAGGTTTGAAATTGAAACGCAATTTGTTTTGAGTGTAATTACAATAGAGTTTGGAGAAATACAAGATATACATTCTAAATTGTTTTGTATCAAATTTTGATAACGACCATGTAGGGGAATTGGAGCCAGGAATCTTTGGATATAAAGTATACCAATTCGTGTCTGGTAAAGTTAAGTACATCTGTATCGAAAGTGAGATATTTCCGTTGGTGACTAAAAGTTGTTGATGCAGTTTCGTGTGAAAACGCAATGTTAAAAAATCTAACGCAATAAGAGAGATAGTGTTATTGCAAAGGGGAAAGGGGTTTCCTGTTTTTTTTTGCGATTAATTGAGGAGTCTGTATTTGGTCGTCTTGGAGGTTAGCACGTAGAGGGGCGCGTGAATTGTGGTTGTGCGATAGTGGACCTGGGGAATACGAACGTTTCGTGAAAGTGGTTTGGATGCTCGAGCACCGGCTGGTGGATGTTTTATTGTTTCAACTCCCCAGGGATAATGTCGATTTGTCGGGCCTTTGGGTCAGTAACGCGTGTTTGCGGATGAACATTGCCGCGTAGTAATTATTATGAAAGCACACTAATCTTCGCGTCGAATAACAGCCAGCCTTAACAGACAAAGGACTCAAGGTACATAAAACATATGCTAACCATAATGTAAATAAAATTACCTAATTATAATAACAATGTGTAAATACTATCAGGTGCAAAAGTTGAGGTTAGCAGGACTCTAAATTATAAATTAATAACGTCGTTAACCAACTATTCAAGAACGTAAAGGCTGTGACTTTGCCATTGTGAATTGCCATTATTGCTGCCGATTAAGAGTTTCGGACGAAAACATCGCCGAGAGGGTACCGTTTACGTTCAGGTGCTTTTCGCTGGATACGAGTGGAGCAAGGTAAACAATCTCCGACGGTAATCCATCATTGTATACTTATGGTGTTTGCGCTAATTTCTTTGTAATTGACATTGAATGATACAAGGCTAAGCAAATGAACGTAGTTATTTAGTTTCCTTATTTATTTCAATTAACTGTTTTCATTTGCGCAATTAGCGTTTATGTATGTTAAATATATGTAATATAAATAAAGGAACAGAATTGATTTCCGTAATTGATCTGAAGTTTAAGAATTATTTTAAAGACTAGAGGACATAATCTGCAGGTTAGTTCCAATTAAAGGTGGATATTTTATTCCACAATTCCTATTCTAAGTTAAGTGGCGTATAAACCGATGCGGCGAAGAATGTAACTTGTCGTTTATGATATTTTGTATAATAGAGAGTTGGTTAATTGAATTTGTGTACTTTATGTGTGAACGTTTCCGAACAGCGAAAATACTTTAACGGAAGTTAGTCATTATATTTTTTAAATTCAAGTGCAAAGATAATTTTATTTAACGAGTGTCATTTGTTTTGAAAGTGATCAGAAGGCAAATTCACAACCAGAAGTGATTCAGTCATTTATTCATATTTTTGATAGAACATTAATCTCGGTAACGAATTTAGAGTATTTTTAACAGCGTTACTTAGTTTTGTGTTTATTTATCTTTTGAATAAAATTGACGATAAAACTTTGGTAAATAATTAGTTTTTTGGACGTCTTAATCCTCTATCATTAATCAGATATTTAGTGTTTATTGATATAAGAAATAAAGGATAAAGAAAGCCGCTGCCCCCAAGTGCCGACTTACTCACACGCTTCAGTATTATTTGAGGGTGTGCAATTATTTCGAAGATTTGTTTTTATAGCTAGAGTTCCCGGACCACCACTTACGTACATCTGAGGTTTAGCCCGCATCCAGTTAAGTAAGAATTTGTCTGTTTGGATGACTTTCTGTACGTTTACTGAGGTGTAAATTCCCGAATTCGTTTTAATAACAGTCTGGCGCCCTTTACAAGACTTTGCCCTTATTGCGTAACATCCCGATTGACGACTTTTGGTAGTACAAAAAGGCACCCTAAATATTTAAATTCCATGCCACGCCCACGGTCAAATTTTCCCACCTAGCTAGCCGACAACCCGTTAATTATCTGTTATCTTCTGTGTTAATACTGTTTTAACCAGTAACAGACCGAATTGCAAATAATAAGAAACGCTTACCTTTATCTAAAAATATTATGCACACTCATGTATCGCGGGTTAACGTGGGACCATTGAATGTGCTCATTGTAGTTTTAAAATCATCAAGTGATTTTGGACTGCGATTTTGTTTTAGTTCACACTTGTTGCGATAATGGTTTCCCGCGAAACGTACTTTGTTCATACACCTTCTACTTACCAATAAATAAACCTTAGAATCGGTGTTAAGGGGCGCCACTGCAATCTCAATTTATCGATAAGAAATCTTAGGCTGGTTGTAAAAAATTGAGTGATCACAGAAAAAAGAACATTGCATACTTAGTCAAATTACAGTTTATTACTATATAAAAATATTTAAAGTTCACTATAAAATATTATCTCCTCCAAATTCAATAATTACTTATGGAATTATAAAACGTTCAACCAGATTTTGAAACATTTTGAAATTAGTAAAACCAAATATCCATTGAGAGGTACGGGAATTGCAAATAGTAACCCCTTGTATAGACAACTCCTGATTAAATCTGAAGAAAAGGATTCATAAACCTATTCTGTTTGACTACTTATCTGCATGTATATTAAAATTAGATACAAATAATGATTGGTTTTGAATGCTAATTGCATCTTTAGAAATTCTAAATAGTAAGTAAAATTGTCAATTTTCATCCAACCATTATAAAAAATCTGGATTGTTCCAGTTAACATTCCAGTATACCAAAAAATTACTACTGGATTTATATCGAAAATGGGTTCGGAAAATAATGTCGTTGAGATGACGTCTTCCTTGACCGGTACAAATTTGGACCCTTTCCTGAAAGTTACGCGCGCTCTCACATTTCATTCGGCACAGCTTTAATTTCATGACGAATGGAAATCTTGAGGGCATCTATTGCGCGGGGCTTGTTTACGTACACCCTTGATTTCAAGTATCCTCACAAAACGAAGACGCATATAGATAGACGGTGTGAGCGTGAGCGCCAAGGAACATCACTATATCGTGAAATGTCCTGAAAACATTTGTCGAACCACTTCCATGGATGCTCTCGCCGTGTGAGCTGTGGCACAATCCTGTTGGTACCACATTTCTCTCATGTTCACTCAACGCCTTTTAAGTTCTGGACGAAAAAAGCTGTTTAACATTTCGACCCAGCGAGCTGTGGAGAGGTTTTTGGTGTATGTTCTGTACGTTAACATAACCATACGGATGAAAATGGGCTTCATCATTCATCAGTACTGGGACAGATACGTCTTCCGTAAGAATAGCGTACATTATGCGACAAAATCCTCTGCGCTGCACATAATTCGCTTCACTTAGCTTTTGGAAAGGCGAACGACGTGACATACCCAGCGATACAGCTGCGGATCTAACATCAACTGCCGTTCTCACTATATCTACGTTTTCAGGAGTTTGAACTGAACGGGGACGGCTAGGTGGTTTCTTTTTCATCACAGATCCAGTACTTCTAAACGCTGCAACCCATCGGAGTATAGTCTTTCGATCTGGGACAGCACGTCAACGTTCCACATTAAACCTTCCACGGAAAAGACGTTGAAACGTGACCCCAGAATTATTGTTTCTAAAGAACGAGAACATACGATGCGCTACTAGCGACTGAAACTGCATTGTCTGAGCTGTGCGGTAATGGTCGATCAAGGTCAATACCCCACCCTCGCCGAGTACTAGCGGTTTAAAACCGGTTATATATTTTATATATATATATATATATATATATATATATATATACAGGGTGGTCCGTAAGTAATGGTCCAAAGTATACTGCTCACTATGGGTGATAGTGGAACCCACCGACATTCCAAGCTCTTGTCTTCTACTTGGAAATATGTAGTTCTAATGCGTATTGTCAGAAGTTCCATTATTGTGTTTACCGAGAGTTGCGTGCATTCGTCTAACGTTTCATTCTTTTCCAGCCTGTCCCTTATGATAGTTAGTGCCTCATCGGTGGGCACATTTATGAATATGTTTCTGATGGTTTCCACGAAGTGCTGCGTATTCTTGACCAAAGACTCAGTTTTTTGCCTATGAGATAGTGTGCTCGAGCTCACAATTGGTCTCAGAGTAATTCCTTGCTTATGGATCTTTGGTAGGCCGTACTAATGCGGAGGTTTCCTGTAGTGTGGGTAAGTCTAGTTGTGTGGTAATCAGAGAACTCCCCTTATCCTTTGCCATGGATAAGTATATCCTCTTTCGGTTGATTGCGTGGAGTGTTTTGGTATTTGTTTGTACTCGCGCGCGTCCAGTAGTTCTTGAATATTACCGTTGTAAGTGTCCATGTCCATTACCACAATCGAGTTTCCTTTGTCTGCCGGGAACATTTTGATCGTTGGGTCATTCTTAAGGAAATGACCGCTCTCCTTTCTAGGTTAGAGAGGTTAGGTTTACTTCGCCTAGATGAATCTAAGACGGATATAACCTTACTTCTGTATTCTTCGGCTTCTTCGGATCTAATTTCATAGCTGTTTCTTCAACTCCGGTTATTAAACCTACTTTCGGAATATACTTCGGTGTTATCGCATAGTTCAACCCCTTGTCCAGAACCTTCATTTTGTTCTCGTCCAACTGTCGTTTAGAGATGTTTATAACAGTGTTTTGCGATTGACGTTGGTTGGTTGTTTCTTCTCTTCATTAGCTTTTGTAGTTTCTTCTGCAGTATTTCGTTGCGCATTGCCTTGGTCTTTGAATATTTACTTCTAGTAGACGTATTTATCCTATCAAAGTCTTGTTCGTTTACTCGATTTTGAATGGCTTTATATACAGGGTGTCCCAATAGTGCTTATTCGGTCGATAGCTCATTAGCCTTTAAAGTTTAAATAAGAAATTTGTCTATTTTATAAGCTGCATAATCTAAAATAGATTGGTTTCTAAGGGTGTAATATAAAAGCGGTACAATATAGAACTTTAGTTTTTAAATAGAACACCCTATATATTATTTTATTTTCGATTCTCCTTATAATTTTACATCTTTTTATCAGAGTTACTTACAAGCTAAATCTTACAGTTTTTGAGATATTTGCAAAGTTAACTAAAACTGACATTTTTATGTAGTAATTCAAGTAGGCTTATCTCAGTTATTTTTAAAGATGAAAAATAATCTTTTGTATAGAATTATTCATACATGAGCTTACTTTAATCTAATGTGAAAATTGGATTTAAATATACACGGTGATCACAAAATTAATTCAATAACTTAAATTTGACTATATCTTCATTTTTTAAATGGCACACCTATATTTTTTAATGCCTTGTCTTCGTCTATTAATCGGCTTTCATTTCTATTAAATATGTTCTATAACTATCTCTAATAGTTTCGGAGATATTTAAGTGTTTCAATTTGTTTCGTTGATAACACTGAAGAAGAGTAAAATTAGTCGGTCAAAGCAAGCTATGAATACATAAGAAACTAAAAAACATATTAACTAAAATACAAACACTTAAAATTATAATAAATGATCAATGTGACCACCATTTTGTTGCGAGACCCCACGCAATCAATCGAAAGACGGATATACTTGACGATGGCAAAGCATAAGGGGCAGTTCTCCGATTACCAGCAAACTGAACTTACCCCACACTACAGCAAACATCCGCATCTGTACAGCCTACCAAAGATCCATAAGCAACAAATTACTCTGACACCAATTGAGCTTGAGAAATTCACGTTGACACCCATTAGCACACTATCTGCTAGGCACCATCACACTCTTATCGTGAAATATCGAGTTTATGCTCAAGAATACGCAGCACTTTGTGGAAACCATCAGAAACTGAGTCTATTCACAAATGTGCCCACCGATAAAGTACTAACTATCATAAGGGCAGGCTGGAAAAGAATGAAGCGTTAGACGAACGCACGCAACTCCGTTAAACACAATAATGGAACTTGACAATATGCATTAGAACTACATATTTTCAAGTAGAAGACAAATTCTACCAACAAGAGTTTGGAATGGCGATGGGTTCCCATTATCACCCATAGTGAGCAGTATATATATATATATATATATATATATATATATATATATATATATATATATATAGGAGTTTGTGTGAGGCCATTCCGAACCTGTATGACCATATTTACCCCTATACGAAGTGTTGTGGATTTTGAGATATCGATAAGTTTGTGTTTTTGAAAAAATCCATGTTTTTTAGCACTTAAACCAAGAACTAAGGAAAATGGCATAATATTTTTTAACAATTCAAATATGGTTTATTGACCTACACTTAAAAAAAGGTTGTTAACATAAACTTTTCCTACACAATTTTGCACAGCAGAAATAGCGATGCTCCAACTAAAACTTATTTAAATAATAAACAACCCATTTCATTTATTTCGAATTTTTTTTATAGAGTTATCCATTCAAACAGTTTTAAATATATCTATTTTATGCTCCTTCGAATAATATGTCAAAAGCATAAAATAGTTACAATTATTATTATGAACAAACAATAAAATATAATATTGCATAGGAGTACAATTTAATACAAAATGATCTACCCCTGTCAGTTAGAACTATACATATTATTATTTATGTTGAAATGATATCTAACATTCTCATATGTGGGTTTACGTCAGTAACAACAAAGTCGTATCCCAAAAAGCAAGTAGGTTTTGACACCAAATTAACCAGTTTGGCAGATTCATCATTGAAACTGTTATTGTCGCTATCTGCATTTCTTGTAACTTTGTAAATTACTAAACGCTGACACCATGGCCACTTTTTCCAATTCTGAATACGCTGATATTATCTTCATGTATGGAAGAGCCGACGGTAATGCAGCGGCTGCTCACTGTCTGCACCGAAATCGATTTTGCTAGAACAACTCCAATGTACAAGTCTTCATAAACACATATCGTCGTTTAAGTGAAACTGGAACCTTCGCAAATATCCAGAACGGAAGCAGATTATATATAATCTATCCATATGGAAAGTATGGTCTATTTTGCAAAACAACAATAAACATCCTTTTCACTTTACTCCCGTTCAAGGCCTTGAAGAGGGTGATCCTATCCGAAGAACTATTTTTTGCCGTTATTACACGCTGACATGGAAGATCCGCTCTTTCTAAAAAGTATTTTATGGACAGACAAGTCAAATTTTCAAGAGGAGGGATTACGAATTTCCATAATTGGTCTGATGCTGATGAAAATCCTCATATGAAAAACAGAAATCATTTCAACATAAATTTAGTGTAAATGTTTGGGCAGCAGTCATCGGCAGAACATTTATTGGCCCATACTATCTTCCGGACCATCTAAATGGAAACAACTATTTAGAGTTTTTGCGCAATGAGATGCCAAATATCTTAGATGAAATACCTCTTAATGTAAGGAGATTCATGGTATTCCAAAATGACGGATGCCCTGTCTTAATCGCCTAACCGTAAGGGAATTACTAGTCGAAAGGTTTCATAATCGTTGGATCGGAAGAAATGGGCCAAGGTTGTGGCCTCAAGGTCTCCAGACCTGACACCTGTCGATTTTCATGTCTGGGGACGAATGAAAGACCAACTTATTAGGAGAATTAATGAAGCAGGAAGAATACTGAGGGAAGATATGAAGCTAGGCGTCACTACCTTGTTTAAGAAATGGCGGTTCGCATTTTGAACTAATTAGTTGTTTTTTATCGATTAAGTAATTTGAAGTAAATGTAGATCCAGAGTGTTTTGTACTAAATTGGGCTCCTATGCATTTTTTTTTGTTTTCTCATAATGTTAATTTAATAATAATATTCATTATTGTATTTATTTTATACTTTTGTTACATGATTCGAAAAGCATAAAATACAGATATTTTTAAAACTGTTTGAACGGATAAAAAATTTCGAAAAAAATGGTTTTAATTAATTTTATTAAATACATAAAAAGAGTTTATCGAGTAGGATTTGAACGCGATTTTGCTAGAGTACCGCGCGGTACTCTAGCAAAGTACAGGTCGTAGGTTCAAATTACGAGATAAACTCTTTACTTATGTATTTAATAAAATTAATAATAATGTTTAATTACATATTTACCTTTGAACTTATTCGTTCACAACAAAAACTTATAATAATTAAACTGGCTTGTTTATTATTTAGCTAAGTTTTGGTTGGGAGCATCGCTATTTCTGTTGTGCAAAATTGTGTAGGAGAATTTTAGGTTAACAACCTTTTTTTGAGTGTAGGTTAATAAACCAAACTGAAATTGTTAAAAAATATTATGCCATTTTTCTTAGCTCTTGGTTTACATGCTAAAAAACATGGATTTTCTTCAAAAACACAAACTAGTCGATATCTCAAAATCCACAACACTTTGTGTAGGGGTAAATATGGTCATATAGGTTCGAAATGGCCTCAACTACCTCCCTTTAAAACTTTCTACCTATGTACCAAACACAAATACTAAAATGAATGTGCGTCACATCAACACCAAACCTATTTTATTGGTAAGTAAGAAATCTCAAATGTAGGACAAGGTCTGCCGGTCGGCTAGTAATGTAGGTCAGTTACTTAAGCACATTAGACGTCGCATCAGTGCACGAGCACAAGTTTGAATGAAAGTAAATGTACCGGTGTGCCTTATAAACGTATATTTTATATTATTTATTATAATGAAGATATTTTCAGTTCATTCTAATAAAATTGAAATTATTTACTTTCAATTCATTCGTTAATAATTTTAAATTAGAAATCGAGAATTTAAGGTAACAATTAAGAAAAGTAGTACGAAAATGTAAATTCCAAACCGAATTAAAACATATATTATTTAAATGCTTTTTGCATAAGTATGTATTGTTTTTAGTTTGCAAAACTAAAACCAATCAAATTTAGGTCTACAAACAAGGTCAATCAGATTACATTAAATAATATTTACATAATTTTCGCATGCATTGCAGTTACCTACTTTAAAATGTTAAAACCTAACACTTAATATATAAATCATTTTCGGACAGAATCAGATTTTGTTTTTTAATTCTATTTGTGAGTCTTTTTTATTTAATTTTTGCATGACTTGAGTGTATACTATAGTTCAAAGCTTTAATGTGTGTAGAAAATCAACGTTTATTACCTAGACCTACAGAATAAACGTGGTCTTGGATAACAATCGTATGAATTATATCTACGTTAAATAGAAACATAACCATATTGTATTTAATTAATGAAAATAAATTATAGTAATTAATTTAAATTGTTACGGTTCCTTTATGCTAATGAACCCTGACGAAAACAGAAATTTAGCTCAGAAATAAGGCATATTACAGAGTAGAACTAATTTTAAAAACTATAGAAATCATCATCAGGTATTCAAGAAACACTAAAATCCTTTATGATGTGATATTGTTATCCATCATAAATATCAGAAACCGAGATTTAATGCTATATTACCCACTACAACTAGATAAACCAGTCGGCGCAAAAGAATCTTTTAGGATAAGACCATTTGCGAAGCAATAGACGAAAATCTAAAAAGTTTAAAAATAAGAAACAAACACTGAATTCAATACCCAAGTAAAACAGTCAAATTCAATAATCTGCAACAAATCACTTAATTAAAAAAGACGTTTATTTAAGATGAACCTAACTCGCAAAGATAACCTAAACGGATGCCAGTGAATCCGGAAATTTACTTTATAATAAAGTTTAACAGTTCCCATTGAACTAGAAGAAATTATAAAGTGGATAAATCTTTAAGAGAACAAATTTTTAAAAACCTTGCAACATACATTTAGAGAGTGTTGCGATGAAGGAGCCCGGCAATCTTTCGACATCGGCAATGAATTTACACTCGTATTACAAACAAGATTCTTTCTGCAATCAAGTAACAGTTAGCACCAATACCTTCTTAACATTAACACACTTTTTAAACTATAAACATTTTTTGTTAACTAAAACAGTTTATCTGTGTATTACGAAGTGAACATAGGCAGTAAATAAATTCAATCATATTTTTGCTAAGTTTGGGAATTAAAGATACATCCTTTATTATTTTCAGCGCGACTCACGATAAGTTTGGGAAGCACCATGTCCTCGATTTTCTGTTGGTCTATTTATCTGTCGGTCCGTGTCCCTAGACTACCTATCTACTTTGGGTTTTCGATATCTGATAGCTAATAGGTACTTTAGTTGTGCAACAAACAAAACGATCAATCTATGTAACTCCTCGGTTAATTAACTAAAGTTACTAAATTTGCTCTTTAAAATGTTTTTAAAGCAGTTGACGTGAATTTCCATGGCACTGTGGATTATTAGCACAACCCATGTATGTATTTGTAACTTTACTCTAATCTCATTACTCTAATAACGGTGTACCTAGATTGATATTAGAAAATTAAAATTAGTTTTTATTTAATGCATTTGTTACATTCACTGTGATTGGGTTTGTATGACCCGGTGATTTGTGTCGTTCAAATTTGAAGAACGAGAAGCAGATTATTATCATAGACGAATGTATTTTATTAGTTTCGTTTTATTTTCACAAATATAAATAACTTAGATAATATTGCCACACCTGCACAATATTGCGCATATTGCATGCCTTTTTGCGTACCGGTAAACAAATTTATTCCTGTCGAGACTTGTCTGTGGCTCCGTATAAATGTAGTAAGTGAGCATATGTGTGTTATTTTCGTAGTAAATATCAAACTTGATGCTATACTCTAATAAGAAATACCTAACAATTGAAATTTATTATTGAAAATGTGTAGTGAGAGAGTGCTTACGGATAGTGAACTTAAGAAACTTTTGTGCGTTTTGATAGTGACTCTAGTTCTTCCGAAGAAGAAGGCCATTTGTTCGAAATCGAGATATATAATAGCGAATCGGATGATGAAGTGGAAACTACGATTTCAGGATGAAGCTGATACGGATAATCATATAACTTCAAAAGATGACAATGTAGTATGGAATGAAAAGACACATCAATCGGAAAGGTTATCAGCAGCAAATATTATTTCGTTAATTCCAGGGCCAGTCGCGAATAATTGATATAAAATGCGCACTTCTTATATTTCACACCCAAAATTGTAAACCTAATTTTGAAAATGTCAAATTTAGAAGGCATAAGACTTTCAGGCGACACGTTTCAAGAACTAGAAGCATATTTTGCCCCACTATTTCTGGCTGGAGTGTATAAATTTCATAGGAGGCAACATCCAGGCTGTGGGATGGAAATGTAGGTCGTCCAATATTCAGACTAACGATGTACCTATAACGATTTCATGTAATTGCACGAAATTCGCTTTGATGATAAAAACTCAACCAGAACGACGCCAAACTGATAAATTAGTTCCCATACGGGACTTGTGGGATAAATGGGTTGAAATTCTACCTAAGCTCTATAATGTTCACGAAAATGTAACAGTAGATGAGCAAATGGTACTTTTAGAGGCTGTCCTTTTAGACAATGCATCGCGAATAAACCTGCTAAATACGGAGTCAATATTTGGACTTTATGCGATTCTGTAACTGCTTATACATATAACATGCAAGTTTACCTAGGCAAAAAGAAGGTGAACCTCCAGAGAGTTCAAGGCAAAAGAGTTGTGCTAAATCTTACTTATGGTTAAATAGGTCACAACGTAACGTGTGATATTTTGACCTCGTACGGTCTGGGGCAGATGCTATTGAAAGGAAAAATAACTATGCTTGGCACTATTCCCAAAATAAGCTTGAATTGCCAGCCACATTGGTCTGCAACAGGAAAGAATTTCTTTCTTCAAAATTTTACTTTACCAAGGACAAGTCGTTGGTTTCCTATATTCCGAAACGGAATAAAGATGTTACGCTCATGAGCACCATGTACCACGATAATGGAGTGTAACCACGATCATAAAAAGCCGTATGATTTTAGATTACAACAAAACTAAAGGTGCTGTAGACACATTAAACAAGTTAATAATAACATACACATGCATACGGCAAACTAAAAGATGACCAATGACTATCTTTTACAATATTCTGTGGTGCGAAGTAACTCCAACCTGTAATACTGGAAAACTTACAAAACGGCGACTATTTCTTGAAGAACTGGGTAATTCCTTTATCACTCCATTATTGCAAGAACGAAAATGTCTCCCACAAAGTGCAGCTGAAATGGTTATAAAGTAACGTTCTTCAACCAGTAATGGAAGTAAGGGAACAATCAACCACAACCAAGCGTAAAATATGTAATTGTTGTTCTTCAAATGATAATAAAACTATCATGGTATGTTGTAATTGCAAAATACTAATGTAAAGTTCATGTATACTACTACTGTCAAGATTGTAACAAATAAATGTATATGACTAACTACTACGTTTTTCATATGTTCTTTACATAACATTTATAATAATATGTAATAAAATAAAGTAACGTAATAAATGTAATAAATAATAAATACTACATCTTATTTCTTATTATTATTTACTGTTATATCAATTTAACGACAATAAAACGACAATTATAGGCTCCCGGGTCATAATGCCCCGAACACAATAAGTGAAACCAAAATGTTAACACAATAGGAGGGTTAACTAAACTTAACCTTCACGCCATTCCCTTGGGGTAGGCAAAACAATCCCTGCCTCTTATTTATTTTTCATTCTCAATCTTACTCCATGCTTTCCCATCTCCCGTACCTCCCTAGCTTCAAGATTCATACATAGTCTCCGACATGCCCTTTTATTTTTAAGACTGCTTACCTTTCTCCTTTAGCATACAATCTGCTACATGCTCCACAATCGTCTTCCAAAGTAAATCCTCTACTCTCCTTTCCACCTTCCCGATTGAACACCCCAATCTTAGGCACGTTTACCTTTCGGTCCATGCTATCACATACTGTATCAAACTTCCTAAAATTCGATTAAATAGCAATTATTTGAATGTAGGTACGAAATATTGATCCATCTACTAAGAAAACAGAGAGTCCAAATTATGTGGAGGTACAACGCACAACAATGTTGAGGAACCGAACACCACAAAAAACTATGTACAAGTTCAGGAAAATATTAATATAGAAAACATTTTATCTGCGATCACCCTCATTAATGTATCCGCTATTAAACTCTATCTGTTAACCAAATGTATAGTGTTGTATCTAGGTTAGTTAGGGACGGGAGCCACAGCTTTTGATATAGTGAGGTTAAGATGGCACATATTATTGGTTAGATGTTAGTAATCTAGTTATGTATAAGGCTGTAGGGGTTTGTTAATTAAAAATAAAGGATAGAGATTTTTTCATAATAAAGCATGGTGGTAGCGGTAAAACGTTAGAGAAAAAAAAATATCGTAAAAATCTCAGGAAAATTGAGCAAGAAAATGGTGGACAACGGAAACTAGGTTCAACAAGCGGGAAGTCTCAACCTAAAGGTAGCTACACCAGAGAAATATAACTTTCGAGTACCAGGAATGTGGCCCCAATGGATAAAACGGTTTGAAAGATACATGGCAGCGTCGGGTTTAAACAGCAGGAATAATCAAGAGAAAATAGACATACTTTTGTATACAATGGGGGAAGAAAGCGAGCTAATTTTAGTGCAGTTTGCTACAGCTCCAACGACGTACGAAGAAGCTTTAAAAGCATTTGAAGGTTACTTTACCGAAGAAATGTAATTTTGAACGTTTCAAATTCAATTCGAGGATACAGTCCAGGGCGAATCGATTGATTCGTATATTAGGCTCTACACACTTTGTCTGAATTTTGTGAATATGGAAACTTAAGAGATGAGTTAATAAGGGACAGGTTAGTGGTCTGTATGCTGGATAAGAAAACCAGTGAAAGACTACAATTTCAAGCTGATTTAACATTGTCAAAGGCAGTATTAGCTTGAGACAGGCTGAACAACTCATAGAACAAGGCGTAATTCTCAGACAGGGGAGCATGAATTCACGTGGAGAAGTAAGGGTAGCAAAATGAAAAATCAACACAAGAAGATTCAAGGTGCAGGAACACCATTGCAGGGACAGAATAATGGACAAAATTCAGGTCAGAAACAAAAGGTAGCTGTTGGTTTTACGGTAAAGGAGAAGACATTCAAGGGAAAAGGTGCAAGGAGCGCAAAGTGCTCTAAATTTAATAAGGTGGGACATTGGCATAGGTAAAAACATAAAATTTGTTAAAACTGTTGTAAATGAGGACGAGGAAAATCAGGGAAATTCAGATTTCTTTATAGGAACATTAGGATTTAATTCAGAGGTTAATTCTCATTGGCAGGTCGATGGGTTTAAAAATAAGATAAAATTCTTGGTTGATACTGGAGCGGACGTCAACTGTTTACCTGCAGCGTTATTGAGCTCTGAGTTGAAAGATAAAGTAGCTACATGCAGGGAGGTGACATCCGGCCCAGATGGTAGAAATTTAGAGATAGTAGGAATTGTAAGATTAGGTTTGACATACCGGGGAAGTAAACATGTAACGGAGTTTTGTGTGTTGGAAAACTTAAAAGTTGCTATCTTAGGCAGACCAAGTATACTAAAGTTAACTTTGTTGAAATTTACCGGGAGCATGCAAAAAGAAAATACTAGTGTCAGGGTTTTTGAGGAATTCCCTGCTCTTTTTGATACCATTGATGAATTAAAGGATAAAATAGAAATTGTCATAAAAAATGATGCGCAGCCTTATATTCAGGCAGCACCGAGAGTGGTCCCTTTGCCTTTGCTAGGTAAATTGGAAGCAGAATTAAAACGGTTGCAGGTATTGAAAGTTATTGTGCTGGTAGAGGAGCCTACTTCTTGGGTTGCACCTATAGTGGTGGTCCCAAAAAATGACTCGGTAAGGATTTGTTGTGATTTTACAAGGTTAAATAGGAGTGTATTAAGATCTCATTTTCCATACCAAGGGTAGAAAATACGTTGGCCAAACTGATAGGTTCGCGGGTTTATTCAAAACTAGATGCAAACTCTGCATTTTATCATTTAAAATTAAAGGAAAGCTGTCAACATTTGACAACCTTTATAACGCCAATAGACCGGTTTAAATTCAACGTTTGCCTTTCGGAATTTCGTGGCGCCGGAATACTTCAGTCAAAAATTCTCAAAAATTGTAACTGGGTTAAGAGGAGTGGTACGCCATATCGATTATGTATTAGTTTTTGCGGAATCAATGCCGGAGCACGATAAAATTCTAAGGGAGGCTTTGGAACGGTTCAAAAGGGAAGGTATATCCCTAAATAGGAAGAAATGTATGCTTGGGGTGTCGTCAGTTCCATTTTTGGGACATACGGTTTCAAGAAACGGAATTACTATAGATCAGAAAAGGGCAGAAGCCATTTCTAAATTCAAAAAACCAACCAATAAAACAGAACTTATGCGGTGGTTGGGCATGGTAAATTGTGCTGCAAAATTTATCCCAAATAGATCAGAAATTCTAAGTCCTGTTACGCAGTTGTTAAAAAATAATGTAACGTTTGTATGGGGTGACGTACAAGAAAAAACTTTTGAGAAAATTATTCGGTTATTACAAGAAGCGCCATGTTTAGCATACTATAATCTAAAAAAAACTGTCACGGATGCTTCCTCATACGGTATGGGTACTTCGTTAATGCAGGTACGAGACGACCAAAATAAAGAAATCGTTGCTTATGCCTCACAAACTTTAACTAGTGTGAGCGCAGGTACGCGCAGATAGAAAAGAGGGTTAGATTAGCATGGGCGTGCGAAAATTTTAGGAATACATTACGGGTTTAGACAGAATAATCTTGGAAACAGATCATCGTCCCCTATTACAGGTGTTTGCGATTAAAAGTTTGGATGACCAAACTCCACGTCTACAACCGTTCAGAATTAGACTAATGCGGTATAACTTCGATATTATTTATACACCGGGAAAGAACTAGTTGTTGCAGATGCTTTAAGCAGAGATCCTATAGTATTCGCGGGTACAGATGAACTTGAAAAAGAAGCGGAAGCACACGTATCATTTATTATCAAAGGGTTACCTATCAAAGATGAATTTTTATTAAAAATTTTGAACGAACAGCAGTAAGACCGAATTTGTAAAAAACTAATTCAATATGCCACGTTGGAATGGCCAGAAAAGAGTAAGTTAGAATCGGAAATTTTGCCGTATTATCAATATCGCCACGAATTACAGCTTACAGCTAAAGGTTATAAAGTTTATTCATCAAGGACACCAGGGTATCACACAAAGCAGGGAAAGGGCTAAAACCTCAGTTTGGGTTATTCAACGCAATTAGAACATTTGATAAAAAATTGTCCTAGTTGCGTTGAAGAAAGGTCAAATATAAAAGAACCTTTTGTTAAAGATGAAATTGCTACGAGAGCATGGTCGAAAATTTCAGCTGATTTATTTAAATGTACAAATAAATGGTATTTGATTGTGACAGACTACTATTCGCGGTTCTTTGAAATTTTCAAATTGTATGATTTATCACAAAATATAATTATAGGGAAAATGAAAGAATTATTTTCACAGTATGGCATTCCTGACATTGTTAGGACAGATAATGGTCCACAATTTCAAACGGAGTTTAAACATTTCGCTTTAGATCTCAATTTTAAACACATCAGGTCAAGTCCTTATTTTGCTCAATCTAACGGGGGAATAGAGGCGGCAGTAAAAGTTGCAAAAAACTTAATCAAAAAGAATGATGATATATGCATGGCGTTGTTGGATTATAGAACAACACCTCTCGAAAATGGATTCTCCAGGAGAACTTTTGATGTCGAGAAAATTAAAGAATACATTACCTCTATTGCCTAGTAAGTTGCAATAAACTATAGACACATCAATGTCGGTTCAGATTGAGGAAGAAAGGAAAATGAGACAGGGTACAAATTATGACAAACGTCATAGAATAAAACAATTGTCAGATTTATGTGTGGTGAGAGTGTTTGGGTAACGGATTTACGTTGTTATGGACGGTTGTACGTCAATTAAACGAACCTAGATCTTATAAGATCGAAACGAGTCGTGGGAGAAGGAATCGGTGGTTTTTAATACCGGCACCATTCGTATCTCATCCTGCTCAGGAAATTCAGCATGAGTCAGAGGTTACCCCAACAGTGTTACCACGTATCGAAACACCCAATACTGTAAATCTAGAAATAAGTATAGTAAATGAGAAAAGTGAACCTGATAATTCAGGTGAGAATGAAACACAAGTAAGGGCGCCCGAGTCGCTCATTACGGAACGCCAAAGACCTTCTCGGAATATTAAACCGCCGAAGTGGCTATCAGATTATGTTGAATAGAAATGTATAAACTTAAGGGAAGGGATGTTGTATCAGTAGGTTAAGTTAGAGACGGGAGCCACCGCTTTTGATATAGTGAGGTTAAGATGGCACATATTATTAGTTAGATGTTAGTAATCTAGTTATGTATGAGGCTGTAGAGGTTTGTTAATTAAAAATAAAGGATAGAGATTTTTTCATAATAAAACATATAGGAAATAAAAATAGGCAAATAATAGTATATTATATATAAAGGGACCAAAGTGCAGCATTTAATCCCGCGAGTGGGGTTTGTTGCCTCGAGGGCGAAGCCCGAGCGCAACAACCACTCAAGGGATTGGCACTTTGGTCCCGAAGTGTATACCCTATTTTTGTACTTCCAAAGTATTTATTTTTTATGTACAATAATTCCAAATTTGTTCGTGTCAATGTGACAAATTTGTATAAAATTATCTAGAAATCTTGCTATTTAACAGTCGGTTAGCATGGAAATTAGTAAACAGCGGTAACCATATTTGAAAATTTTTACAAAAGGGTAATAAAATGTACGAAGAATTTGATCTAGAAAAAGCCGCTGAAGAGGCTTTAGAAGACTTACTGCCTTCCAAATCTCGTAAAATTTACGATAAAGAGTATAATATATTTTTAAAGTGTGCTGTGAAAAGAAAATTACAAATTTTAACGAAGATGCTTTGCTGGTATTTTTAATGAAAAGGTAAACAAATTTGCTGCGTCTACATTGTGGGCCCAGTATTCAATGTTAAAAACTATGCTTAACGTTAAACATAATGTTGATATAAGTGAATTCCACAAATTTACGACGCTTCTGAAAAGGAAAAATTTGGTTACAAAGCGAAGAAGTCAGGTACTAACTATAGAACAGATTGATACGTTTCTAAAGGAAGCTTCAGATGACACATTTTTAATGACAAAAGTATGTCCAAAAATCATTGTACCTACTTTTAAAAACGATTTTTTTGTAGGTAGCACTCATATTTGGTGTTGCAGGGGCTTGTAGAGGACTTGAATTAGTCGAATTGTCAATTAATGATATGACTAATTTGGACAACAGACTTCTTGTTAACATTAGAGCTACCAAAAATGGAACAGAGAGGAACTTCGTTGTAAAAGATTCAGATAAAGCTATCATTTGTTATACAAAAATCTGCAAGAAATATACGTCATTGAGAAAAGCCGAAACTCCCCATTCAAGATTTTTGTTCGTTACGTTAACAAGCAGTGTACAGTGCAACCTCTAGAAAAGAATATATTTGGATAATTGCCCCAGAAAGTTGCAACATTCTTAAACCTACCAGATGCGTTGTCATATACAGGACATTGTTGGCGACAAACCTCTGCATCTCTACTAGCTGATTCAGGTGCGACTGTGACGTTTTAAAAGACATGGGGATGGAAGTCTGCAACTGTTACAGAACGGTATGTGGAAAACTCCCTGAATAATGAGAACCTTATCGCCGAAAAAATTTGTGGAGGTGGAGGTGATCAAAAAACACCAACTACCTCACCAGGACCCTCGTGCCAATCTGAACGGCCCACAGGCACTGATTCATTTGGAAATGCGTTCAACCTTACATCCAGCAGTATAGTTTCGGAAATCAATCGTCGGATATTTGTTAATTGTAATAATATTAATGTTAATGTTTCGTAAGAAAATTAATAGAAAATATTTGAAGTTTGACATCTGTCATTGAACTCTCTAGGGGGTTCAGTCCATATTTAATCCCTAGCGAATAAATGGCCCACTTCAGTCCCTGTAGACAGAGACTAAAGGATCTATTTTAGTGCAAAAAAAATGATTTTCATTCTAACGTTGATGCGATGAATGTACAAAAAAGGTAATAAATCATTATAATCAATCATTAAAATCTAAATATTCTATACCGCACTTTTGCCAATCAAATTATTTTACGAAGATAAAATTTTGTAACATTGAGGGCTATAATTGTCGTGAACCATCACTCTATCAAGCCACTCAACTGCAACTGTACATCGAGCGAGCGAAATCTTACGTTAAGAGCGCTAATCACTCGATGGATAATAATTAAATATTAAGAATTTAGGGCGTTGGTAACCATTTTTGGAGACAAATGCCTAAAACATTGTTTGTTTACCAACTTAGATGGGAAAAAGGTCAACAACAATACGTCGGAGACAAGAACTAAGAGTTATGGTTTTAAGGTGCTGGTTATTATTTCTTACCGAAGCCTAAAATCTAATTTTGTTAGAAAATCGACCTACAGTATTTCAGCTAAGGCCAAGGACAATATTTTACGGTTTTGAGTTTTATACACCAACGTTGAAATACAAAACTAAAAATTTTACAGTGTTGGTATATTTTCTGCCCAAAGGTGCATGTCGGGCGAACGGTTGAACAGATTGTCTAAATGAACAAGAAAGAAATTTTATGTTTTTTAGGCGTTCGTAATCATTTGTGATAAAAGATGCCCATAAACTTGATATACTAATTTATATTTCAAGACGGCCCAACATATAGCCTTTATTTATTTACCAATTTCATTGGGCAACAACTAAGTGTTACGGTGATGGTAATTATTTTGGACCGAGAATTTCTGAAAACGACGAAATGCATTCATTCGATAGACCAGAATTAAACGTTTTGGTTTTAGGGGCCGGACCATCATATGAAGACAAAGATGCCGACTTACTTGCCAGAACGGTAAAACAAATGCCTCGATGGACCAGAACCAAGAGTTATGGTTTGTGGTACAGAACAAAATTTTAAGGTTTTAAATTATTGGTCATAATCTGAGGCCAAAAATGTGTTAAGATAGGGGTTATACACCAATTGTTTGGGAAAACGTTATAGGGTTAGAGCGTTGGTCATTATTTGAACACAAAGATACCAAAAAAATTTGTACTTGATAAAACGGTTAAACGCGTCTCCGTGTACTACAACCAAGATTTATAGTTTGTGCTGCAGAACCAAATTTTATGGTTTTATTGCGTTGCCCATCATCTGAGACCAAAAATGAGCAAAACATGCGTTGTACACCAATTATTTGAGGAAACGTTATGGATGTTGTTCATTTGGGGATAAAAATGCTTTAAAACTGTATTTATTCTCCAGCCGACCTGAGAAAACGGTAAACACATTTCGTCAATAGACAAGAATTAGCATTATGATTTTGCCATGCTGATCGTTATTTAAGACTTAGGCCTCAAAACTTTATTTTTCGCCAAGTTTATTTAAAAAGCCACAAAACGCATTTTATCGATTAGACAAAACAAAATTTTATAGTTTTAGAGCTTTATTCACCTTTGGTAGCAGAAATCTCCAAATTTTATTTATACACAGGTTTCTGACTTCCGCTATTACATGAGGCTAAAGGTGCCTAATAACTTTATTTATTTATTGATCAATTTCCTTGGGAAAACGGCCAGACATATTATATCGATCAACAAGGGCCGAGTGATTTATCAATTGTGGTCGTTAGTTATAACCAAGTTTCTTAAAAACTTTTGATTTGTCAATTTTTGGAAAATGGGTTTCATATTTCTTTCATGGGCAAGTGCTAAATGTTATGGTTTAGGGCGTTAGTCATCTTTTCTTACCAAAGATGCCCAGAACCTTTACTTATACCGTAACTTAGCTGGGGATACAAGTGGAAAAAACTTTCTAAATAGGCAGAAATAAGGTTTCTAGAATGCGGTAACCGTTTGTTCTAAAACTTTTTTTATGCTCATTTCGTCTGGAAAACATCCAAACGTAAAGTCTGTAATTTATTTATCAATTGCCAAACACATTGTATCGAAGGACGTAAACAAAATGTTATGAATTTATTTCTTTACCAATTTCGTTGCGAAACGGCCAAATGCATTGACTAGATGGAAAAAAATAAATATTATTTCCCTCAACAGGCAAGAGAGAAATTGAATGGTTTTGTAGCATTGGTCATCATTTGCAGTCAAAGGTGCCCAGTGGCCAATTTTATTGGTTTACCAATTTCCTTGTGAGAAGGGTTCCAAAACGAACAAAGTTTTATGATTTTACAGTGTTGATATTTATTTGGAATAAATTATTTTAAAAACTGATTCGTCAATTCCGTTGAGCAAACGGCCAAATTTATTGACTCGATAGTCAAGGATTAAGTGTTATTGTTTTATGGTAAAAAGATGTAACTATTTAATTACAATATTACTTGGGAAACTGCGAAAAGCATTGCCTCGATGGTCAAAAATTAATAGGTTTGGTATTGCAATGTTGGGATCAAATGTTCCGAAAGACATATTAACTCACGAACATCATTAGGAAGCCCAAATGCATTCCTTTAGTAGACAAGAACGAGATGTTATAGTTATAGAACGTTGGTCATATTTTGGACCCAAAATTTTCTAAAATCTTTATTGATACATCAATTTTGCTGGAAAGACACTACATACAAGCAAGTACATTACCTTGATTGGAAGTAACTACATGTTTTCAGGTTTTGAGTGTTGTATGTGTCTATAAGCTCGTTCCGAGTGTTGTCTCGTGTTCTCTCTCCTCCATAGTTCATTTTCATAATTGTCAAATTTGTCAAACAAATTTATACATTTTTAAAAATATTTATGTCAAGAGTATTTAAAAGTAAGTTTATGTAGTAGGTTAAAATTGTTTTGACAGAAACATTTGTTAGGTTATAACATAATTTAATAACATGTGTTATAAAAAATTAAATATAGAACTTAATAGTACAAAGGGTGGGTGGGTGCGTGTGTGCGTGCGTGCGTGTGTACTTAATGGTAGGTAACTCCAAGGCGCATTTCTGAACCAAATTCAAATTGAAAAGTTCATATGAACATGTGTTCTAAAAAGTCTGGTTTTCAAGATACAAGGTGTCTAATGTTAAAAAAAAATCGTTTTTTTATTAATATCCCAAAGATCCTTTTGCCGATTTTGTTGAAATTTGGCAGTGTTGTTTATTGTGATAAGACACTAAGTAATCACTAAGTAGATGATCATTATAAGTTCCAGTGGCGTCCCGGCGGGCAGTCTCATAAATAATACTTAAAAAAAATGTACCCCAGTGACTTTTGAAAAATTTTATTTTATTTTATTATATCTGTACATTTCTTTTATATTCCTTAAACGATGAATTTTTATTTAAATAATTTAGTGCGTAGGAGAAGTTCAATCAAGTCAGTCGCATCACAGTGATGAGTTCATGCATATATATATATTATATATATATATATATATATATATATATATATATATATATATATATATATAGGATCTGTCAATTAACTTTATTTGACAATACGCCAAAGTGAACGTCTCGTGTGATTTTGTAAACAATCTTAGTTGAGAGAAGTGAAAAGCATAACACCAACCAAAATTAAAACAGCTTGACTCAATACTATTGGAATCCGGTCTTTCGTTTTAAATAGCTAAAAATTGGGTTGTCAAATTTAAGCACGGTCGTGTGAGCATTTAGTTTGAATCTCGTAGTGGACGTCCAAAAACTTCTACTGACCCGGATGTGATTTAGAAAATCGAGCGTGTCCTATTGGATGATCGTCGAATAAAAGTTCGCGAGATAGCAGACATGTCAAATAACAGTATACATTAAATTTTAACTGAAGAATTAGAAATGAAAATATATTCGGAGCGTTGGACGCCGCGATTGCTCACTTATCGCTTTCTTTTGGTACGTTTTCGCCACAATCCGAAGAATTTTTTGCGTCATTTCATAACCGCCAATGAAACTGAAACAGAGCAATTCAAACAATGGACAGACAAAGGTTCTCCGCTACCAACGAAAGCAAAGCGGTTTTGTCAGCAGGAAGGTTATGGTAACTGTTTTTGGGATTCCATAAAATTATCTTGCTCCGCTACTTAATAAAAGGGATACAATAGATTGCCAATATTTATGCCAATTTGTCCCAACACCTTAGCAACATAGTATAAGAAAATTTGGTAAACAAGTAAGGTCTATAAGAATAACGCATTGGCCACAAGTCTCCGATTGTAATTGCCAAAATTTACTCATTGGGGTTTTAATTAGTCATTCATTTGCCTTATTCACCAAATTTGGTTCCTAGAATTATTACCTGTTTCTAAACCTAAAAATACGGCTCGGGATAAGAGATTTTCGTCTACTTTTGAAGCAATTGCTGCTGTAAATCGGTAGTTCGAGGACTTCATCTAAATCCAATAAAGGCATTGCTAGTTTGGAATATCGTTGGAATAAATGTGTTGAGCGAGCAGGAGACTATATTGAAAATAAACTATTTTCTTCGAACAAACTTGCGTTTTTGTTGTTTGGCTACGTAATTGTCGAACAATCCTCGTATACTTACCGTACATCCTACACTAAGAACGTGCTTTGTCCATATTTCAAATTTTGGGGACGTAATCGGTGCAATTTGAAACAAGGAAATAGAAAATTAAATAAAATTAAAAATACTAAAATAAAATCAGATTTTAATTGAACTGTACTTAACTGAAATACAGATGGTTCTGAAAGTCAAACTTTCCTATCGTTGATACAGGAGGAAACGCAAAATACAAAGAAACACCATAAATGTAATCCTAGTTTAATATCAACTTCTGGAATTTTAATATGGAAGGTGTACACTTCTAAGGCGGTTGGGATTAAGTAATTAGAATAACTTACTTACTTTCAAAATGTTTAATTATCAAATTACTTTTTATTTTATCGTGCAGCCGTAATTAATTATGTTAGCCATTGTTTGTAAAGATTTATTTCTTAATAAATTCAGTTATATTGCTTAAATAAAATGTATAAAAAAAATAATTATTAAATTTAATTTAGGGTCATAGTTTAGTATACAATTGTATCTATTAAAAGGCTGCTGAAGAATTTTGTATGTTACAACGGTATTACGAGATAACACCCCGAAATAAAAGAAACCACAACAGCTGCTGCGTATGTTCAGAGTTAATTGGTTCTAAAAGAAATAATGATTCTACCTTTCTAATAAAATCGTTATATTTACAATAAACTATTTCTTAATTACTAATTATAAGTTTAAAACCAATTCAAAATTAAATCTGTGAAATGACACATTTCACATCCATATTAAGCTAATTAAAGTATATGATTTAATCACCTTTTTTGTTTTTAATATCAATCTTGATTTGCTCTTGGGTTCTTTAAACATATTAGTTGTTATTTAGATAGCTTTATGGAATAAGCCTTTTTTGGTTTTGTAAATCTGTAAGTTAGTCATAATGGTGCCACAACCTGTTTAACAATAGAATTAAATAATAAAAAAATATCTGATGTGGAACACCACAAGACCTTCCAACCTACAAATTGGAAATTAAAGGAAATGAAATAATTTTAATATTTTTTTTTAGGATAATTATGCAACCTCTTTCATAATAGGTTAATTACGAAAATATGCAACATTGTAAAAACAGAAACAATAATCTATGTCAAACAGACGTTTAAAACTTCATGTCTGGCAGAAGTTAATATACACCTAGATGCTAACTTAAACAATTAAAAGAAATGGAAGAATTTGAATTATAATTTATTAGGGCAACTATGCAACCTCTTTTTTTATACGTTCATAACGAAAACGGACAACATTTAAAAAACAAAGAATAATCTTTCAGAATGACGTTTAAAACTTCATGTCGGATAGATATACATATACATACATATGCATATATACATGTAAACTTAAAAAAACTTCCAAAGCCGACCGCTTCTATAATATATGAGTAATGCAGTATAACCATTTTCATTCATATTTAATTAAATTTTACTTTCTTGCCAAACATGAAAGTATTGCGGTCGAAAAAAAATCGAAAAAATAAATTGAGTTATTTTGATGTTTTACGACTCCCTGAACCTGAACAAAATTTTTTTTTGGAAATTTTTCAAAATGACTGTCTGTGGTCACTCGACAGCCATAACTATACGCACGATTTTGATGAAATTTGGAATGAGAAAATAAGGGTGTTATTTTGGGGGCAATTTTTCAAATTTTAACATAGAAGATTGAAATTAAGGTCATCAATAACTCGCATGGAATGCAATTTTAGTAATTTTTAAACATTCAAAATTGAATATGGCCGCAGTCATATATACATTTTTTTAGAAATATGTATTTGGTAGCATTCAAGATATAAAAGAATTGGAAATAGATATGCGGTTAAATAAAGGTTCTTTAAAGAGATTTCTTTACGTAATAAATTATGGTATAAATTTACCTACATTTAAGGGGTCAAAACTTAATATTTTGTAGGCAACCAGCTATTCTTATGAATACAACTAACATGCTTCTTCTAAAGCTACTAGTATAGGAGATATGAATTTTCACATATTGAATTTGATATTGTTATAACTTTCTAACAATTATGATTACAAGCTTGGGATTTTGGAAATAAACTTTGTTCATTTGCGCTAATGAAATGATATTATCCTGATGAAAACACTACTTCCAGTTTTTCCGGAAATTGAAAATATCCCTCATTTTGCTGGTATAACATACACATATTCTTACTTTATTTGAAAGGGAGCGAAATTTGCTTTAAAATGATATCAAACAGTCCATAGTTATCTTGAAAGATAAGCGAGATATCTATTTTTAACTTTCAACCTACATATACATATGTAGGTATAGAAGGTTATGCATCGGCTTATTTCACTACCGCCAAATCAACTTAGCTCATTTTACAACTTTGTCTCAGGGATTATTAGGGCCAGTTTTTGGTTTTGATTAAATATTTCTAAAACAGCTGAATATTTCAAAGATATAAAAATACCCCATATATTTTTTAGTATTTTGCAAGAAAGTCCTGTAAGGCTCTAGCATTCACCTAGTTTGATTTACCTTGCGTTATATTAAAAAACTTTACAAAGAACAGTTATGTAAAATTAAATCGACTAAAAAAAAATACGTCTTGCACTTTTCTCTTCAAAGGTATTTAACCTTTGCCATCTAGAACACATTGCTTTAAAAAATATACGAACCTAAAAAGCGTATCAATATTAATTTTAGTGTCGTAATTTACAAACAATTGTGGCCGTAAAATATACATATATTATAAAATTATTAAAGGTAACTTATGCTAGTGGGTTAAATTAGAAACAGGTATCTGATAAACGTATTAAGTGTGTAAAAAATTGGTATCCGGTGCTACATTTCATCACAACCAGATTCACTTTCACAATTTACAATAAAGTTATTCATGGTTATGGGCCTCGGCCACTGCAACTTTTTTTTATTAAGAATAGACATTAAGAATACGTTGTATAAGATGTTAATAGTTTCTATTTCTAGGTCATTGTAATGAGGGGTCATTGTGATTAGTAATAACCAATAGGAAACAAACAAACAAATCTTTAAAGTAAATTGTTGATATGCAGTATCAGTGAATCGCGGCAGTAGTAGCGGTGAAGTGTTTAGTTCAACATCGTGTGATAGGAGCATGTAGTAGGAATTTAGTTATAATCAAATAGGGTATGTCACTATTACTTTTTGATTTAATTAAACATTTTGAAATGTGCAAAGGATTAAAAAATCTCTAGCATTAAAACTGTTACGAAAAAATTAGGATAATTGTGTAATTAATGTTGAAATTATTTCTTCACAAATGCCAGAATTTTAATGAAAAAACAATATATGGTTGCTTTATTTAATTTAATTTCTTGAGCAATGGTAGATAAACATTTTTTATTTGTATCAAATACATTACATTTATTCAAATGAAACAACACAAAAACTTTTTGTTGTTAAAACTATAAGTTATGAATTGTCACATTACTCACAAGTGGTTCCCTTAATTGATCTTTCGTTATGGTATCTTATGATTTTAATGTTATTGCAGTTTCTTAGTAAAATACCTAAATTAAGCGCTTCTGATTTATCTGCTTTATAAAATAATAATTTATACAATTAAAGTATACAAATTTGTAAAAAGTATTGTTCGTCGAATACCTCAAAAATAAATATTTTAATATTTAAGTATGTTCTTACAAACAATGATGGATAGTTATAAAAATGTAAACCTAATTGGTTTTACAATTTAATAAAATTTTATTTCGTTTTCTAAAAAATGATAATGTTTTTGCAGTGAACTAGGTTTAGTTAAATTTGCATTTATTAATTGTTTCTTGAGACATCTAAATAAATTTAATTTCATGTATTTCGATTGCCAAATTTATACAATTATATTTTTTAGTACGTAAAATTACAATAAGATATAATATGAAATGAATATTTAACATTAATCAAGACGATTTGCAAATTTATAATTAAGTAAGATTAAGTGATCACTTTTTATGGTTAATAGCTTTACTACACATTAACATTAATTAAGGAATGAAGGTAGTTTAAACCCAACAATTGGGAATGGAACCATCTCTTGTTTGTTTTCATGGTATGTAAAGCAACCGCAGAATTTTTGGATGACCTAAATCAGCGAACACCGTCATGATACAACACCGACACACGGCAAAAACTGGTAAAAATTTCTGGTGTGAAACATCACACGACTTTCAACCTACAAAATTGAAATTAAAGAAATTTAATAACATTTTCAGGTATTGAAAATTTTTTGTAATTCAAACTAACGATTGAAAACTAACAAATTCAGTCAAACGATTGTTATAAAACTCTACAAAGTAAATTAATGTCCTAAAATGTAAAAATTGAAATTGTACCTAAGCTTTTATAGCACAAAGCTGTAACAATAAACTGCAGAACAAATGCAATAATTCACTAACTGTTAACTTTAAATTCGCTTCTTAAATAAGAGTAATGAATTTACAGTTGCTTAAAAATACTTACTTAGTTAAAAAAGGTAAAGAAAGTTGTATAAAATTTTTATTAGCAAATTTTTAAAAACTAACTGTGATTTCCAAATAGTTGAATTCCTTACTCTGGCAGGAATGAAAAAAAAATTTCCAAATATTTACCCAAAAATAAGTTAATTCCGACAATTGGTTCAACAGGAAAAATTTTTCCAAAATTTTCTCCATACAAAACGTGTTTTTAGATATAAAACTAAAGTAAGCAATTAACAAAATAAAACAGTAGATGAACGCAAAAAAGCTGAACTACTTTTAGTTAAAACAAACTTTCCAAAAGGTAACAAACACTTAACAATATTCTTTTAATACCACTGATTACGGAAGAACTAAAACCCATTAGAATGGTAAATTTTACCTATTAACCAGTAAATGCGGAAGTAAATAATTTATACAAAAAACAACAAACAATAATTTTCTAAGCTTAAAATACAATCTATTTGAATGGAAAAAAACTAATTCAAATATCTTAATGTTTAACAATAAAGTATTGCTAACACATTTTCAATGTCTTTACAAACATTTATAAAAATGGTAATAAAATAAAGTCTAAAATTAATAAAATAAAACTACATCTATTTTAATTAATTACGTTAATATTAATTTATAAACGAAATTATGGTCCGTCATTGCAAACAAATAAATTAAAATTAACAAATAGTTAAATAAATAAATTAACTAAATTTTATTAATTTAAATTTATAAAGTACCTTTATTATTAAATTATTTATCTTTTAATTTCTTTTATTTTACGTACCTTTAGCTCAATTATAATCCCGTAAAAACCCTTTACCAATGAGAACCCAAATTTAACACTACCCGTACAAATCTCACCATCTACCTTCCAATCTTAAATCACTTTATCCTCCTTTAATTCTCATTCTAAACAATCTTATTTCCTTTCCCCAAATTTGCCCTCCACAACTTTCATAAATCCAATTTTTATTGATGCACCTTCTAATTAGCACGTTACTTATCCTGCTTACATTAAATTTAATTAAGGAAGCATTATTTGATTAAAGGACCAATTTGAGGAACGAACAATTAGCAAAACATTTGGAAGTTTAAAATAAAATTAAAATTTTTAAAAAATTATGGATTAGGTATTAAAATTGTACCATTCAAAAATTTATGAACCAAATTATGTAATAAAGGGAAGGCATTTTAAAGGTAGTAAGAAAAAAATATTAAATTAGGAAAATTGATAAGGCAGTAGGGTTTAAAAAAAAAAAAATAAGGATCCAGAAAATAAACTGGGTTTACGAAAACAAGAGAAGTTTTATCATGAAGAACGGAAGATTAACTAAAATATAGGATAAGGTTCAAAGAATTAGTTCAATTAGGTTACACCAGTTAATTTGTAATGAAAGGAATTAAAGGAATTAAACGAGTGGAAGAAACCATAAATACAAGCTTTAAAGCGGTAAAAGGAGAAAAAAAACTAAAAATGGGAAAAGGGTAATTATCAAAAAGGGGATCAAGGGAAAAAGGTTAAAAAATTGAAAATTCAAAAAAGTACTAAGAAAGATTGAAAGTAAATTTAATTCAGGAATTGGCAGATATAAAAGGTTAACTTGTAAAAGGAAAGGGAAATTTAAACAAGGAAATTGGGCAAAGGGGAGTGGTAAAAATTTAAAATAATTGGAAGGATTAACTTTAGCAATTTTGAGCAGGAAAAAACTCGGAAAGGGAATCCGAAGGAATGTTAGATTAAGAAGGTTAATTCCGAAGAAACATGTAAATGAAATTAAATTCTTCAGGAACAAGGGAAAATGTTACGTTTGGTTTATGAGCACTTGAAATTAAGGTAAGGTAATAATGGGGAACTTAATGGGAAAAAAATAAAGAAGTTTAAGAAGTGTCTGGGAAAGAAACAGAAAGGAGATTTTTTTGGAAAGGATTTAAATTGCTCAGGGTAAAATACTAAAATTTTGAATACGGACATAAAAAATCAGTAAATTCGGGCCTTGAAGTGAATTCATCCTGAATCCCAATTGTAATTTAAAGAAAGTAAAAGAAGTTTCAGCCGGAAACGTCCTTTTTGGGCAAAATTAAAATTAAAAACGGTCAGAAAGAAGTTATGTGTTGGGAATCTTGGGGAAATTGTTTAAAATGATGGTAAAGGAAAATTTTGTTATTAATAATGGTCAAAAGGCAAAGGAGTAGAAAACTAGAAATTAAGTTAAAACGGATAAAAATTTGCGGGGGATGGTAATTGGTTAAAATTAGGAAATGTAAATTTAACCAGAGGTTAAAAATTTATTTGTTGGTTTTAAAATAGAAAAATTTATTGAACGGAAGAGTTAGCACGATTACTTAGGATGTTTTGCATTATGGAAGGACGAACCCAATTTGAAACTTAAAGGGAAATACCTAAATTAAGTGTTGGCCGGGGGCAAATTACAAAATTTTTTGTAAATTTAAGAAAGATTACTATTGAAGAATTAATTCAACAACCTAACTGTTTTAGGGGTGCAAAAGGAAATTACCCAAAGTTAGAAATTCTTTTGGATCCTTTGAAATTTAAAAAAATAATTTTGTTAAAAAACAGATTTTAATTACAAAAACGACCCTTACTTTAGGTAAATGGAGAATTATTAAAATAGGTAGAAAGTAAGCCTTAAAATTTTTGACTTATGGTCCAAAAATAGTGTGAAGGATTTGGAATTATTCGGTTAAAAGCCAGTAAGGTCTAAAATTTTTATACAAGGGTACAAAATCGGGAAACGGTAGGTCCCTTTTAATAGTAAACCATTAAAATTGTATTTCCTAAAGGTTAAAAGCTAAGGTAAAACAATTTTAAAGAAAAGGGTTAAAACATGGTTGCAAATTTTGGAATTTAATTCGGGTTTAGCAAATAATTTAAAAAGTACTTAAGGTGTTTCATTTATTTTCCAAACATCAAAAGTTAAAAATTTTAAGACGGATATCCGAATTTTAAAGGAAAAAATTCGGGTTTAGGTTTAGATGGTAATTTTCGAAAATTATGCAAAACGGGTAATAATTAAAAGTTACAATCAAAAAAATAAATTGAAGGGAAATTTGGTAAAAATCCGAAATTTGATAAAATTTCAATTGCGTTGAAAAAGAAATTAAATAAATTTTGAAAATAAGCAGACATTCGTAAGAAAAAATTTAGAAATTATTTATGACAAAATAAACAATTTGCAATTTAAGGGTTAACTGGGTCGATCTTTTAACGGTTTACAAAACAATGATAAAAATGAAATGTTGAGAGGTCAATTTAAACCAAAATGACCAATTGCCAGGAAGGTTAAACATTAGCTGTTAAATTTTAAGAAACAATAAGTTTGACAGAATAACGGAAAATTAATAATTATAAAAGATAAATTAAGGTTGATGAAAAGAAACTTCCGAATAGTCAACCGGAATTTGAAATTAATGAACAAAATTAAACAGTTAAAATTTGCAAATCTAATTGAACGGGCATGGAAAAGGAAGACCATATTAATTATAACGTTAATAGATAAAATTTAATTATAAAAAGATTTTAACGAAAATAAGGACAAAATTGTAAAAATATCCAAAGACTTTGAATCCGGGGGAAGTTGAATCGATTTAACCCACATAGGTTAATTTAAGTATAAATCATTTTCAAGGATTAAAGTACCAGAAAAAAAACTCTTTGAAAATTTAAAAAACGAATTGAATTGGGAAGAAATTAGTTGATACAGAAGGTCAAAAATAAAGGAAAATTAAGAATGTTAAAAAGGGAAGAGTTGAAGAGATGGTTAAACCCGTTTATTAGTAAATGGTATATATTTTAATGGAATTGATTAAATAAGAAGTTAAAAAAGGTTTGTGAAATTTATTCAAAAAAAATTTAATTAAAAATTGTTATAAAAGGAACCAGAAATTCAGGGGATTTGAATTTGGTAAGCTAAAGTGTCAATTAGAACGAAATTTCAAATTTCTTAATGCCAATTTTAAGAAGTATTAAAATTTGTAACTTAACGGGAAATTAGTACAGGTAAATTATTGCATTTTAAAGAATGATTAGAGATTTGATTGGATATTAGGAAAGACTTCTGTAATCTTAAAATTACGAAAAGATTAAAGAAATTTTATATTGAAACAAATTAAGAATAAAATAGCAACTTATTTTTGGTTAATTAGGGACCAAAAGAATTATGGAAAGTTCAAGTTATGCAACCTAAATTAAAAAATTGCAATTTAGCTTTGAAGGTTTGGTTTAAGGAAAGTACTGGTTTTACTAAATAAACCCTTTAATTACTTATAAAAATTGGATGATTTAGACAAAGGTTTTATAATCTTGAAACGCTTTCTTGTAGGAAATCAATTAGAAGAGTTACCAAATTTACAATTTTTTAAAAAAAATAATGAAATTTGAAAAATAATATTAGTTAAAAAACCAAGATAATATAGGGAAATGCCCACATCCCTTAAGACGAGTAAAGAGTAAGCAAAATTTCTAAAGTTATTGGAGAATCAAAATTAAAATTTTAAAATAAATCTTAAATTAAGGAAATGTTAAAATTTGTTACATATGATTGGGCCCGTTTATATAATGTTAAATTGCACTTTAAAGTAAAATGTTGTAATCAGTGAATAGGCGAATTTGGAAATAATTAAAAAAGAAAGTCTATAAGAACATTGAGAAAAGAACAATGAATTGGGAAAAGGTCATTAATCGGATGGTATTTTTCTGATTTATTTTGAACAAACTATTTGTTAGTTTGAAAAATTTTAGGCCGAATTTAAATTTGTTTCACAATTAAATCCTGAAAATAATTATTTTGGCAAGAGATTTTAAGTTAAAAAAGATTTCATACAAAAATTATGTTTTAGTCAAGGAAAAAATCCCATTAAAAGTAAATTTTTTTTGGGAACAAATTTTTTACAAATTTAAAAGTAATATATTGGGAAATTTGCAGAAATCAACATGCAATTAAACTGTGGGGTCTATAAGACCAATTGCGATAAATTAAAAAGGTTAACATTTCAAACGTTGGTTTGTAAAAAACAAATTTAAGGAAATTTTCTAATTTAGGAAAAGTTAAATAACCTAATTGTTGGAAAAATTTAATGAGAAAACCTCAATTTTAACCAAAAATACGGAAATTTGATTATCCACAAACTTTAACAATTTAATTGCTTCCCAAAAGGTATCGGCAATCGTTACGAAAATAAAGGTTTAAATTATTTAGCGTAAAATTTTATATTTGAAAAGCTTTAAACCAATTTATTTAGGACGGCCAAAATAACCTTGTATACCAATTACTTGGAAAAATTTTTGAGTAGGCTAATATTTTTTTCGAAGAATTTAAAAGAACAAAAATTTTATGATTAAAAAAATAATTTGGCCAACCGAATTCAATTAAAATTTACGAAAGTAAAATTGAGACAAAGGGTATAATTTGTTAACATTTCAAATTATAAAGGGCCAAATGTTAACATAATCTAGACAACTAACTTGATTGAAAAATGGGTTAATTTCATTATTAAAGAATTTTAGGGTTGTACTTTTAAAAAGAAATGTTTGTTACCTAACAGAAATAAAGGGTAACATTTAATGGCAGAAAGGTTCAACTTGTTTTAAATTTTAGCATTTAAACACTAAACAATTTTGGAATTATTGATCGACTAAAATATTTCCTAAAAATACTTCCGGTTTGATTATAAAAATTTAAATAACTAGGAAAATTAATTTGTTTTCCCAAGGTATTTCGCAAGTTAATTGCCAAAAATTTTAGTTTTCATTTGTAAAGTTAAAAGCCCAAATTTTGATTATAATTTATTAAAACCAAAATACCTATCCTAGAACCAATTTTACTGTAATTTAAAGGCAGTTTAAAAGGAAAAATTTTTTTAACAAAATTTTTTTGGGGGAAATTCATTTTAAAAAAAAAAAAAAATATGGGCCCAAAAATTTTTTAAAAAAAATTTTAAGTTTAAATTTTTAATTTACCTTTTTAAAATTTTAACCAAATTTTTAAAGGGTTTAAAAATTTTTTGAAAAAAAAATTTTTTTTAAAAGGGAAAAGGTCTTTTTTCAAAAAATTTTATTTTTTGGTAAAAATTTTTTTTTTTAAAAGGAAAAAAAAAATTTAAAATTTTTAAAAAATTTTTTTTTATAAAATTTTTTATGTTCAGGGAATCGTCATTGTATAACCCAATAAATCATCTTGGTTTGGCTTCTATTTTTGACAAGATAGTAAGAGCACCAGTATTTCGTTAGATAGTATACCCGTCATAAAATTTTGAGTTGCGAGTAGTCTTACTCGTAGATATTTAATATTCTCTTTTTTTGTTGTTTTATACAGAAAGCCACGTGTGTTCATGCAAGGAGGTTTTTTCTCTATTTCGATGGCTTCCCGAAATATTCGGTGTGTTTTATTCTAGATGTTGGCTAGCATCTTGACGTTATCGAAACCTATCTTGTCTGCTGTCTCCTACACAGAGTCAGTGAAGAGTTGCCATATTCTTCAGTATCGCGTTACGTTGTTTTCTCTGCGTACTTTGATGCGTTAGTCCAAGGTAGCTTTTGGGCACTCTGTACATTGTACTTCGGTACACTCTTCTTCTCGAGTGGAATTTTTGTCTTCGGGTTCTGAAGCATGTTCCCGATTTTCTTGTTGGCAGTAAAGATGGTATCAATGTTGTGTTTCTGCAGGAATTTTCCTATCTTGTCTGTCATACCTCTCACACATGGCAAAGATGTTTTATCAATAGGCTCCTTGTCTTCTTTTATCATGAAGAAGATATTCTGGATGTTGTAGACAATAATCCAGGTATTACTGCAAGGCGCATCGCATTTCAGTTTCAAATTCCACAAACAATGGTTTCGTGAACACTAAAACAACAAGGTTTACAGTTTCTGAATACCTACTTCGGCGATCGCTGGATTGGCAGAGGCAACCGGCCCCCTGGGCTACCGAGATCACCAGATCTCACTCCTCTAGATTATTGTCTTTGGGGACGAATGAAGTCGTTGGTCTGTGCTGCTAAAGTGGGCACAAAGGATGCGTACTAGATCTCATTCTTAATGTTGCAGCGTTCATTACACCGAATCTCGCTACTAGATCAATTTGTAAACGCGCAAATAAGTGTATCGAAGTGGGAGGTCATGCTTTCGAAAATTTGATATGAATTAATGCTATTTGTTTATAGTGTTTGTTTTCGTTTTTTAGTTTTGTAATAAATATTTCTTCAGTTTTAAATTCTCTGAAACAAACAAACAAACATCGGACTAGAACATATGAACTTATTTTGCTTATTTTCGCCCCTGGACATGGTACATAGGATTTACTCAGAATTCAAAGCAGATTCAAAAATGAAATAAAAACAGTGTTTCCATTTGACCAAATCAAGTTGGTGGTCGTAACTATATATACCAAATTTTACCACATATATATATATATATATATATATATATATATATATATATATATATATATATATATATATTTAAGATTGCTCCATAACTCCTTATTATTAAAATACGAAAAATGTCTTATATAAAAGTTGTGCCAGTCATAAACTACACGTTTTAAAATTATTTTCAGGAATGGCGGACTTCTGGTTATACCGAAACTCATGCCAACTTCGTTATTTTAAATAGAACAACTATATATTATTACATTTTGAATTCCTCGTTAAATTTAAAGGTTACAGTAATAACCATACTATGGGTCTACGTCGCATTGCTTCTGAGTTATTTGACATTTTGTGGAAAAATGACGTTTGCAGTGCCTTCGAAAACTTTCAATATCTCGAAGACGGATACCGTAGAGAGATGTGGCTTTGGTTTTTACTTCCGAAAAGGGTACCGCATCATTATCATTCATTGCCAAAAATCTTGCTTTTAGAGTTCAATAATTTCTATCGCTCCGAAAATATTTTTTGAAACATGGATAACTTGAATTTTTAAATGGAAAAAAAATATATATATATATATATATATATATATATATATATATATATATATATATATATATATATATATATATATATATATATATATATATTTAAGCGGATTGCTCCATAACTCCCTTATTATTACAAATACGAAAAATGTCTTATATAAAAGTTGTGCACAGTCATAAACTACACGTTTTAAAATTATTTTCAGGAATGGCGGACTTCTGGTTATACCGGAAACTCATGCCAACTTCGTTATTTTAAATAGAACAACTATATATTATTACATTTTGAATTCCTCGTTAAATTTAAAGGTTACTTAATAACCATACTATGGGTCTACGTCGCATTGCTTCTGAGTTATTTGACATTTTGTAGAAAAATGACGTTTGCAGTGCCTCCGAAAACTTTCAATATCTCGAAGACGGATACCGTAGAGAGATGTGGCTTTGGTTTTTACTTCCGAAAAGGGTACCGCATCATTATCATTCATTGCCAAAATCTTGCTTTTAGAATTCAATAATTTCTATCGCTCCGAAAATATTTTTTGAAACATGGATAACTTGAATTTTTTAAATGGAAAACAAATTTCCTTTTTGTTGTAACATTATCGATATTTTGGAGTGATAGTTTTCGAGATATTCACATTTTTATCTAATTTCAGTTTTTATTGCGCATTGCCGTTGCTTTGGAAACGTTTTCAATTGTTTTAAACAACTGATAAGAAACGTCAGTTTCTCGAGCTTCTGTTGTGCTTTGCTGTCTTGTGTATCAGTTTAAGTGTTTGTACAAGACATTTCCATTAAAATTGTTATTGTGTCAAGATTTATGCGGTACGGTATTCTGAACGATGATTTCGAAACAGCCTTTCAAAAGTTTACAACGATTTTACAAACGGATAATCCAGGTATTACTGCAAGGCATCGCATTTCAGTTTCAAATTCCACAAACAATGGTTTCGTGAACACTAAAACAACAAGGTTTACAGTTTGAATACCTATTCGGCGATCGCTGGATTGGCAGAGGCACCCTGTAAGATCACCAGATCTCACTCTAGATTATTGTCTTTGGGGAACGAATGGAACGTTCGTTGGTCTTTGTAAAGTGGGCACAAAGGATGCGTTAACTAGATTCTCATTCTTAATGTTGCAGCGTTCCTATTACATTAATCATCTTTCACTACATCTCGCTAACCTTAGATCAATTTGTAAACTGCGCAACTATATTAGTGTTATTCCGAATGGGATTTGGTCATTGCTTTGATTTATTAATTTTGATATGAATTAATGCTATTTGTTTAAAATAAGTGTTCTGTTTTGAAAATTTTTTAGTAATTTGTTAATAAATATTTCTTTCAGTTTTTAAAAATTACAAATTTTCAATGCATAAAAATCTCTGAAACAAACAAAATCGGAACTAGAACATATGAGCTAATGTTTGAATTTATTTTCGTTTCCCATTTGACAAAATCAAGTTGGTGGTTCGTAACTATATTAAAAAATATTTACCACTAAAAAACCGCAGTCAAAATAAATATTGACGTGTGACAATTTCTTCAAAAACATTTTGAACTTTAAATAGGAATTTAGACAATCCCTTGAACTCACTATATATATATATATATATATATATATATATATATATATATATATATATATATATATATATATATATATATATATATATATTATATATTTTGTGTGGTGTGCGTGCGTGCGTGCGTGCGTGCGTGTATGTATATATGTAGATTTCCATTTATTACGTGTCCATGATCTCGTGTATTAATAGGATAATAGGATTAATAGAATTAATAGGACTAATAGGAGTCCAAGTGTAACAAGCGCACCGCATAGCGGTAAGTTTTCTAAAGGACGAGTACGCCAAACGTCATATGAAATGATTTTACTTACATAACACTTTAATTAATACAGGAAAAGATTACAATTAGAATTATAATACGACTAGGAACTTTTTGTTTGGGTGTTCGCCATGTTGACAGCAAGGCTATTGTCATAAATAAAAGTGAGTATCCACCAATCTTAACAAATATGAGCATACGAAAACAAAAAAAAAATTCAGTTTCATAAAGTGAAACATAAAACTCATTTAGTTTTCACAATGGTAATTGTTTGTAGGTAGAATTAATTATAATGGTGTAGCTGGCTGATTTAGATTTGCAGACTACAAAAAATACGAGTTGATGGTCTTGATGAGAACGATCTTGTTCTAATAATTTTTTTTGCTTCCGGACAAATGAGAAACGCACATTTACAACTGTTAGTGAAGACTGTGAAGTAAACTTAATCGAAATTTACAAGAAGTTCAAAAATACGTACACAAAATGTACCATATTGAAATTTTTATGCGCTGCATGCTTACAATACGAACCGCATATTGGATTTGCCCTTTTTTTTCGTTTTGTTTCCTCCGAACCTTTAGGTGTTTTATTTCTCGAGAAAATGAAGACGTGGAGAGTTGGTTCGAACGGAAATATCGGGAGGAAAAAATGGTCGGACGGATTTTTAGAATTTTGGACGTGGGTAGCCTTATGGTGTCAAACGCAAAAGTTTTGATATCTCCAAATTTTGTCAGAAACATACCAAATTTGTTATCGATTGAGAAAGCTGAGTAAATTTCCTGTCTTTTTGCTCATTAAGAATTTTTCGTTTTCCTTAAGGGTCAAACTAGAGGTCAACGTGGAAAAATCAAATTTTGGTCACGTTTTGCGAAAAACCGCCCAAGCAAAACGTGCAGAGAAACCGATTTCCAACAACTTTGCCCTTGACGGGATCTCGATGTTGTTAGGGTCCAAAATCGAGCGGTTGGAATTATTGTTTCTGTGCAGTTACATCGATAATCGGCCCAAAATGTTACCCTCAATATTTCGATTTTCGATTTGTCGTTTCGTCGAGTTAGGTTCTGTTACGGTTAAGACTCGAAATTTCATTAAGGGTAAAGTTTATTAATACAAATGTGTATGCGGCGCATAAGAATTTTAATTTAACCTCGGTTAAATTACATTTCCCAATTGTTTTCTCTGTTATTGGAATCCAACCTGCAGGTACCAACATTTTTGCAGAAATGCGAAATGTTTGAATTTGAATTTAAAATTACGATCTAAAACCCGGGCACTGTTTTCGATAGACTTCCGCAAATTCACTAACCGAGCAAGATTCGCTCCTAAAATGCACGGAGCCTGATAGAGAATGCTATATTGACAGATCCATTTCTCAAAAAATATATACACGAAAAATTTTGGTAACTTCAAATGAAAGGCCAGAAACTTTCACTGAACTTGACAAAAGTTTTCATCTTTAAGTGCGTTCATCTAATTAGTAATAGAAAATTGTTTATGTAAATGAGTTACCTAAGCAATAATTTTTTTTGCGAAATTGGAAAAAATATTGTTTAATACATGTGAATAAAGAAATTTTATCAACTCATAGAAATTATTGCACTCGGCTTGACCTTGTGCTCTAAACTATTTTTTTATTCACTTATAGTATAAATAGCTATTTTACTACCACACTTTGTTAATGTATTACTTTAATTAAACATAAAAACATGTAATCCTTGTTCTTATTCAAGTTTACGCGCATAAATTATCTTCATGAGTGAGAAAATAGTGTGTGTTTAATAATTATTTACATTCTGACTACACCAACTGTATTACCGGATTCCATGTATTAATATACCATTGCTATTTTACGTATCAATTACCATCAGTATTTAATTTTTGTTAACTTCAAATGTATAATAGTTTTTTTTTCATTTCAACAGTATTTCCGTTTTTACGTACCATTAACTTATACACGCAACCAAAACTACAATATACACGGTTTCTTTTAAATTTATTGTATACTTAGAATGCAATAGAAAATTAAAAAAAAACATTAACTTTCCATCATAAAAATTTCTAGGACGTAGTAAAAATAATTACAGTAATTTTAAACCAAAATCCTTACATTATCAAATTTCATAAGATATGATGAGTTTGGAAGTAACGTCCCAACAATTATTTAAAAGAAAACAAATTATATTGTAATCAAAGACTGTTTTTACTGTCATTAAAACTAAACATTACACGTGCTTAAGAAAAAAAAAATGTTTTAGTGCTTCTCAATAATCATAAATTTAATGCAAAATGAAGAATTCCTGAATTAAAAGGTCAGCAAAATAAAAAGGAAGTTATATTGAATTTTCCTTAGAATATAAGTAAAATACCAGGAACGAACGTTGAGCTATATCCCGTATTTAAAAATTGCGACGGATTTCGCCATGTTGTACACCCAAGTATGACTTCTTGGTGGTTGGATCGAAGAAAGTGGTGTTTGTGTTTTGAATATTTTGAACAGTTTTAAAGTATCCTGTATAATAATTATTGGTAATAATCAAGTGTTTATAATAACGTTGGCACATTAAGTAGTATTGTTACATAATACAAGATTCAATTTCAGTTATGGTTTTAATTCATAGGCGTAGCGGTCATTGTTCTGTAAGATTTAACTTTAAAAATATCATAATTTATATTTTTAACTTTATTGTATCAGGAAGTGTAAATATTTTTTTGAATAAATGCATAACTAGTTATATCGTAGCTTAATAATATATTCTAAATATTAAATAATTTAAAATATGTATATATTCATTATCATGTATTATTAATCGGAAACGTGTTTTCCGCCGTATGGAACACCATCCCGGGCGCACATACAATTGGCAAAAACTCCTACCTGGTATTATATATTCTAAGGAATTTTCCAAGAGGAAAAAGGATGGGTGCTATTAGAGGAATAAACCAATATACCATTATTTCAGCATTTCTTAAACAACTATGCGTGTTATAATTAGATCTAGATATCAATCATAGCACAGTTTTGTAAGTACTAATTAGTACTATACAATGCTTCAAACATTCACTTTAAATTCATACATAATAATTTGTATTATTGCAATAAATAATTATAATGTATTTACCTAAATAACCTTAATAAATAAATACAGTAAAATTTCAGTTATTGAATTACATTTATTACCAGATTTGCGTTGCGCGTTTGACCAACCATGAGGTCTATTAATTTACATTTAACAATTGTTGTACCAACTATGATACAATCATAAATACACAAATGCACATGATCATCTAAAATAAACAGCATGTTAAAAAAATTGCCTGTTCTCATCTGGCCTTCATTAATTTGGGATAATATAATTCTTTATTTTTTTTTTGTATTTTTTAAAAACGATGAAAGGTTCTATTTCTAGTCACAGCTGTACGCCAGAACCAATCCTACCGTTATTATTTCGCAAAAGCTATTCGAGGCCAAAGCTCCCTTTGGCTGAAAATTTATCAATTATTTCCAATATTCGCACGTTTTACTGATAAAGAAATTAACACTATTGGAGGTTACATTATTTTACAACTTTATAGTGTTAAATTATAAACCATTAGTCAAATAAACGTGTGCTTAATCAGTAATGGACATATATTTAATTTAATTAATGTCACCGAATCTAAATATAATATCTTGTTAGATAGTAACTCCTAGTGTGGATGAACTGAGCTCCAAATGGTTAAGAATTCCATTCCCTTGATATCACCATACCGTGCTAAACTTAATATTAGTCAAGTTGCGCCAAGGGAAGCCCTTGGCGCAACTTGACTAATATTAAGTTATTATAAGTTTTGTTATGCTTTGGTATGTGTGAATCCTTGCGACATTGCAGGGTCACATTCCATTAAAATAAGTAATTTGATTGTAATCTCACTATATTTAGAATTTACATCAGTTCTACATACATGGATCCAAAATTTACATCGATTGGTGCTTGAATCTCGATAGCTCAGTTGGTTAGCGCGGTACTCTAGCAAAGTACACGTCGTAAGTTCAAATCCTACTCGAGGTAAGTTTTTTATTTATGTACCTATTTAATAAAATTAATAATAATTTTTAATTGTATTTATATTGTATTTCGGATTAGAATTTGTCGTGTTTTTCTTTGTTAGAATTAATTTACATTAGGATTGTAATCATATAAATTTTCGTAAGGTTTAAAATTAAAAATGCAGTTTATGATTGAGATAAAATTCCAAGTTGGTTTTAATATTAAGTTTCTGGAGCCAAGATTCTTTTGCAGTACAGTTTACCGATTCATTTTCAATTAAAAGTCATTATAGTAGAAGGCAATATTTAGCTGAATTACAATAAGTATTAAGGAAAAATAATGTAACCATAACATTTTATCTCGATTGCTGTGAAAGCTGACGTTGCTTTTGGATTCTGAGGTACCCTTTGGGATTAAAGTTCGTAGCATGACGTAATTTCTCTTGATCATTTATGGGAAGAGGCTTATCGTTTTATAATTTGAATGTATGAGTAGTATGATTGGTTGTCGTTTTTAAAACCAAGTATGGCGTAACTGAAGAAGTTTTGAATAGATGTCCTCAGTCTTGCAATTATGCTGTAAGGACCAAGGCTCGTTTGCGCTTCGTCGTATACACGAGGGTTGGTGCGTGGAAGTAGTGAAATATTTACGCCTTCCTGGAGGTTAAGTGAAGCTATCGTGGAAATTTGATTTTCGTTACCCTTAATTGGAGTATTATTTCTTTCTTCTCGTCTCCTGGAGTATGTATCGTATCGGTGTCGTATAGCGACATATTCTCGTCCGTGGAATTTGGGTATAGTGTCGAATGGTGCTGGACCTAACTCCTTTGGAGTTCTTTTGCTCCTGGTGTGCGGATCAAAAGTAAATAGTTCAAGTAATGTCAATGGTTCTAGTGTTAGTTGACGTTGACGGCTTCGTGTAAATGGCTAAGCGCATAATAAACAATTATCGCTGTAAATAAAAAAGCTTTTAGTTTAAGTGTGACCACTTTGTAAATATCGTTAATAAGAAGACGCCGTTTAAATAATACACCGAATTTTAAGTTTGAATGAGTAAAACTAATCAAGTCGCGCTTTGTAAATAGTTGTGCATTTACGTTGAATCAAATGAAGAATTAGTTAACGTAGTTGTGGTTGAAGTAACTGTCATAAATTAAGTTCGAGTAAATATGAATAATATTTGTGGTTTGTGAAATTTAGTACCTAATGGACCAGTTGTCCGACCGATTATCGTAGTTCAGAGGAGGAAGAACATCGTTTTGTTGTTGGTGTTAGGTAAGGTAACGTGTATTTTTCTATTTTTGATGACAATAATAAAGCATGTTTTTATTTTTCTTTTGCTTGTGTAATCTACAGTATATAGGCCCTTCAGGAAATTCTGCAAAAAGGCGTATTCATCCTCACAAGTTATTGTTTAGATCCTGATTTCTTTGTTGTGCAACTTCTGTGCACCTAAAGTTTATATTACCGATATTTTGGTTTATTTCTGTTGTATTTAAGGAAAGGTATTTGTTTATAATACATGGTAACTGACCTTAAAGGGCCGTGCAAGCGCCGGTTGAATTTTATTAGTTTTATTCTAGATTTCTTGTTTTGGAATTGGGAAATTTAATGTTTTTTTAGGTAACTGTATCAAAATTTGAGATGTAAAAGTCATAATATACGACCATTGTTATTGTATATAACTTTTTTATTGATATATATTAATCTATTGTGATTCGACCTCTGTGTTACAATTTTGACGTAAAGTAATACGCTAAACGAATAGAAACCTTTTGATTCACATTTAAGATTCATAGACTTTTGATCACGTTTGTTTAGTTTGTGGTGACGTATATTTTTCGTTTTAATTGTAGGATTATATTACCTTGCGATCAGTTATTTTGGGTTAGTTAGTAGTAGATCCTTGAGTGAACGTTTTGGTTTCCTGTTAAACCAATATAACATCAGTTCATGACGTTTTCCCGCTATAAATGATTTTAACAGGTGGCGCCTTTTGACTTTATCTACCGATTTTGAAGATTTTTGGAGTTGCTGCGAGTGCCCTTTTACGATCTTTAAGTAAGAACCCCGCCCACACCACCGAGCTATGCCGTGGCACAAATTGCCTTTAGCCTGTAACACTGAATATAAAATGAGGGTAAGAAGTAATCAAGGCTATTGCTCAACGCACCATTAGCAGCTTTAAGAATAATTTGTAAAATCTTTAGTGGGATTGATTCTTGGTACCACAACAGCAGAGTGTAATAATTGTTAACATAACACAACTAGAATGAAACCCGCTAATGTTACCCCACCAGAAATAAGTGCACTGGCAACTGACGCATCTTCAAATTTATTAACCATACAATCACGCTTTCAGGATAATCAATCATAATTAAATAAAAAATTTTACATTATTGTAATGTATTCTTTATTTACCGACATTTATAACCACCTTTTAACCAACGTAGAAAAATGTTGTACTCAATTCGTGCAAAACGTGTTCATTTTACTCAACGTGTTGTCAAAACAAACAAACAAGCGCACGTCCCATGCAATAAAACTCTACTTTACACTTGTTACGCAAATAACTATCAATACAAGTTATCCAACATATATGCAGGTCAATAATGTTAAATTCATTATCCGTAACATATTATGACGATGTATATTGTACTTATTTCTAGATTAGGACTTTGAAAGAACTGCGTATGCGGGCACGTTTCCTGGAATTATTATTATTATTAGATCATCTTGAGTGGATTTATTAATACGAGGTTTGGGGGTTTTCCCAGCTTACAGTGAACAGAACCCCACATACAGCCAGCTTGAATACTCCAGATAGGTTTCCAAGGTAGGTCGATTAACTTTGAGTTTGTATTTTGGATAAGGTTATTGAATTTCTCGCAACATATGACTGAAAGAGGTCAATGACCTTGAACCTCGCACCTTAGTCAGGATATGAATCAACCTTTTACCTGAGATGCACTCTGCCGAGATAAAAAACCCTATACTTTAGCTAAACAATGAACTCTCGCCTTAGTCTGTATATGAATCCTCACTTAGACCAAGCCTTTAACGGAGGCAAACTTGGCCGAAATAAGAACCCCCTCTTCTGTAGCAGAGAAACAAGTCCTCACTTTAGCTTGTGTATTAATCAACTTTTTTAGTGGAGATGTACTTAGATAAGAACCCTGTCCACTTTAGTCCAGAAGTGAACCCCATTTTACGCAATCCCTTAGGCTAGATATAGGCCTTTAGTCTGAAATCAAACCATAGAGCTAAGAAACACATCTTAGACAAGATTTTAACCGTCACCTCTCTCTTACTCTTGGGTAAATTTCTTACCCTTTGTCTCTCTCATTTAAATCCATATGTGATCCAAGTCCGCCTTGTAAATCCCTATGTGATCCAGGTTCAGCCTAGCACTACTACCACCACGCCATTTTAAAAAAATGATAGTTTGTCCTAAAAGAAATTATAAGAACCAGTTATTACTCTGAGACTCTCCAATATAGATAAATTGAAGTTTCTTGCAGTGTTCCCGTATATAAGAAAAGCGATGTATTTGATGTCACTAATTGCAGAGCTATGTCTCTTTCTCAAAGATCTGCGAAACGTATTTCTTATCAATTCACTGTATTTTTTGATCAATCAGATATAATGCAAAATCGGTAACTTGAATTCCGAACTGTATTTTCCACATTAGGTAGGTACTAAATTTAAACAAGGAATCTTATATATTTTCTCGCTATACAGTGAAAGGCAGACAGTGAAACTAGAATTATTGTTGGCGTAAAGGTACTTAGGTATTTAATAATCCCCTATTAAATGACCTTGTCCCAAGTTCCAAATTTATTTTGTTGCCGAACCACAATTATATTTTCAACTGAACTCTATAATGTAGTTCATTTCTCCAGTATTTGATCACTAGATCGATATGTTTTTTCGAAAAGAATTATAACAGAAGAGACATTCTGCAGAAATATAAGATCAATATGAAATGTAACTATCTAAATTACTCAAAAGTAACTGTTTTAATGATCGAAGAAAATAAGTCCATATTATATTCACAAATGGTTGTTTAAAAGTTAATATTTCTAATGATATAAAGAATTTTTCCTTAACGCTTTAAATACTGTAGTAATCGACATCTTGCCCAAAGTAGTGATTTGTCTATTTTACCAGCAAAACATACATGTAAGGTTCCAACTATAAAAATATGAAGTTTGATAGGGATAATTAACGAGAGAAATAACGTAGAATACACGCACACGCACTGCTCACATACTAACGCGCGCGCCCTCACACACACGTGCGCGCACATGCGCATACGCGCACACACGCAAACATGCAAACATGCACACACGCACGCACGCACCCACACGTACGCACGCACACGCACACACACCGCGCGACACACGCACACAGTTAAACACGCTGCGTTCATTGCAATTATTCTTTAGAGAAATTTTGCAAACATTCTTGTAACCGCAAAAAAAAAATTCAAAAACTGTCATCTCGAGTGGTATTTCGAAATATTTTCTAACTGTAAGGTCAATAAGAATTGGACGAATTGGAGTATTTTCATACGATAACTAGCCTTTTTTTTCAGTGTATATTAACGTATATAAACTGACAGAGCAGATCCTTGTTATCATAAAGAATGCCATGTTTTGTTGTCCTAAAATACTTATCCTAGCCAAATTTCCATTCAGTTACTTGTTCGAAATATATTAAAAAAATATCAGACCTTCCACCCTACAAAGTGGAAATTAAAAGAAATGAAATGGTTTTAATTGTAACTTTTTTAGGATAACTATGGAATCTTTTTTTAAACGTGCATAACGAAAACAAGCAACATTGTTTACAATGTTGCCTGTGCAAAAGAATGATCCATGTCAGAATGACGTTTAAAACTTCATACCTTTGTCATTAATAGGCATAAATACAACTAATAAATACATGTTAACTTTAAAAAGACTTCCAAAGCCGCCCGCTTCTATGAGATGTCAATAATACAGTTTTACCATTTTCATTCGTATTTAATTAAATTTTAGACGCGCACGCCCACGCGAACTTACACGCCTACGCAAATGCGCGCGCACGCATACGCACACGCACTCGTGCATGTCTACGCGCTTTCCCACCGGCACACACGCGCGCAAAAATACGCGCACACACAGGCGTGCACACACTCGCACATATACGCACATACACACAGGCGCCGCGCGCATGCATTATAGCCGCTCTTGGCCAAACATGGCCATAAGTTGTAAAATGAGCTAATAAGTCGATTTAGCGATAGTGAAAAAAAATTCGACTGCATAACCTTCTATACCTACATATGCAGGTTGGAAGGTAATTAAAAAGAACACACACACACATACGCACACGCACATCCACACCTCACCCACACCGCACACGCACGCACGCACACCACACGCACACGCACACACCACACACACACCACCCACACGCACACGTACACGCACAAGCACACGCCACCCACCCGCACCGCCACACCACACCACGACCCACACACCCACCCACCCACACCACACACACACACACACACACACACACACACACACACACACACACACACACACACACACACACACACACACACACACACACACACACACACACACACATACACACACAGGGCGGATTGGATAATATGAGATCCATCTTAAGAGATGTTGAAAGTACCCTCAAAATTGGTGAATGATTTCTTGTCCCAAAATACTAATACTGGGCAACGTTTAACGCAGTTGCTGCAATTGTTCGGAAAAATGCAAAAGCAATTAAAGTTGCTTTATATTGGAGCCCATATGGGAACATTCCAAAAATTAATGGAATTATTTCATATTCCAAAATATGAATTTTGGATGAATTGGTCTTTTATTTGCAGAGAATGTTGAAAAAAATTATGAAATAGATAATATGGTAGGTATAGTCGAAGTACTCCCAAAATTTGTATTGAGATATAGCCCTTGGAGTAATATTAGTATTCAGACAACATTTCTCTTTACAACAGCCGTATCAAAGCCAGTGTAATATGTTGTCAAGGTTAATCAAAAATAATTTGAGCAGTTACTATGAAAATGCAAACATTCACGATTTTTATTCATGATTAAGATATTTTTATTTGTATTATACAATATGTAAACGTTTCAATAGCAGTTACAGGTCAAAGGTGATGAACAAATAAATTACAATGTCATCAAATTATAAAATATATTGCCGCAATCCTACTAGTCACATTCTAGATCACATCCGTCTCGAAGACGACTTTTATAGGCGATCTTAATACCCGCCACACACAATTTGGAGACACCAGTACTAGTAGAAACCGCGTTTCTCTTTGTTCATGACATTCTCAGTTTGTGTTTGTTGCGTACAAGAATACCGATCGAACCTTTTGCTAATTTCCAAGGTGTTTCCATAGTGAACAACATCATACGCACCGAACTGCTTATTTAACACATATTCCTTTCGGTTACGTCATTACTTCAGACTAAAATCGCCATATATCTCCATAAACCTGTACCACATTACATTTCACTGATCAAAGGGGAGAGGTGTCTATATTACAAATTTTTGCAAATAAGGAATGTCACTTTCATGTGCCAAACCAACCGACTTAACGCTCTAATGTTGTGAGTGACCAATAAACACACCGAACAACAATGGACCCGAACTACCTCAAAACTAAGCTATACAGACCGAAAGAATTTCTCGCATACTTTCACCACTGACCAAACGAAAATCCAAGTCCTCAACGTTACCTAATTTCTATTGATCTGCTTAGTACTGAATGAACTCTCGTTCGATGAAGTTTTTAAAAATATTATCAAGCAAGAAATCCAGGATTTTCACAATTTTGATTTGCTAGATGAAAATTTTACTCTCCAATGACCCAAACCGTCCCCTGCTTCAAAAAACGTAAAATATCTGCACATGGACACGACGGACTTAACATAGTGATACCCACCGACCGCTTACAGTTCTTTTCCCTCTCAGTTACGTAAGTAAATGCTTTAAGTGAATTCTAGCTCGAAGTCTGAGACTACTTCTACAATCCCATAATCTACTATTCAATAGTCAGCCCATCTTCCGACACAGGAGGACATGCCAAGACCCACTATCAGTTCTTCTAATTAAAACATAAAGCGCCCTTAATTACCGTCACTGTAACTACGGTTTTTCTATACGTAGAGCAAGTTTTTCGTATCTGACTGATAAAACTGTATGAATCATAGTAGACTCAGTGTTCTCCCAATGTTTTGATCTCCTGACAGCCGTTATGTTTATTCCCCGATATTATACTTAACCTTGTCCACGACAAACCTCCTCGGCATCCTTAGCGGTCGTCTAGTAGGTTGCTATCTACACGTTTGACAACACACATGCAAGAACTATATTAGTCCTGTTATCGACTTCCGTGCTCCTTTATACACTACCCTGCCCCACGCTACTGCACTCCATTCGCGTATGGGAATGCAGAATCCTATCAAACTGACAAAACATAATATTACACATACCATCTAACGATTCCAAACAATACAGACAAATTATTCGAACCGCAGAATATTCGGTGAAATATAAGCTACTAAAAACATTCTTCGTATTCCATACGCTTTTCTCAGTTACACACAATACCCAAAGTTCCACAGAAAAAAGCCCAAATCCAAATATAACCTCTCATCCTTACAATATGATCCTACTGAGTCAGTGACACTCACCCGAAGCGAGCAAAAATAACACAATCTTTAATATGAACTAGATGTGATAAAAACACCATACGTTTTTGAAAGAAAACTTTGGAAAAACGGGAAATAACGGTAGGCGATTTTCTATTGAAATTTCGCAATATATATTTCACAAGGCATTGTTCATCTTGCTCAGTGAAAATTTTTTTCACGTCATATTTCACACAATATGGGAAATTCTCTGATCCACTTTGCTTGAACACTTTTAAATATCGCCATATAGTTGACAATTCGTATGCACGGGTGCTCCATTCTTGCCTGTTTTACTTCTTGGCATGGCTATTTTAAAATGAAACACCATTATTTTTACGGAAACACAAATCACATACTGTACCTTGAAACGCCGTTTCGAGGTACAAGGTGCGACTGTATTCCAAGGTACAGAAGAGATTCAAGATTTGAATTACCGCCAATAAAATCTTAGGCTAAATTTTAAGGGAATTCCAAACACGTACTTTTAAGACACCAAAAATATATTTATTATTATTTACGCAGCGTTTTTACAGCGAAGTCTCAAACTCCTCAGAGAATATGAACAAGGCGTGTTTTATACCATATTACCTCCAAGCGCCGCTAGATGGCAGTACCTATGAAAATATAACAAAGTGTTCCAAGGTACATTGTACCCAAGGAACAACAGTCTCCCCTAATGTTGGCAACAACAATGTTTTTTTGGTGTCGATAATAATAAACCGCACATTTTTTGCGAGCTAGGTAGATTAAACAACTGAAAATGAAACTTTCGTGTTGTTTGAATGAATTTCGTATTGCACTTTGTTATCGAGAAATCATTGTTCTTTTTATTAAAAAACGAATTCGTTTATCATTATTTTTCTTTAAAAGTGTTCATTTTATCGACAATAAACAAAAGTACGTTTTTTCTTGCTCAAGGTTGAAGGTTCACATACCTCCGTAGCGAGCACCTGTAGGAACAAATTTTATCAGAGAGATTTCCCACATTTTCCTGGACACGCAGTATATTTCCACATTCCCAAATGACAATTCTTAATTATATTTAATCTTTATTAAAGTATTATATTATTATACAGGTTATATCACGCAATGAACAGCTTTACTATTTCTTCAGTTGCTTTCACTTTGTTCTTCACAAAATTAATCTAATTTAGGTGTTACGATTCACCTGTAGGAAGGTCAGTCAGTGTAGTAGTGTGATTTTATATTTCCTCAATTAAACAACTTATATACTATATAGAACTAAAAAGTGCAAGTGATGAAACAACAATGCTATAAGAAACCATAAATTAAATAACTAATATATGGAGTGATAAATAACTTATTCCAGTTTTCTGTTTGTTATACTTTGTCAACTTTACACTACCAGAATATTGCAAAGAATCAACATGCTGTTAAAGTAATGTGAGTTCACCTGCTTAAAAGTTAATATTTTTGTGAGTAGAAATAAAAAACAAACACTGTTTTTGAGTTTTACTATATATTTAAAATCACAATCGTTTCGACAACATTGTGTCTTCATGGGATTGGGTATTTAAACTAAATTGACTTACAATGCATACGTTTTTAGACAATATTTAACGCGTTATTAAGAAAGTGGAGGGGGTAAACAGGAATTTATCAGTTAAAAAGTGGTGAATTGTATACACCTAGCTGTTCGTTTAACAACTGACCTGAGTATTTCTCTTTATTGATTTCTAAAGTATCTACAAATCTAGTTTTCTACTTTTATTGCCAACATGTAAATTACGAAGCATAGTTTGTTTATGATTAATACATTGAAAAGATCTAAAATGTACAGATCTTCTAGTTTTGACTTTTTTACCTTCCAACCTACATATACATACAGGGGTTGCTATATTCAACCGACAACATTCTACCACAGCGAGCTCCCGCTAATTGATAAATTTTGATATAGGCACTTGAACCTTTAAAGGGCTTAGTTGCTGAGATACAAGGTGTTGAAATTTGAAATCAAAATAAAACATTTGCCATAAATCAAAAACGCCTTTAAATATTTTTTTCACATTTGGTGATCATAATGCTCTTTAGGAAAATAATATTTTGACATAAACTAACTTTTTAAAGTTTAACCAGTATTGGGGTTAATGGAAACTTGTATCCCCCCATTTTGTATGCCACTAGAGAAAATATTTTTTTTTTACTTTTTTTTAATTCTCCGTTCATTTTTAGTTAAAACACCAGATAAAAAGTCGATAGGGTTCTGGTGAATTACGCTACAAATCATAATTTGACTCTTGTTTAGAAGCAAATCTTTACAACACCGTTCATTTTACCTTCATAGAGTGTTATTACTTTTTTAATTAAAAATGTACGGAGAATTTAAAAAAGTAGAACAAAATATATTTTCTCCACTGGCGTCAAAAATAGGGGGGTAAAAGTTTCCACTAACTCCGATAGCGTGCCATTGGTTAAATTTTTCAAAAGTCAGTTTATGTCAAAATATTGCTTTCGTAAAGAGCATACTGAAAATTTGAAAAAAATATTTAAACACGTTTTTGATTTATGCCAAATTTTTAATTTTGATTTCAAAATTTCAACATCCTGTATCTCAGCAACTAAGCCCTTTAAAGGTTCATGTACCTATATCAAAATTTATCATTTAACGAGGGCTCTCTGGGGTAGAGCGTTGTCGGTCGAATATAGCAACACCCTGTATGTAGGTATAGAAGATTATGCAAACGACTTTTTTTCAGTATCGCTAAATCCACTTATTACTTATTAGCTCATTTTACAACTTTTGGTCAAGTTTCGCCAAGAACGGCCATCATATCTGGATGTGTATGTGTGGATGTATGTTAGTATCCACAATAACTCCAGAACGAAAATACTTACTTAAAATTTTGTATCTAAGCTTGTTTTCATTTGGTTTAGAGCTGATTAGATTTGGGAGAAATCCAGCGGCGAAGATTGAGGGTTTATTATGGGCAGTTTTTGGTTTTTATCAATTATTTCTAAAACAGCAAACATATTTCAAAGATATAAAAATATCGGAGTGTAGACCTTAAACATATCGATTAATTATGTTCTACGAAATTTTTTGGTATGAAGCGTAATTTAGCGGCAAAAAAATTCCTAAGGTAGAATTTAAGTGTTAGTTTTTTTTTATTATCTGAATAACGATTAATTTTAAATAAAACTTACTTTTACATAAATTTTCTTTATAAAGTTTTTACACGTAATAAACGTAAAATTAAATAAATATGATTGAAAATGCTGAAGCTGAATCATCCATATTTTTATAGAAGAGGGCGGCTTTGCAATTTTTGTTATGTTAATGTGTATTTATGTCTATCTGACATAAAGTTTTAAACGTCATTCTGGCATAGTTTCCGTATTGTTTTTGTTTTTACAATGTTGCTTATTTTCGTTATGAACGTATAAAACAACGTTGCATAACTATCCTAAAATTGACATGCAGTTTTAAACGTCTGTTTGACATGGATTATTGTTTTTGTTTTTACAATGTTGCATACTTTCGTAATTAACTTGTTATAGAAGAGGTTGCATAATTATCCTAAAAAAGATGTTATTAATATTATTTCATTTCTTTTAATTTCCATTTTGTAGGTTGGAAGGTGGTGTAGTGTTCCACACCATATATTTCTACATATTTTCCTAGCGTATTGCTACATTTAAAGGCTATATTCAAATTAACTTTTCGTAAATGTAGGTTTTCCTATGTATATGCTAAGAAACGAAATTCTGTCTTAAAACTGTGATATTAGCATAAATTAAATGTAACGCTTGCTTTAATTGTTTTTTGTGTAATATTTTATGTATGTCCCTTTCGTGGTATCCGTTATTTACTGTCATTTGTTTTATTAATCTTTGTGTATAAAAATTAGATGCCGCCATTTTTTAATTTAATGAATGGGCAGATAGGTAGTTTATAACTCATAAATATGATAAAATGGCGGCATTTAATTATTATATACGTAGGTTATTAAATGTACCTTTAGCAGAATCCAATTTTTAGAAAGAACGTAATTTAATAAAGTAACTAACAGTAAATAACGGATACCACGAAAAGGATTAAATAAAATATTAAAATAAGCGTTAAATTTAATTTATCCTAATAACCCAGTTTTAAGAAAGGATTTCATTTCTTTAGCATAGAAAAACCTACAAAAATAATTTCTAACGAAGTCAGAAAAGTAGGAAAATATGTAAAATGTAATAAGTCAAAAACTGATAGAGAGATAAGTCAGGAGTTTATCAGTTGAATTGCGTTGATTGTAATAATTGTTATATCGGTCAAACTTAAACTAGAACGTCTGAACATTTTAGATCTTTTCTCTTTGATAACAAAAAATATTCAGTTTAGTTATTAAACAATTTACCACTTTTTATTTGATAAATTCTGTTTTACAAACCCCCCCCCCCTCCCCACACCACCCCCACTATCCACCAACCTTTTAAATAACACATTAAATATGGTATAAAAACATTGCATTGTAAGTAAATTTAGTTTAAATACTCAATCTGATGAAGACACAGTGTTCTCAAAACGATTGTCATTTTAAATAATATAGTAAAAGTTTAAAAACAATGTTTTATTTCCACTCATGTGTGGATTTTCAACAAGTAACAGCCAGTCCAATTAATAAATATGTACGTAAAACGTTCACTTCTAGTTTTTGCTCCAAAATTGAAAACAAACGGATGCGTTTATTTTCGTACAATCCAACATTAGTTATTCATATTAATGAGTCACTGCTATTTAACACGTTTCGGCCATAATTAGTAATTGGAACTATTTGTATTTACTACTAGATACTTTTTATCGAATTTTTGTGCAATCTATTCAAACCTTTTTGTTCAAACCGATAAAAACGTTTAATTACCAAGGAATTAAAAGTTTTGATTTGAGTTGAACAACTCAAATAGATACGAAATTTTGATTTAGGGAACTAATTTTTAAGCCTAGTGATTCAAATTTTTTTTTGTCCAAACCGGTAAAAACACTCAAATACCTTTTTCTTTTAGGCACTAATTATAAGCCATTGGTTCAAATTTTATTGCATCAACCGATAAAAACGCTCAAATACCTCAGAATGCATAAATGGCTAAGCTTTATTTTGCAAACGTTGAGTAATATATGCGAATGATTCAAATTTGTTTGTCCGAACCGATAATTACGCTCAAATACCTCGGAATTAATGAAAGAGGAATATATTTCTTTTTCAGAAGCTGAACAACTCAATCTTGTCTTTAGCCAACCAATTTCTAAGCCAAGTTTTTTTGCAAAACTTAAACAGCTCGTAGGGATGCAAAATTTTGTTTTTAGGAGACTAATTTTTAGCCAATGATTTAAATTGTATACAAACTTATAAATTTGATCAAAAACCTCAGAATTAATAAATTAGCGAATTTTTTTACTTAAACAACCAAATAGATGCAAAATTTTGTGTTTAGAAACCGCTTATAGTAGAGTTTCGGAAAAAAATTCATAATAAAAGTGGTCTCGAGAAAAACCTAGAAATTATTTATAGAATTGTAGGACCACAGCTAGAGGGCGTAACTGAAAATTAAAAATTGGCAAATAAATATTTTACAAATTTCGCCTAATTAAAAGGCATTGAAAATACGATCACTATATTCTTCTAAAAATTCTGCGTATATTTGATTTTACAAGTTCCAGTCCATCTCTTCAAAAAGAGGTGGAAGAGAGTGGGAACCTTATTATGAAAAAACACCTGTAACTCCGATTCTATATGAGTATGCAATTTTAAACGTGGATTGCAAACGTAGACCAAATTAGCAACAGAATGGCGAAAACCGCATGTCGATACCTTTTTCCTATCCTTCTCCTACAAATAATAATACCAATGATAATTTCAATATTACTGTTACGGTCAGGCGGAAACAGCGTTAAGGAAGTGTATGGATATATATATATATATATATATATATATATATATATATATATATTTTATTTTCGCGTACCTTTGAGGACGCGTCCCCACCACTTTTGAGGGAAATTGGGAATTTTTTTATTCGTTTAACATTTAACTCTCATTGTGTACTATTAATTACGCTAATCCCCGTTCTAATACGAGCAGTACAATTTAAATGACACTATTTGACACATGGTGTACCTTTGAGGACTTAATGTTTGGTGTTCTTTAAATAATGTTTCATCATTTATAAATGAAATATTTGGTGTGAAGTACCACAAGACATTCTAACCTACAAAAAGGAAATGAAAAGAAATGAAATTATTTTAATAACAATTTATTCAGATAACTATGCAAGTTTCTTACGAAAATACATACATATACATATGTAGTTATAAAAGGTTATTCAATCGACTATTTCTCCACTACGCTAAATCGACTTATTAGCTTATTTTACAGTTTCACCACGACTCACTATGACGTCTGGATGTCTGTGTGTGTGGGTGTGAATCTATGTTAGTATCCATGATAAATCCAGAACGAAAACACGTACGTACTTGAAATTTTGTGGTTAAGCTTGTTTTCATTTCCTTGGAGTAGATTAGATTTTGGGAGAAATCCAGTGGCGTAGATGGGGGTTTATTAGGGGCAGTTTTTGGTTTGTATCAAATATTTCTAAAGCAGCTGCATATTCCAAAGATATAAAATTCTCAGGTACAGAGATTAAACATATCAATTCTGTTCTATGCAATTTTTTGATACGACCGACGCGTAGTTTACTTGTAGATTCCTAAGTCAGAATTTAAGTGTTATGTAGTTCAAATTTTTTCAATATCTGAATAACGATTACTTTCATAAGAAAAAGTGTAGGCATATTTCTTAAACATAATTTAATTTTACATAAAGTTTATAAAGTTTTTTAATGTAAAGCGAGATAAATGTAAAAATTAAACATACATGATTGAAAATGCTTAACCCGTATTATCAAATTTTTGAAACACTTTTATTCAACTTACTTTGATTGTCCAGTTCAAATCTTGTAATTGAATTTTCAACAACTTTCCGATCTCCGATTGAGCTGAAATTTGGAATACATGCGTATTCTTGATGACAATACGCGAATACGTGTTTTTTGCTTTGACTTTTGCGGCCAAATTTAGTCGAAATTTTTGTTGATAGAGCTCGGGCCTTGACATTTAGCAATAATAATAATTTATTGTCCTATAGACCTTACAGTCCAATTATTGGACAAAAAGAGACATTCGGTGAAGCGACTTATATCAAAATAAGCAATAAAATAAGTAAAAAATAAAAAAGAAAAAAAAGGTCCATTTATCAAAAAATCGGTATTATATTAGCGTTTGGCATAATACCATGCATAAAAATATGCGACAAGTTGAGTTTCAAGCTCAAATTTGGCCAAACATGGTCGAAATTTTTGTTTATAGAACTAAGGCCTTGAAATTGAGGACTTAAGCTTTTAGCATAAGACCACGCACAAAAACATGCGACAAGTTGAGTTTCAAGGTCATGGGGCTGCGTTGCGACCAAGTTTGACAAAATATGGTCGAAATCTTTTTGTTTATGAAGCTAGGGTCCTAGAATTCAAGACTTAAGCTTTTGAGATAAGATCATGTACAAAAATGTACGACAAGTTTAGTTCAAGATCAGGGGGCTGCGGTCGTGGGGCTCAAAGTATTGCATTCGGTCAAAAACTATTTTCCGATCTCCGATTGAGCTGAATTTCGGCATACATATGTATATTGGCCAAATAAGTTCGAAATTTTTGTTTATAAAGCTAGGGTCTTGAAAAATTGAGTTTCTTTCTTTGTCGGAAGTTACACCCAACGCTAATGATACATAGATAGCGAACGACATCGATTAACGAATTTGGGACTAAAAAGTAGAAAATAAAGATAAGTAAAAAAAAACATTTTTAAAAAACGCTTTTATTTCCAAATGTACTAAAAAGAATTAAATAATTTTTTTAACTACCCAGTAACATTCAAAATTTTTGTGACTAAAAATGAAAGTGTGGGACATACATATCTTACACTTATAACAAAGCTTATCAACACCTACATTCAAACAATGAAGTGGAAGGCACTACAAACAGCGCCCCACACTTTTTAGTCACAAAAATTTTTGATGTTACTAGGTAGATAAAAAAAATTATTTAATTCTTTTTAGTACATTTGGAAATAAAAGCAATTTTTAAAAATGTTTTTTTTTACTTTTTTAAGTTAACGTGCATTTATGTCTATTAATCTCTATCTGACATTAACCTTCAAACGTCATTCTGACATTTTTATTTTACAATGTTGCCAGCTTTCGTTATGAACGTATAAAAAAGAGGTTGCATAGGTATCCTACAACTATCTGGCGTGGAACACCACACCACCTTTCAACCTACAAAATCGAAATTAAAAGAAATAAAATAATTTTAATACAGTTTCACCATTTTCATTCATATTTAATTAATGTTTAGACTTACCTTGCATTACATTAAGAAACTTTATAAAGAAAAGTTATGTGAAATTAAATTTTCTTTAAAAAAGATGTTTACACTTTTTCTTACGAAATTAATCGTTATTCAGATATTAAAAAAATTTGAACTAACACTTAAATTCTAGGTTAGAAATTTTTTGTCGCAAAATTACACGTCGTATCAAAAAATTTCATATTCCTTTATAAATCGATATGTTTAAGGTGTATATCTAGGTATTTTTATATCTTGTTAGAATTGTTTTATAAAAACCAAAAATTGCCACTAATAAATCCTTCTCTCGCCACTTAATTTTTCCCAAAATCTAATCAAGCGAAATGAAAACAAGCTTAAATACAAAATTTTAAATACGTAGGTGTTTTCTTTCTGAGTTATCGTGGATACTAACATACATCCACACAGACACAAGACACGCGCGCACACACGCGAAACTTTGCCAAAAGTTGTAAAATGAGCTAATAAGTCGATTTAGCGAGAACGAAAAAAAAAAGGCGATTGCAAAACTTTCTATACCTACGTTATGCAGGTTGGAAGTTAAAAAAATGATTTATTAACCAATGTCGTTGAGGAAACGCCCAAACACATTGGCTGGTAAGGCAAAGACAAAATTCTATCATTTTAGATCATTAGAATTATTTGGGTCCAAATAAGAACAACGATTGTATTTTTAATAATAATAAATGGCTTAATTCAAAAAGTGCAAATTCCTACGACCATGTTAATGTTTTATTGATCCAAGTTAAACAATTATAAAATATACACTGTGTCTCTTGAATTTCTGGACATAGGAAATTCCCATGTTAAAATAAACTATTGTAAATATTGACTCTAATTATTTTACAGTAAAATGTCAAATGTAAAACTTAAGGAATAAAGGCTGCTTCTTATGTTACAATTGTATTTGCAATTGAAGTTTATCCGTTTTCGAGAAATTTAGGAAAAACTTAAGGGCTTTTTCGTAACTGGTCAAGGTTATCGAGTTATCGTGGATACTAACATACATCCACACAGACACACAGACACGCGCACACACGCTAAACTTTGCCAAAAGTTGTAAAATGAGCTAATAAGTCGATTTAGCAGACGAAAAAAAAGGCGATTGCATAACTTTCTATACCTACGTTATGCAGGTTGGAAGTTAAAAATGATTTATTAACCAATGTCGTTGAGGAAACGCCCAAACACATTGGCTGGTAAGGCAAAGACAAAATTCTATCATTTTAGATCATTAGAATTATTTGGGTCCAAATAAGAACAACGATTGTATTTATAATAATAATAAATGGCTTAATTCAAAAAGTGCAAATTCTACGACCATGTTAATGTTTTATTGATCCAAGTTAAACAATTATAAAATATACACTGTGTCTCTTGAATTTCTGGGCATAGGAAATTCCATGTTAAAATAAACTATTGTAAATATTGACTCCCCTAATTATTTTACAGTAAAATGTCAAATGTAAAACTTCTTAAGGAATAAAGGCTGCTTCTTATGTTACAATTGTATTTGCAATTGAAGTTTATCCGTTTTCGAGAAATTTAGGAAAACTTAAGGGCTTTTTCGTAACTGGTCAAGGTTATCGAGTTATCGTGGATACTAAGAACATCCACACAGAACACAGACACGCGCGCACACGCGAAACTTTGCCAAAAGTTGTAAAATGAGCTAATAAGTCGATTTAGCGAGCGAAAAAGGCGATTGCATAACTTTCTATACCTACTTATGCAGGTTGGAAGTTAAAAAATGATTTATTAACCAATGTCGTTGAGAAACGCCCAAACACATTGGCTGGTAAGAAAGACAAAATTCTATCATTTTAGATCATTAAAATTATTTGGGTCCAAATAAGAACAACGATTGTATTTTTAATAATAATAAATGGCTTAATTCAAAAGTGCAAATTCCTACGACCATGTTAATGTTTTATTGATCCAAGTTAAACAATTATAAAATATACACTGTGTCTCTTGAATTTCTGGACATAGGAAATTCATGTTAAAATAAACTATTGTAAATATTGACTCTAATTATTTTACAGTAAAATGTCAAATGTAAAACTTCTTAAGGAATAAAGGCTGCTTCTTATGTTACAATTGTATTTGCAATTGAAGTTTATCCGTTTTCAGAAATTTAGGAAAAACTTAAGGGCTTTTTCGTAACTGGTCAAGGTTATCGAGTTATCGTGGATACTAACATACATCCATACAGACACAGACACGCACACACGCTAAACTTTGCCAAAAGTTGTAAAATGAGCTAATAAGTCGATTTAGGAGCGAAAAAAAGGCGATTGCATAACTTTCTATACCTACGTTATGCAGGTTGGAAGTTAAAAAATGATTTATTAACCAATGTCGTTGAGGAAACGCCCAAACACATTGGCTGGTAAGGCAAAGACAAAATTCTATCATTTTAGATCATTAGAATTATTTGGGTCCAAATAAGAACAACGATTGTATTTATAATAATAATAAATGGCTTAATTCAAAAAGTGCAAATTCCTACGACCATGTTAATGTTTTATTGATCCAAGTTAAACAATTATAAAATATACACTGTGTCTCTTGAATTTCTGGGCATAGGAAATTCCATGTTAAAATAAACTATTGTAAATATTGACTCCTAATTATTTTACAGTAAAATGTCAAATGTAAAACTTCTTAAGGAATAAAGGCTGCTTCATATGTTACAATTGTATTTGCAATTGAAGTTTATCCGTTTTCGAGAAATTTAGGAAAAACTTAAGGGCTTTTTCGTAACTGGTCAAGGTTATCGAGTTATCGTGGATACTAAGATACATCCACACAGACACACAGACACGCGCGCACACAGCGAAACTTTGCCAAAAGTTGTAAATGAGCTAATAAGTCGATTTAGGAGCGAAAAAAAGGCGATTGCATAACTTTCTATACCTACGTTATGCAGGTTGGAAGTTAAAAATGATTTATTAACCAATGTCGTTGAGGAAACGCCCAAACACATTGGCTGGTAAGGCAAAGACAAAATTCTATCATTTTAGATCATTAGAATTATTTGGGTCCAAATAAGAACAACGATTGTATTTATAATAATAATAAATGGCTTAATTCAAAAAGTGCAAATTCCTACGACCATGTTAATGTTTTATTGATCCAAGTTAAACAATTATAAAATATACACTGTGTCTCTTGAATTTCTGGACATAGGAAATTCCCATGTTAAAATAAACTATTGTAAATATTGACTCCCCTAATTATTTTACAGTAAAATGTCAAATGTAAAACTTCTTAAGGAATAAAGGCTGCTTCTTATGTTACAATTGTATTTGCAATTGAAGTTTATCCGTTTTCGAGAAATTTAGGAAAAACTTAAGGGCTTTTTCGTAACTGGTCAAGGTTGCTTTGCTTTAGACAGACAGTGCTAACAATAATTATTAATTATCATTGTAAATCATTCATTGTTCAAAAACTATTCATTCATCATTAAAACTTCATTTGGGACAGATTATTACTTTTTAAAGAAAAATTTGTTTATAAAAATGAATTATTACACCATTGAAGAAAAAGTAAAATTTATTGAATGGCATTACTCTGGCAATTCAGTTAGAAATATCAGAGATTTGTACTCGGCTAGTTATCAAAACCGGCAAATTCCAAGTGCAGAAACAATTTCAAAAATTATCAACTTATTCAAATCTACCGGTAACGTTAATAAGCCATGTAATTGTCAAGATATTAAACCTCTGGGGCAAAATGACAGAGATCACATGGCTTCTTAACGTTACCGGTTACGAAAAAGCCCTTAAGTTTTTCCTAATTATCTCGAAAACGGATGAACCAAATGTAAATGCAATTGTAACATAAGAAACAGCCTTTTTTCCTTAAGAAGTTTTACATTTGACATTTTACTGTAAAATAATTAGGGGAGCCAATATTTACAATAGTTTATTTTAACATGGGAATTCCCTATGTCCAGAAATTCAAGAGACACAGTGTACTTAATCTAATATTTCATAAGAAATCATAATCATGCCCTAACAAATAGTAGTTCGTAATTATTATGAATTTAAAGACGATTACCTGAATATTTAAACTTGTCAAATCATAAAAATCAAATAAATATAATGAAGTTTTAAAAACAATGATTTTATTAAATAAGCACTCAGTAACCAGAAGCCTTCTGTTTTCATATTTAGCGATTTAATGCCAAACGGTTTAGGAGAAATTTTGTTAAAACGTGTAATACCATATACGAACCGTAAGTAAGAATCTTGATATTTTTTATTTCTTCTGCAGCAACGAGTAATACAAGCACATAAACCGTGTTGCAATAGCCAAATTTAGAAAGAACTAAGGAATCGGAGAGCATTTGCTTGCTTTCACGTTGTATGTATGCACCAATTTCATTGGAGAAACGGCAAAACGCATTGCATGAATGGGCAAGTAGGCTGTTTGATGATTTTGGGGCATAGGTCATGATTTGGAGTCAATAATGCCCAAAAAGTTTGTTAATGTACCATTTGAGGCCTAAGGCCCGCAGATATTTTGTTTTTACACCGATTTTGTTGCAGTGTCTTAATAGGGAAAATCGATGATGCCCAAATGCTGTATAATCTTTAGGAAAGTAGCAAACGCATTGTCTCATTGGGCAAAACCAAATTTTATAGTTTTAGACCATTTGCCATTATTTGCATCAATTTTATTTAACACTAATTTGGTTTAAGAAACAACAACACGCATTGGATGAGTAAGCACGCAATTTGATGGTTTTCGGCCATAGGCTATACTTGGGAACTATGGATGCTCAAAAAAATTATTTATTCACCAATTTTAATGGGAAAACGATTAAACGTGTTACCTCGATGGACAAGACTTTAATTTTATAATCTTAAATATTGGTCACCGTTTGAGGCCAAATGTTCCCAGAAACTATTTATTCGCAATTTAGTTTGAAAAAAACGGCCAAACGCGTTGCATCCATAGGCAACAACTAAGTGCTATGGAATTATGGTATTAATCATTATTTGAGATCAAGGACGCCCAAAAACTTTATCTATACGCCAATTTCGATGAAAAACGGCCCAACGCATTACTAAACCTAAGTTTTTGTAGTTTAAAAATCTCTATCATTATTTGTAATCAAAGATTCCTAAATACTTTATAAACCAATTTCGTTGGGAAAGTGGCAAAGCGCACCGTTTCGATGGGTAACAATAAAATTTTATAATTTTAGGTCGTATATCATTATCACGGACCAATAATAATGCTCCAAAAGTTTAGTTACCTACTAATTTTCCTTGTAACGCTAATATATCTATTGCGTCGATGGACAACAACCACATTTTATGGTTCTAGGGCGTTAATTATTGTTTAAGGACAAAGCTTCTCAAATGCTTTATTTATACATCAATTTTGTTGAGAAATCTGCCAAATGCTTTGCGACAATGGACATGGACGACATTTTATGGTTTTAGGACGCTGGTGATCATTGTTACCAAAGTTGTTCAATAACTTTATTTATTATTCGCCAATTTCGTAAGTCATCTTAATTCATCTCAATTCATTTGACACTGTATGGTAGACCATGACCCCTGGTTTCTGATTGGTCTATAGACTCTGCTGTGATCAATCAATCTCAATCAAATCAATCACTTACCTGTGTTGTTGATAATCGTATTGAAAGAACACCTTGACAGGTTGACACGGGCGAGTACAGCAGCTGATTTTTGCTGCTTATAGTCATGGCACATTTACTTTCGGTGTTTTGTTTATAAATGGACAGTATAATATAAAATTAAGATAAATTAAGATGAACTAAGGTGTGTTAAGATGAAGATAGCCGACAAGATGGCAGTGGCAGCCGAAACAGGGATGCTAAGATGAATTAAGGTGAATTGATCAATTAAGACGAACTATGATGTTGGTTCTTAGGGATGTTGCTTTCTTCATTCTACTTTTCTTAATTTTTTGCCTAATTAAGAATGAAGTAATCGCGTTAACTGCAGGAAGTAGTAAAACGACAAGTCTACGCAAGTAGAATAACGTGTTATATGTATATTAGCAGCTGATGCGCAGCTAACATTGTATAATATATCATGAACTGAGGTGTGAAAACGTCCTTTCAGCAAAAATTGCGAGTAATCCTTCAGTTTCGAGGACATTATTACAGCTATTTAGCAGCAACTTTAGCACTTTAAACGTCTTGAAATCTAATTCAATCCCAATAGAAATCTAACTTTGCATTTTACTTTATGTTTGCCGAGGTGGGCTAGAGGCTATATATCAGATACCAATGCGAGATTGCCTTTTTTTTTGTAATTCTGTACCTTAAAACCTTTTATTTTACCAATGTGAGGCTGCTTTTCTTTTTAATGTCATACTTGAAAACTTTCAGTGAGATTCGAACCGTCGCCGTCACGCAGCATTGCTTGGAAACCGGATTCTCTACCGCACTACTACTTATTAATGATATATTCGCAATATAGTTTCAGTTTAATATCTTCTAAAAAATACGTATTTTATTGTAGAAGAGTCTTTCCGTTATATCATGAATAGGTTTTGTAGTTTTAATTGTTGTGGTAACTTTGTATTAATTTTGGATTAACATGAATCTGTGCGTATCTTTAATAAGTACCTACTCCTTATTTTAAATCTTCATTTTTTTTTCTAAATTTCAACTTGAAAAACTTAATCTACCCATACCAGTTGAAACACTGCGTCAAAAGCTTAGCAGGTCCGCATATTAATAGCAATAATCATAATGCTTGTTTATATCTGAAATAAATTTTTGCGGGAAAGTAGTAAACAAAGTAAATAAATTACATTCACTGTATACTCCCCGTTCTTCCATCTTTTCCGAGTTAAAGTAGGTATTTGTACATATATTCTAATCTAATGCGATTACAGTCATATAAATATGCAATCTCCTTCCATACACAGAATGTAGTATTACCTATGCCACGAAATATACCATAATTAAACTTAAATGTGAGCTGTTATATCATCTGTATTATGGCTGCCATGGGTGAAGTAATAACAGCTAAATGGCTGTAAATGCCATGTAGCTGTATTTTGCAATCATAATTGGCTGCTGAATGTATCCCATGTCATTAATAATACAAACTAAGTACAGAAAAGTTATACTTTCATGTACAATGTAAGACCCAAAGTACCATAGCCAGTTAAGTTGGCTACGCCAATATATTTTACAACGCCTCCTAAAACATTTTCATAGTCAACTTTTGAGTATTTAGCCAAAAGTACTATTTGTGTTAGCGTCGATATGATATTTGGCATGTTACAGCTTGTTTGCTGCAGTTTGAACTTTTCTGGATAACCAATATTCAGCAAGAGTGATGGAACTAGCTAATAACTATAAGTAATTATTGATACGCATAATCTTTGGAAATCCACTTTCGTATGTATCTAGATCTCGACTTACAGTACAAGTAGTAAGTAGGTATAAAGTACAGTTACTGTTTTATAAATAAAAGTGATTTTTATTTTCATGTTTCATTTAGTATGCCAAGGTATAAGAATGGTGGTAAATTTGGATACAGTTCCAGTAAGCTCTCTGCCATTTACACTTTCCTTCCGCCTTACGTTTTTTTTATTTTACTTCATTTTCTCTACACCTTGTTTTATGGATATCTACATTTACAGGTGTGCAATTTACATGCTGTCAATAGACTCCATTATCGGTAAAAATTTCCAATAGGGGCAGCACGAAATTTTGCCAAAAAGGATCCGAAATATGATAAGTTTATAAACGTATTTTAATTAAAAAAAATTACACAAACTTACAGTAACCTTCATAACCTTATCGTTTCCGAAACGTACAAGTTAATTATTGTGATAAGAACTTAAACGAAGTGGTAGGACTATTTATAAATTATCAAATAGTAAATTCAGCACATTTATTTTATATGGCGCAATTGTTTTGCTTGTGTTTGACACTCTAAAGGTGTTAACCTGTTTCCTATTTTTGTTTTTCAGGGCCACTGTTAGATTAATAACATATTGTCTGATCAAGTCTCCTTTTAATTAGGTGTTTAGTTAGTTACCTATTAATGTCAATATTCTGATAACAAATTCAACAAACAATGTAAAAAGCACTTTCAATAATAAAATAATGCAAAAGATAAAAGTGGCAACATGGCTTAATAGTAATGATGGGAATAATCAAGATGTAATAATTGCATTAGTCTACAATTAAAATATCTCGAGTTAATCATATATAAAGAATCAGTAGTACTAATATTAGCATTCGATTTAAAGTTAGTGTTATGCTCTCCTGTTACTTTTAGTCTATGTTCACTGCACCTGGTCAAGATATAACAAGTTCAAATACATGTAAATATTACACAATTCCATTTGTTTTTCTTTGTAATACTTTAAAAAGTTTGTCTTGAATAGCGCTTATGAAATAAAACAATAAGTATCTTAAACGAAGCAGAAGAAAAGTTATGTGAAATTAAAAAATATGTTCACATTTTCTCATAAAATTAATCTTGATCAGATATTGAAGATGAGATTTTATTGATGGACCCATTCTTTTGGCACTATATGTCCGACGTTAACCCACGATCCATCGATATACACAATATTGTATCCTTCACGATATTTACAAATAACGGGTAAATACTAATGGGGCAAGAGATGATTTCGTCTTTCTCGATTAAAAATGATTTCCTTTCGCGTTTTCAAACGATTTGTGATATATCGGGGAAATTGTCGCCATTTACTTTTGCTAAGATTGAGTTTATAGTTGCTGGCGTGTTGTCCCGAAAAAACTGGTGCACTATTCTACGAATTTAGCCTTTGCATTTTTCATCGTACTTGTTCTCACGACTTTGCGCTTCTTAGGCTTTTCCTTTGGAGGTTGTAGTCCAGCGGGGGAATTGTGCTCAGCACCTACATTGTAGAGTGTTTTTCCCGAAATACCAGTCATGGCCAACACTTTTTGGATAACTTTTGTTACAGACTCATTGTTATCGTGATATAAATGTGGTAGGTACCAAAAGGGTCCATATAACATGAAATGCCGTTTATAATAGTAGGTACCTACGTCTATTTTCCCAACGAACAAGATTTTCAATATAGAGGAAACAAAATGGCACTTAATAACATAAAATAATAAGTCCTCCCAATGATAGATATTGTTCGCTATGCTAGATATCCCGTTTGATATATGTTACTTGGAAGAATCGCTCATGAGTAGAGGTCAATGAAAGACATATTGGAAATGTAAGGTTTGGGCTGTCTCCACAATGAAATTGGTGTATGAATAAAAATCTCCGGTCCCATACGATGTGCAACATTGCGGAACTAGAAAATTTGCTTTTGCACACCGAGCAAATAGGTTTGATCCTACCGATAAAATTGGTGTATAAAGATTTTGGACATTACTGATCTTAAAAGATGTCTAACATGGTAAATCCATAAATTATCGTTGTTTTCCATCGAGCAAATGGTTTTGACCGTTTCCTGAGTGAATTTGGATTTTCAGCATTACCAACCACAAGCGATGACCAATACTGTCAAACTATAATATATGGTTTTCGTCTACCATGCAAAAAGTTTTGTCTGTTTTTCTAATCAAATTAGTGTATAAACAAAGGTATTGGACATTACTGGTCCTAAATGATAACAACATGGTTAATCCAGAAAATATTGTTCTAGCCCATCTACCAAATAGTTTTGGCTATTTTCCCAATAAAGTTGGTACATACATATAGATATTTGATATTGCTGGTTCTAAAATCAATAGATCCATAAGATTTCCACATTATAGGCCCCAAAAGTTGACCAATACTGTCACCCTATAGAATTTTATTCTTGTCCTTTGAGCAAATAGTTTTGACCGTCTCCTGTGGAATTAGTTTTTAAATAAAGATTTTGGACGTTACAGATCCCAAACGATGATCAACACTGGAAAACTATAAAATTTGATTCTTGCTCACCAAGCATATAGTTTTAACCGTTTTTCAATGAAATTGCTGTATAAACAAGGATATTGGAAATTACGGGTCGAAAAAGAGGACAACATATTAAATCCATAACGTTTTGATGTTATGTCCATCTATCAATTAGTATTGGCCTTTCCCTAATACAATTAGTAAATAAATAAAGATTTTGAACACCGCAGACTCCAAACTATTTCCAACACCGTAAAATTATAAAGTTTGGTTCTTTCCCTTCAAGCAAATAGTTTTAACCGTTTTCCAATGAAATTAGTATATAAACTAAGGTATTGAACACTACTTTTACTGTTCGTAAAATATGACAACATGGTAAATCCGTAACATTTTGATGTTGCCTATCTTATCAAGTGATCATGCTATTTTCTTAATAAAATTGACTATGAAACTATACAATTTGGGTCCTCACCATTCAGCAAATAGTTTTGCCAATGATATGGGAATATAAATAGAGATTTGATAGAATACACACCCCAAACGATGACCAACATCGTGAAACTATAAAATTTAGTTCTTGCACACCGAGCAAGTAGTGTTTACTATATTCCCAATGATGTTGGTGTATACCTAAATGAAGATTTTGTTCTTGCCCACTAGACAAATAGTTTTGATCGTTTTTCCTGTGAAATGAGTATAAATAGAGATTTTGGACACTACAGGCCCCAAACGTTCCCCGATACCGTCACATTATAGAATTTGATTATTTTCCATCCAGCAAATAACTTTGACCGTTTTTTCAGTGAAATTGGTTTATAAATAAGGATTTTGCGATTCCAAACGATCATTAACATTGTAAAACTAAAATTTGGTTTTTGACCATCTAGCAAACAGATATAATAATTTTTCTAATGCAAGTGTACAAATAAAGATGACAACATGATAAGTCCATAAAATTTGGACCTTGTCCATCTATCAAATAGTTTTGGCCTTTTCCTAATAAGATTAGTAAATAACAAAGATTTTGTACACTGCAGGGCCAACACCGTGAAACTATAAAATCCGGATCTTGTGCACCGAGCAAATAGTTTTAACAATGAGATGGGGTTATAAACGGAGATTTATTATATTATAGATCGCGAAAGATGATCAACATGATGCAAGTATAAAATTGACATACTTGCCCACCGAGCAAATAGTTTTGACCATTTTCCAAATAAAATTAGTGATTAAATAAGGATTGCGTACATTACTAGTTCTAAAAGTTGGCCAACATAACTTCATTAGATTTTTTTCCTGCCCGCCCACCGAACAAAGAATTTTTACCGTTTTGCTAATGAAATTAGTGTATGAATAGAGATTTTGAAGAAGACAGACTTTATGGTTTTCCGGTGAACTTGATGTAGAAATAAAGATTTTAGTCATTACAGAACCAAACGATGACTATTTCTATCAAACTATAAAATTTGGTTCTTTCTCACCGAGAAAATAGTTTTCACAGTTGTGCAGATGAAATGGGTGTATAAGTAAAGGCGTTGGACATTGATGGTTCTAAAAGATGATTAATATTAACGCTATCCCGTTGGTGGGCACATATTTGGTAAAACTTAATACATTTAAGTGTTTGCTCATCATAAAATATCATCTATTTTTCCAAAAAAATTGGATTATGGTTAAAGAATTTCAATGCGGCGGACACAAAGTGGTTCATAATGACATAAAATATGTGCATTTAGTATTTACCTGTAACACCAATGCTGTTACTCCCTTTTTTACGAAATTAACGTACAAATAAACATTTTAAAATGGCGGTCATAATATTACGTCCAATTCCACGAAATCACTAGACGTAGTGTTTGACTTTTATAAAAATGTTACTAGCATTTCCCCGAATTAAATCGTATTAGCTATCTTATCGTGTGTTTCAAAATGGTGCCCATTGTGGTGAATAAATGGATCTAGCGTTTGCCGTCATAACATATAGCCCTTTTTTCCAACGAAATTTGCCTACATAGATTTTCAATATGGTAGAAACAAAATGCATACAATTTATAAAATAATAAGATATTAAATATCACAAAACGGATTACAAAGATTTTTAATATGGCGCCCACAAAGTGATAGGTATACAATAACATGAAATAATTATATTTGGTGTTGCCGCTAATGACAATATGTCTTTTTCTCAAATTTTTATCATTAAACAATTAGATTTAGTTTTCGCCACAGTACAACTTTTTCCTAACAAAATTGGTCGACAACGAATGATTTTCAATATTGTCAAATGATTGACGGTATAATTGAGTTCCAACTTTGATATGTTAATCAAATTTGGAGTATGTTTACAGTGATAACAAAATTTATTATTATCCTTTCAAATATTGCGTAATAAAATATGTTTAATGGAAATGTACTAGGATTTCAGAATGCACACAAGTACAAAATTGTAATTTGAGTTCTCCATTACATTCATCGCAATAAATACAGCTGACACTGATATAAATGTAATAATAGAATGGTATTCGTCATTTAAATAAGAACTGCCACATAAGCATAATTCTCACCACGTATGCATATCTAACTGATATCGAAGGCAATGATCCATCTAAATAAAATATTAATTTATAATATAACGGTGTTAAGCTTAGTAAAACAACAAAACCTTCATTTATCTGTCCATCAGAAATGTTATTTAGTATCACATCTATTTTGCTAACAAATTTAAGGTTTTCGACACGTTATACATGAGAATACGATGCAAGCACGTGTTTTATTCTTCCTTTATTGTATGAGTAGACTTTTCATATTTAATTTTTTGTGCAATTATATATATCATGAACGTGTCCATGAGAAGGTAGATGTACATTCGACAATTGCGTTGTATAGCTTAATTATGTACAAAAGACTAATATTTGCTTTATACGCATTACTACGATATTAATAGAATGGTATTGTATTTAGTTTCAAAAACAATCATTTATAATTTCTAAGTAATTCAAATCTAGATTGATTAGCTTTTTCACAACTAAATTTCATAAATCGCGTTATTTCTCCCGTAATCAGATGATTCATTCCCATTGGTTTGTTCTAAGACTAATGGCTATTAAAAGTATTTACTCATAAAATAATGTACAGTTATCTCGATTGTTGTTCGTGTAATATAAACTTATTCAATGTCAGGAACCGGCACTGTCCCTGTAACATTCTTAATGATTACTTTTATGAGAAGTCCTCAAAGGACACATAATATAAACTGTACTCCCTACTTTGGTTTTGGAGTGGGATTGTCCTCAAAGGTACGAAATAAATATATATATATATATATATATATATATATATATATATATATATATATATATATATATATATATATATATATATATATAGGTATATATACAGTGCAGTATTAGTGCGTCGAATTACGATGTATCCGTTATTAAAGAAGATATCAAAAAGTTATTTACAAAATTATAGGCAACTTCAAACTTCACAATATAAAATTATTTTCATATTTACAGGGTGTTACATATTACCAGGGTGAACCAAACATACCTTTTTAAATGGGACACCCTATGTATTATTTCAAATTTAGATTAAACTCATCTTCCCATACTTCCAATATAGGGTTTTATTAGTTATACAAGGTATGTCAAAAGTTATGGTCAATTGTACACGAAAATCATTCTCACTTCAACGTCCTTACACCCTAGACAGAACAACCTAAACAACCTAACAATAATTTTTTCCAGGCATAACCTTTTGACATTGGTACAGTGTTACGAGAAAGTGCTGTTTCTTTATTATTGCACCAATTGAATATAGAGCGAGTCAAAACCCGAAACATGATTTTGTCAATTTTTCAAATGAATAACCCTGTATTTTATTTTAAAAGTGAAAATACACTTTATGTTCTTTCATTTTATTAAGCACTCCTATAGCTAAAATAATTAATTTCTGAGATATTTTCAATTTAATAACAGAAAGAGATTTTTTTTTAAACATCTCTTTTAGGATAATTATGCAACCTCTTCTATAACAAGTTAATTACGAAAATATGCAACATTGTAAAAACAAAAACAATGATCCATGTCAAACAGACGTTAAAACTTCATGTCAGACAGAGGTTAATAGACATCTAGATGCTAACTTAAATTAAATCAAATGAAATAATTTTAATTACAATTTTTTAGGATAGCTATGCAACGTCGCTTTTATACGTTCATAACGAAACCAGGCAACATTGTAAAAACAAAAACAATACGTAAACTATGCCAGAATGACGTTTAAAACTTTATGTCAGATAGAGATTCATAGTGATAAATACCGGGATATCAACAATGAATGACCGAAAAAACTGCTTTTTACAGAATTTTTATCAAAAGTTTATTCCAAGTTACTAATGAAATTAGGCACAAATATTTATTTCATCTTCGATTGACATTTCATAAACGTACATAGATTTTTCCTTTTCAATTATTCTTTTATCTACATTTGTATTACAATAAAATAGTTTTTTCAAAACTCATTAATAAATTAACCAGGACTTTCAAGGTAAATTTATTCGTGTATTTTATGCCTTTTTCGTAAATAAATTTTTTAGGTTATAATGCCTTTTACTGTGGAACAAGACAAGTTTATTTTGGAAGTTTATTTCCGAAACGGCGAAAAAGATGTAGATGGAAACTGGAAGTATTCAGTACGATTATGTGTTGAAGAATATCAACATTCAGAACATCGAATTAGATGATGTTTTATGCCGACAAATTCGAAGAATTGTTAGTCGTTTTCATAAGCATGGTAGTGTTTGCAAGGGAAAATCTACTGTACTTACACAGGAAGTAGTGGAAAATGTACGACACGTTTGAGATCTAAAAACAATTCATTATTTGCTGTGCTTTAGATCAATATATACAGATTTGAGTTATCTTAAAAAACAATAGGTACATTATAAAGTAGACATGGTGACTAGTTCCATATGAGAAGGACTAAATCAGTGGTATATAACCTGAAATAAGTTTTTGTTCAAAAATTAGAATGCAATGCAAAAGTGATATCTAGCATTAAGTTAAATAAGTTCTTTTTTTCCATTATAATGTATTTGTGATGTTCACCAGTGTACATTCAAAGGTGGTCAGCAAAAATGGTGTACCTGACTTGTGCTGAATATGTTGAATGTATGCATTTATAATAAACTAACCAGTCATACATGTAATTTGTTTTCACTAATATTATTTAACAAATATATCATACATTGATTTCTGATTAATGACAAATTCAGTTTAAAAATTCATTTAAATGTTTTAATGTCATTGTAAAGGTAACATCCAATATCACTTCTTTTTAAATATTCACTCTCCACATATTCACACTTTCTTCGAGTTCTCAACTGTAATTTTTTCAATTCTTCATTGCCAATTGTTTAACACCTTCCATTTGAAATGTCACATTGCTCACAGCTATCCGATTTTTCAATGGGATTTAATTCGAGTGGTACAAAGGGGACGAAGGACAGCATGACCATTTTCAACTAGTAGCTTGTCTAGAACGGTTTCTTCAGCAACACATTCTTGTAATTGGGATAATGGCATTGTCATCGTTCCTTATTTTCTTTTTCATAAATTGGTACATATTGTAGATAATTTGCCGCCCTTGGCTATGAATTACCTTTCGATTATTCATTTTCAACCTGACAACAAAATTCATACATTATTGCCTATTTCAAACCACTCATGTCAATATAAACAAAAAGATCATTAAACGCTCATCTAAACAGTTTTTACTCTCTAAACTGTACATTATTCTCGTAACCAAATTGAGGTTAAAAAGCAAAATTTGTTTTAAACATTACTTTTAGTATATAAAAGCACTTACAAAACTTGAATTTGACGAGTAAATACCATGTATTGGTTTAATACGCCTTGGAAATCCAGAAAATCTGTAATATCAATTAAAAATAATAAATGATAATTTTTAACCAAATTTTTACATACCTTATAACAATTTCCCTTTAGTCTCAAGAAAGACTAAATTACAATTATTGAAGTTTTTGTACGTCTACATAATACGCAATTCGTCATTCACCAAAGTTTTTGTCATTTATTAATTGTAATTTATTAATATCTGCATTTACGCCACTGGACATAGCATAATTTTCATTTTAAGGATGCGGAACAGTAGTACTATTCTAGGAGCGGCACGGTCAAACAATGATGATCGCACTGTACTTATTAACATAAAAAAAATTGCAAAGCCGCCCGCTTCTATAAAAATATCGATGATTCAGCTTCAATCATATTTATTTAATTTTTACGTTTATTTCGCTTTACATTAAAAAACCTTATAAAGAAAATTTATGTAAAAGTAAATTTTCTTTAAAAAATATGTCTTTTTCTTATAAAATTAATCGTTATTCAGATAATGAAAAAATTTGAACTAACACTTAAATTCAACATTAGGAATTTTTTTGCCGCTAAGTTACACGTCATATCAAAAAATTTCGTAGAACATAATTAATCGATATGTTTAAGGTGTACATCTAGATATTTTTGTATATAATATACAGCTGTTTTAGAAATATTTGATAAAAACCAAAAACTGCCCATAATTGCTGGATTTCTTACAAATCTAATCAGCTCTAAACCAAATGAAAACAAGCTTAGATACAAAATTTTAAGTAAGTAGGAATCTCGTTCTGGAGTTATTGTGGATACTAAGATACATCCACACATACATTCACAGACACACGGACATCCAGATGTGATGGCCGATCTTGGCGAAACTTGACCAAAAGTTGTAAAATGAGCTAATAAGTGGATTTAGCGATACTGAAAAAAAGTCGTTTGCATAACCTTCTATACCTACATACAGGGTGTTGCTATATTCGACCGACAACGCTCTACCCCAGAGAGCTATCGTTAAATGATAAATTTTGATATAGGTGCATGAACCCTTAAAGGGCTTAGTTGCTGAGATACAGGATATGGCATAAATCAAAAACGTGTTTAAATATTTTTTTCAAATTTTCAGTATGCTCTTTACGAAAGCAGTATTTTGATGTAAACTGACTTTTGAAAAATTTAACCAATAGCACGTTATCGGGGTTAGTGGAAACTTTTATCCCCCTATTTTTGACGCCAGTGGAGAAAATATATTTTGTTCTCCTTTTTTTAAATTCCCCGTACATTTTTAATTAAAAAAGTAATAACCTTTTATGAAGGTAAAGTGAACGGTGTTGTACAGATTTGCTTCTAAACAAAAGTGTGAAAGTTGTCAGACATAATTAACAAATTATGATTTGTAGTGTAATTCACCGTATGCACTATCTAGGAATTCTATAACTTCTCTGGAGAAATGCCACCCATCGTGCTGGAACAACATGCTAGGGGTATACCGTCGAGAAGAAGAGGCAATTCATCCCTTAAACAATTTAGGTAGCGTTCCCGATTAATTGAGTTATAGAAATTAATTATCTGACCATCTAAGATACCACACCATACATTTACCGACTATCGACCCAGATGTTGAACCTCTTGCATCCAGCGTGGTTTATTTTGAGACCATTAGTGCATATTATGGCGGTTTACCATACCATATCTTCTAAATGTAGCTTCATCTGACCACAAGAGATGTGACAGAAATTGAGGGTTGTCACATATCATATCTAGCAACCTTCTATCGTAATCGCGATCATTCAATTTTTGATGCAGTACTACATGATATGGATGTAACCTAGAAGAAATATAACGTCCTAATAAATATCTTTCCAGAGTTATAAAATAAATAAATTAATATGTTACAATGCTAACAAATCTTATTGTGTAGGTATATTTATAGAATTATAGGACCGCCGCTAGAGAGCGTAACTGAAAAAGGTGGTCCTACAATTCTATAAATAATCTCCAGGTTTTTCTCGAGGCCACTTTTGTTATAATTTTTTTTTCCGAAGCTGTACTATAAGCGGTTTCTGGTATATGGCCGAGAGCCATTCTTATTTGGACACCCCGTATACACCGATAAAAACGCTCTAATATCTCAGAATTAATGAATAACCGAGATTTTTGTTGCAAAAGTTGAACCGCACAATCGGATGCAAAATTTTGTTTTTAGAAAACGAATTTTAAGCCAATGGTTCAATTTTTTTTGTACAAACCGTCAAAAATGCTTTAATACCTCAGAATTATAAAATAATCATTCAATCATAATTATGACATCCGTCTATTGTAAGATAAACGTTTTAAAATACCTTTGCTAAAACAATTAGTCGATAATTGCACTCGAAAACATTAAATTGCACTCGAAAAACCAAAAATATCCAATTAAACTAGTTTTAAAGCCATCAAGTGAATTGAAACTAGTTTCTTTAGAGCAACAGTATTTCACGGAGGTAAATACATGAGTGGTCATTTTTTATCGGATAAACAACTTTTTAGCATGAAACATTTTTATCATGCAAATTCAATCAAGAACCAAGGAAATTAAAAATTCGCGAGAGGTTGTTCGAAGAATTTTCGTTTCCCTTATTTCGAGATGACATAAATATTTAATGATATTATAAATGCATTTATACTAATTAATAAAATCACCACAAAGTGACACGTAATAAACATCCAACTCAAAATCAATATTCTTAATTTCATCAAGAGTTTCGGTACCAGACCTGATCATTTAGATATTACATATTAATGGACAACTTCGCCAGTGGTGACAAATAAGTAGATTGAGTATCTCAGGAGTCACCACTGCCGGTCCCGATCCCGGATAAAGAAGGAATGTTCGTGGGCAAGGTAAGCAGCCTACCCACGGTAAAACCAATCATCGCTTACAGAACCAATGCATTGCCTCGGAACCGGACGAATTATTAGATAACGTTACAATGGACTAAATATACGGTTAAACAACGGAAGAAACGCATTTGGAGAAAAAAACCATTTGAGATGCGCATGCTGGAATGTAATATATTGAGACCAAAGAGAACACGAGATCTTAACACAATTACAGGAACACAATATATACATATGCGCCTTATCAGAAATGAAAAAGAAAGGAAAAGGTACTATTAAAAACATAAAAAAGCCAAACAAGGTGTGAGATTATTAGTCAAGAGCCAGTACAAACAGGCCATTCAAGAAATAAAGTATATCAACGAAAAGTTAACGAGAATTACAATCCAATGTGTGTGTATCCAATGTGTATACGCCCCACATACCCGGCATACTCAAGTAGGAATTAGCAATGTTTGTAAAACACTACAGACCGAATTATACAAAATACAGGAAAAAGAAAAAATTTACCGAACCCTCAACAAACCATAACGGCGAAACTCTGGCCGAATTTTGTATACTGAATGGATTACCAATTAATAATACTTTTTACACAAGAAGCAGCACAAAGTAACATGGTCCAACTAAAAGGCCGACAATACACTGTAAACTATACAATGTGTCCCAAATTGGCTTCTCTATAAAGGGATCTCGGCTTCTGTTATACTTACGGCAAAGGTTAAATAGGGAAAGTTTTAGAGGAAGCTTAGAGCATTCGATATCCGGTTTCAGATTTACGATCGGTCAATTGGTTTTGAAAATATCGGCGAAAAACCGAAAATGGCGGATTTCGTTTTTCGCCAGTAAATCCGAAATGGTTAATTTGACAGCTGTCACAATGTGAGATTATTCGGACACTTTTTTAAGACGAATAAGATGGCGTGTATGACATGTCACAATCGTCTTTTGTTATCCCACAATCTGCCTCAACTTTCATTTTTCTTATTGCCGCCATATTTGATTTTTCGATTTTTTGAAAGAGCGCAATATTTCCAGTTTAGTGATGTCTCACAACTGCATAAAAGATTAGAGTTTCATCGAAATATCACACTTTCTAAAGTTAGGTCTTATTTATTATTAGTAGGCCATGATTTATTTGTCGCAAAATAACATTAATAAATAATGTATAAAATTCTTTGAATTTTCAATAAAACATGAAATTAAATAACAACCTCTCAACAAAACAGATGTTTTGGGACAAATTCCCAGCTATGAGTGTGTTAAAATAAAGCCAGAAAAATCGTCATTAATTTAATTAATACTTGAACCTTTGGACAACCTACAATAAAATTGACAATTACAATTAATTTACAGATTTGCAAAATGACGTCCATTTACATCGAGACATTTTTGACAATTGGTGACTGTTTTCATACAACCCTAGCAAGTGTATTTCCATTAACACTATTTCTAAATTTATCCAAAACTCTATCTCAGGATTTCTATGGTCGCAGGAGGATCAAACTCGTAGACCTCATTCTTTGTGTGACCCCAGAGGTGAAATCCAAGGGCGAAAGGTCAGGGATCTAGAGGCCAAGATATTGGACCATTTAATGCAATAATTCTTTCATCAAACTGCTCCCTTAAGAAGTTCCTGACTTGAATGGTGTTGTGTGCCGGACATCCGTCCTGTTGAAACCAGGTTCTTCTGAACTCATCTTCGGTGAGAGTAGCTCGTAAAGCCGGCACAACCTGGTTTCGCAAAAGCTCTAGGTACCTCTGTCTGTTTAAGTTATAGTCAAACAAAAATGGTCCTATAAGTCGATTTCCTGCAATGATTAATAATTTATAATACATAGGTGCCCAATTAAAATAGGTAAGTTAGTTAAATTACCAATAATCCCACACCAAACGTTATTTCCAAATCTGGTCTGTAAACGTCTTTCTGCCACTTCGTGAGGGTTTTCTACAGCCCAATGATGAATGTTGTGCTTATTAAAAACTCGTAAACCTACTCTCATCAGACCACAAGACATGATTAACAAAATCGGATTTTCATTACACATTTTAGTATACCACTGCAGAAGCGCATTCGTCTTGGAAAATCAGTTTCCTTAAGTCCTTCAACTATTGTGGGTTTGTATGGATAGTAGTTATTCTTTTTAACACTCTTTACCGTTGATTTTGATACACGAATTTCGTTCTACCGTTCTTACCGATGCACTGGGGTTTTCGTTGACAGCTTGTAAAATGTTTCTGTCACGATTTTCATTATCAATATATTATCCGCTTTTAGGTTGTTCGAAGGCCCATAGTTAATTAAATTAATTACAATTTTTCTGAAGTTGGTTTTATGAGGCTGCCGTCGTTCGGGGTACATCTCCAAATACCTCGCTGAGGTAATGTCGGCGTTTCTGTTTGACTGCAAGTAAAGCGCTAACATGTCAAACTTTTCTTCATTTGAATAGGGAATACCGGCCATTTTCAACAGGCTTTACAATTTTGTGTCCGTTTATGATTTTAATGACCGAAAAGCGTACTACTTATGAAAACACTACCTTGAATTATTTAACGTCAAAGTCAGAACCACCTTATATGGAAAAATTGAAACCCAATTTTACTGACAAATAAATCATGCCCTACTAATAATAAATAAGACCTAACTTTAGAAAGTGTGATATTTCGATGAAACTCTAATCTTTTATGCACTTGTGAGACATCACTAAACTGAAATATTGCGCTATTTCAAAAATCGAAAAATCCAATATGGCGGCAATAAGAAAAATGAAAGTTGAGGCAGATTGTGGGATAACAAAGACGATTGTGACATGTCATACACGCCATCTTATTCGTCTTAAAAAAGTGTCTGAATAATCTCACATTGTGACTGCTGTCAAATTAACCATTTCGGATTTACTGGCGAAAACGAAATCCGCCATTTTCGGTTTTTCGCCGATATTTTCAAAACCAATTGACCGATCGTAAATCTGAAACCGGATATCGAATGCTCTAAGCTTCCTCTAAAACTTTCCCCATTTAACCTTTGCCATAAGTATAACAGAAGCCGAGATCCCTTTATAGAGAAGCGAATTTGGGACACATTGTATAATAACAAATAGACAGTTCCATACATCACAGATATTAGATCACTAACCTCGGCGAACATCGGCTCGGACCATAATTTAGTCTTGGGAAAGATACGACTAGACATCCAACTAAACAAGAAACCAGCACCAGCTTATGAGGAAAAAATAAACATTGAATCATTCATAACGAAACTAACAGAATTCTATAATCAAACAGGCTATCAGGGAATATCAAAGAAAATGACGCCACTCTGGAGGATGACGTGGAAGATTGTTAGATCAAGGTAACTAAAACATAAACTACCCGGCAAACGAAGGGGTGGACCGAAAAAAAGTAATCAAGTAAGTAAAAAGCCATGGTTTTCGATAGAAATAAAGAAGCTGACCAAAGCCTTCTTAAAAGCCTCAGTAACAAGACAGACGATGAACACGCTAGTTATGTACGAATTAGAAATCAAGTAAACTCTGAAATACTCCGATTGAAAAAAGATTACTGGGAGAAGTTTACCATCGAAATGGAACACGATCTGTATAAATCCCAGAAGAAAATTTGGGGAATGCTGAGACATGGGAAAAAGGAAACAAACGAGTTTACGCAAACACAAACCAATGAACGAAGAAGAAACAGAAGAAATAGAAATATCGATCAGACTAGAAGAACAAATATCGAACAACATATACATCCGCAGGACTGGACGGAATAACAAATGATCTTTTAAAATACGGAAAGGAACTACACTTTCAATTAATAAAATTATTCCAACGAATACTAGAAACTGGGAAGATCCCTCTACAATGGAAGAAGAGCATCACAATACCCATCTTCAAGAAAGGTAATAAGAAACTTCCAGAAAACTACAACGCGATAACTCTCCTTAGCTCAGTTATAAAATTGATTGTATTATACAATCCCACCTTAATGAATATATTTAAATGAGAGAGGAACATGGATTCCGCAAAAACAGATCCACGGTGGATGCAATATTTGCAATGCGACAAGTAGGGGACATACGATAAATCAATTTTTATGTGCTTCATAGAACTGAAAAAATCATTCGACAGAGTCGATAGACATTCTCTAACAACATAATGTACCACACGAAATAACAAAAATAATTAAGCATTTATATACCGACACAAAAACACACATGCTTGTAAGTACCTGCTTGACACGAGAAATAAACACAAAGACTGGCGTCGGCTCAATGAAGACACCAGCACCAGTCCGATTTATTCGCATGTACTTCCTAACCGCTACTCGTACCAGACGATCAACACCTTTCAGACCCGTCCTCTTTACTCCAGTATTTATCATTTCCGCGCTGATTCATGGAAGATGGTCCCATGTTCAATATACATTCTTAGGTCGATTTGACTGGCATGGTGCCAATCCCCCCCCTCTACAGTAGCATTTCATCAAGTTTTGGTTTAGTTCTGACTAGAGACACAGTCTACATCAAATTGGAGTAAACGCATTCATCTCTGCTCTGAGCAAGACGTAACCATCCGCATTGGCCATACAGCCACCAATCCCCAGACCCAGGTTTAATAGAGTAATACAGTTAAATAGAATGTGTGCTAGCTAGACAGCCCTAGATATGTTAAACATACGCGAGTGCTCAGATCTAATTTGAATCTGAGTACGCACACTTTTCTAACCCATCATCACGGATTTTGTCTACTGGTCAT
>JARFJB010001400.1:0-110000 GCA_036346205.1 Vesta saturnalis
AAGAAAAAATGCCCCGTCGCTTAAGGCAAACGGATTGTTCGTTACAGCAAAGGGGAATTACTCTTGGTTTATTGAATAGTCGACTTTCAATAAGCGAAGTGTCCCGTCTATGTAACCTATCGATAAGTAATTTTGTTACGTATGCATACACACAGTTTGATCATATTATTTTTGATTGCATTTTTTGCACGTTTTTTAACTGGATGTGTATAAGACTAGTTTTATTTGTAATTTTGGAGCAGACAAGTAAGAACATGGCGAGATGGATATGGAGAAGGTGGTGAAAGATCACTGTTGACTCACCGTCCTGGAAGGGCACGGTGACCACCATACAACAGGATCAAGAAATAGTAAACTTAATAAATGATGCACCTTTCACTAACTGCGTTCAAGTTAAGAAGCGATTGCAAATCCATTGCAGTGAAAAGACAATATTGAGACGTTCACATGAAAATGGAATTCATCCAATAAAACCGGATAAGAAGATTATACCAGACAGAGATTGGTCGACGGTGCTTTTCTCTGATGAAAAGACGTTCTCATCATCACAAGATGCTCCAGTCAATTTATAGCGCCCCGATAACAAAAGGTTTAATCAAAGATACGTTATGATGTTAGCAATAAATGGGCGTGTGTCCATAGGTGTATTGGGATGGTCCAATCAAGAACCTTTAGGCTGATATGGTAAGGAATTGGCAGTTTTCGTTTTGGAAATCTTTGCCAAATTTTAACGGACAGCAGCATGCGTCGAAGAATGCAGACTTGTATTGGAAATGAAGGATTTTATATTAATTATTATACTATGATTAGATAGAATTATTTTGCTATATGTGTTTAGTTAAATCGTTAACTCTATTGTAATGCTAATAATAATAAATAATAATAAATATAAAAGGTAGAAAGAAATCGATATTTAAATTTAATTTCCATTGTTATCGTTGGAAAAAGAAACCGAATTTGGTAAGTTCAAAAACAGTTTTTCATTTTTGATTAAATAACTGCCCCTTTTATATTAACTCGATTTTTAGCGGTACTTGTGCCTATTAATGATCTATAGAGTTAAAGGATTTTTTATATTTAAATCACAATTAATGGGAAATTATATGCCAAACAATGTGTTTTATTTTATCAATTAGGACGCTTTTCAATTTCAATTACATCCTTGATAATACGATTTCATAAATATTCCTCTTTTGCTAGTAGTGTTCTGAATTAAAATGGAGAAAAACAAGCACAATTTGGAATTGCATTGTTACTTGTATTCCTTCTAATCAGTCTAATTTATATCGTAGATTAATTGATTTTTAATTTTGTGCAACAATTTCATTAAGTTAATTCATATTACAAATATATTACTCTTGTTATCAATTCTTGTATGTGAAGAAAAACAACTGACTTGGAGCTGTTGAAAATTCTTTAAAGTAAACCTTAATGACATTTAAATTTATTATCCAATTCCATTATAATGCAATAAAATATCATTTGTTTGATTTTATAAATCACATATATAAAATTAATTAAAAATATAAAAATATAATTCTTCTTTTATATAACAAATTTTCAAGTCAGTTTCGAACCAGACATTACGTATTTTCATAAGAATTCTTTCATTAACAAACTGGTGGTTTAAGAGAAAATATATATATATATATATATATATATATATATATATATATATATATATATATATATATATATATATATATATTGAAATGTAAAAATTATAGAGTTAGAAGATAAAATTTATTTTATAATCGAATAAGGGAAAGGGATCAAGGATTTAATTATATTTACTTTGAGGTAAATTTAAATGTTGTATGTAATAATGATTGAAGTAATTAATTAACTCTTAATGTTATTATTGCACCGTTCTAGCTCAGGGATCTCAATTGGGGATAGAGTTCAGGGATTTAGTTGAAGATAAAATTTTTAAAATATAAGAAATATCCTATATGTAATTTAATTTAACGTATAAAATTTGCTCTGAATAGAATTTGCTTTCTAACGCATGCGTTAATGACTAAGTGAAAAATAATTAAAGCTGTCAAAAGATGTCAAATAATTAAGAAACTTTAATGTTTGGATCAAAATGAAAATTTAGAAAAGAAAAGGAAATAATTAATTTCACAGGTGTTTACACAAGTAAATAATTGAAAATCTTAATTAATAACATATAACAAATATAAATTGCAGGAAATACCAATAACAGGGTTATAAAATTTAAAACTCACATATACAGTCCTTCCTGTCGATTGAATGATGTCTTCAAACTTCAGCTGGAGGCAGGCAATGTTCACTCGGCTATTGTTGTTACTAATATCCCACTGCTATCTCGGTTCTCGAAGACACCAACTTCCAAGCTTCAAGATGTTTTCTTTCCAAAAACGGCAACCTCCAAACACTTATTTACTATGGTAACTTTTATTTAAAATGGTTTTAAATCTTTATGAGTGATATCGTTTAAAATGTATTATTAAGTATCCAAGATTTTTGTTAACACACTTTTATTTTAGTTACCGAAATATAATATTTATTTACGAGGAATTGTCCGGATAAATAAAACAAACTTTCACCAAATAAAAATGGAATTTAATTTGGTATATAAAGAATTATTTTAAAACGGAAAACACGAAAACAAATTTACACAAAATCGTGACATCAATTAATCGTACAGAATTATTTTATTAACAACGACAGGTATCGGTGACCGAACTATTTAATTTTAACCGAAGATATAAAAACAAGTGCTCTCGAAATTATTCGTAACGTAAACTTTCTCGACGAAAATAAATTAGGTTATGTAAACTCAAATTTAGCAAGACTGTTTTAATCTTTTCACTTTTTGAACAAATTCTGAGAGAGAATGATTCCTGAGCGCTTGCTTTTATAGGTTTCTGGTTGCTATAGAAATTTCAACTTTTTTACAGCCATATTGCAAAATTTACAATGGATGTGATTGGATAATCAAAATTAAGAATTGTACATAAATGGAATTTTGGCCGTAACTTTCTTATACATGGTCGGAAATGAAATTTAAAAACGGAAATGAAAACTATGTGAAATTTTGAATAAAAGGACACCTAACAAACAATAAATCCTACCACTAATAAACGAAACAACTTAATCTAATCTAAATAAGCTTTTAACTATACACACTTACAAGCTACACTAAAATTACTTGAAAATGGAATTCTGAGGACAATTTACATAAGAAAACATATCTTTTATATTCGAAACATTTAATTTAAGAAAATTTTAAGCTTTTGTAAATTTGTCTAGAATTCACCTTAGATTTAGCATAATTTTGCGGATAAAAACGCTGTATCCTTATAAAAACTTATTTATATTGTGAAAGAACATCTATTATTTGCTTTAAGAGCAAAAACTAAATCTAATAATGTGGAAAAAGTATAAAATTATGTGAAAAAACTAAAATTTACAACGTAACCACACTTAAATTTTAAATATGAAATTCATTCATATTAAAAAATGTTTTTAACGCTTAAAATGTTATGTTTAAGGTTTGTACAACTTGTCTTTATTGTTCTCACTACTTATTTGCAATGCATAATGTTATTCAGTCTTGCATTGAAAAAGTCTCATCGTCTAACACTTTTTAGGATTTTTACACTATAAAATGTACGGCACTATAAATGTTTGTATGCCATAATGTTCTAAATGTCTTTCTTCTTGTGAATCATGTATTATAAATTTTTTCACTAATTTGCTAACAAAATGTGTGCGAAAATTGTCTATACTGTCCATATTATAACCCTTTTTACTAAATTTTTGTATTTCCTGCCTTTAAAAACTAAACATACCTTATCCCTAACATAATCCTAACTACATAGTCCATGTTTAAACACCTGTGAAATGTCTACTTGCCAAATTACCTTTGAAAAATTGAATTTTATTGTAAAATTGCACTACTAAAATGACTCTACGAAAATGGTGATATTAACATTCTTGACAATTTTGGTAGCAACAAATTGCCTTTTATGATGAAACCAAACTTAGCAAATGATATTCAGATCAATTTATACCAAATAAATTTATTTTAAACACATCGTGAACCAGATTTATGTAAAATTGTGTCTCGCACTTGTATCGAGCCAGAAATTACCCCTTTTTATGACCCAAATGTCATGTAAGCTGTCCGATACTTCTATTACCTCTTTCTAAACATCTCAAATTCCCCAATTTAAGAATGAAGATATTTTTGTACAAGAAAATATTAAGTTCTTTAATTGACCTACCTATTAAAATTAAATTTTGAAATATGGATAAATCATGGAGATATGAAATTTACCTCTACTACTACCATCCTCTATATTGACTAATTCATATGTAGTACCCCAAAACATTTTTTACCCTATACGGACCTTCATATGGTAGTAAGAGTTTTGCACACATTTTCGTGCTCTGTCTGCAACTGTTAAACGGCGTATGATTACTAAATCTCCTTCCTTAAATGTAACCTTCTTTTTAATTTTGGCAGAATGTTTCTTTTCATAATTATCTAAAATCTTCCACAATCTTTCTTTGACTTCTTGGAGCAAATTTTCAACTTCAATTTCTTCTTCTTGTTGCCTCCAGGGTCTTTCTGGTATAATCTTTTTTATTAATGTTATCGGAGCTACCTGTGTTCTAACATTCGGTACTTCATTGATGCACTTTTCTATGACCTTTAGATACTTCACCCAAGCATTATGTTTCTCATACGTGAATATTCTTAAAAATTTAATCACTTCTTTGATATATCTTTCGGCTGGGTTGCCTTGAGGATGTCTGATTGAACAGAAATATATCTTTATTCCCATCTCTTCGAACTTCTTTACAAATTTGGCAGTTCTGAAATAAGTGGCATTGTCGGCTAAAATAGCTTTTGGCTTTCCTGTTTCTTTCATGAATTTCTCGATAGAAATCGTAGCTTGTCTTGCTGTGCATTCCCTGCTAGGGTATAATTTTATAAATTTAGAAAAAATATCGACGATTACTAATATATTTTTATATCCGTTCTGACCAGGTACTAAATTTCCAATATAGTCAATAGCTATAATTTCTAACGGTTTACTCACTTTTATACTTTTGACAAGGTTGAAATTAGTGTGGTTCTTCTCTTTAGCTAATATGCAAAGCTCACATTTATTTATAATATTCTTGACATATGTTAAATCCTTCTTTGCATAGAAATTTTCTCTAAAAATTAACCAAGTTTTTCTAATTCCTAGATGTCCCTACGTTTTGTGTAAATCCGTTATGATAAATTTTGCTATATCTTCATTTACTACAACTAACTTTCCTGTATTAAAAACTTTAATAATTCTATCATTCAAAATACAGTAATCCTTATATTTTTCTTCTTTAGATTCCAAAATCTTCTTCTTAAGTTCTAAAAATTGCGTTGAATTTTGTAAATTTCTTAATTCTTGTGCCAAAAATGTAGGTTTAATTTGTTCAAATGCACATAAAACTCTTATTTTCCTTAATGTCTATATTATCCTTCCTGCTTAACGCATCTGCTACCACATTATCCTTGCCTGGTCTATGAGATATGTCAAATCATACTCCTGCAGAAGTAACGACCAATGGTACATCCTATGATTCTTAAAATTAGTTGTTTTCATACATGTTATTGCAGAGTTGTCAGTTTCAATTTTGAATTTGTTGCCTAATAGATAAAATTTTAATTTGTTTACTGCGTAAACAATGGCCAGTAGTTCTTTTTCTGCTGTTGTGTATTTGATCTCATGCACTTTTAAAATTCTCGAAAGAAAACAAATGGGTACTTCTTCGTCTCCTTGTTTTTGACATAATTCTGCTGCGATTGCATAGAAAGATGCATCTGTCCTGAGTATAAATGGTAACTTAAAATTAGGGTGTCTTAAAATCATATTTGTAAATAAACTTTCCTTAATATTAATAAATGCTTCTTCTTTTCTTCTATCCCAACTCCAACGTACGTTTTTCTTAACAAGTCTACCAAAGGAATAGATAATTCAGCGTATCCTGAAATGAACTTGCGATAGTAATTAACTACCCTAAAAAGCCTCTCAACGTTCTTAAATTTTAGGACGAGGATATTCTTTTATTTCGGCCAATCTACTATCATTTAGTTTTACTCCCGTCTGCCCTATTTCATAACCCAAATACATGACTTCTCTCATAAAAAGTAACATTTTCTAAATTTAATTTTAAACCATTTGTGGCTAAAGCTTCCATGATTGTTTTGATGTGTAGACAGTGTTCTTCTTCGTTCTTACTAAATATTAGAATATCGTCAATGTAGTGCATACAGAAATGTTCGAATCTATTTAAAATTTCTTGCATAGCTCTTACTAATGCAGCAGACGAAGAACTAAGTCCGAAAGGTACCACTTTAAATTGGTATATTTCTCCTTCGATACTAAACCCTGTGTACTTCCTACACGACTTTTCCAAAGGTATTAGCCAAAATGAATTCTTAAGGTCTAATTTAGTAAAGATTTTTCTCCCAAATTTTACTAAGGAGCACGTCCATATTTTGTGGCGTTTCATATTGAGGTTTAGATCTGGAATTGAGCTTCCTTGCATCAAGGCACAGTCTAATGCTGTCATCTTTTTTCTTAACAACAACCAACGGATTTAAATAACTGGTCTTTGATCTTTCTATGATACCATTTTCTAGCATTTCATTAATTTCTCTTTAACCTGCTCTCTTCTGGCGTAGGAATAGGATATATTTTGTTATGGAACGGAGAATCGTCTGACACTTCAATTTTATGTACATATTTACTTGCTACGCTAGGTTCTTCATTTATCAACACCAAATTTTCTTGTATAATGTTTATAACTTCTTGCTTGTAACCAATGTGATTGATATCGAATTGCTCATCCTTTATAATTCTTTCCACCTTCAAATACTGGATATGCGGTTTATATAAATTTAATCTTTTATTGTAGGGCTGTACCCAGTTTAATTCATCTTTACCAATTCTTATATTCATATATTGTGCATCGATAATCAATCTTAATTGCTTAATCAAATCCATTCCGATTATTAACTCCATCTTTAAATTGTTACTTATAAACCATTGTGTTTGAAAATCTGTTCCCCTACCTTAGCTTCAGTATGTAGCATCCTATTTATAGTGCTAAGCTTCTTATCCGTAGCTGCCATAACTTCTATTTTGTTTATTCTGATGATCTCATCTTTAAATAAATCGTTATTCTCTACGATGATTTTTCCTGTATTAATGAAATTTCTGATCCGGTATCAACTAATCCTAATAAATTTAAATTCTTAATTCTAATGTTAACGAAAGGTAATAAAATGTTTGCAGTTTCTGGTTCTGAATTTTGTTCAATTTCTAAAAATTCCGTAGGATGTTGGTAGTTTGTCTTTACATTGTTGACAAGGAAGCTCGTATTTAAAAATTTTGAACGGTGATCTTGTCAAAGTCCTTTGTGTGTTCTGTTCTTCGTCTTGGGATGCATGTACGATAGCATTGACCCAACTAATCCTTCCACAACTCGGTTCCTCCTTCTCTTCTCGTACCTGGATGTTATTCACTCTCCTATTCTGATCATCCACGATCTCTTGGTATGGCCTTCTATTTTCTTTTTGCATATCATTTCTACGATGATCCTTTCCTTCATTCTCTCTATTATTCTGATGCTCCGTTCATTATCCTTGGCTTGATTGTTGTAATTAAATCTGTTCCTATCGTAGCCATTATTATATCCCCTCTTCTTTGTTGGAAGTTGTTCTCTCTCTTCCCGATCTATAATTGCTTTCCCTATTGTTGCCATTTTGGAAATACTCTCTACGATTATCAGCACGATGATATTGATTTTGATAATCCTCCTGTCATTTCCATAATTCCTATTATAATTGTCTCTCCTATTTTCCTCTCTTTCGTGCCTGTAATTATATTCCCTTCTGTCATTCCAAACATTCCTAGGGTTAAATTCTCTTTTCGTAACTGTTCTGATGCTGTTCGTACGCATCGTATCTTCTTAAAAATTGCAGTAGTGATGTTATATTATCTATATTTTGCAGAATAATGTTTTCTGCCACATTATTCTCCAGTTGCCTTGCTAAATATTGGACTATTTCTTGTTCATTCATCGGTGGTGTGAAATATCTTGCTATTTGGTATTTCTTCATCACATAAATCTCCTCGAAGTGCCATAGTTTTTGTCATACTTCGCCCTTGAAAATTCTTCCTTATTACATTTTGTTGGACGTCACTCCAATATTGTTTGGTAAATAATTCCTTGAAGTGCTTATAATCGGTACATTGCTCTTGTACTAAATTGTACCATAGTTCGGCATTCCCTTTAAGCATCTTTCTTACCAAACGCATTCTTTGTTTATTGTCCTTAATGTCATTAAAATAATCCTCGATATTTTTCAAAAATAGCATTGGCGATTCTTGCTTCTTGCCTTCAAATTTATATGGCATCTCTTGATTCCACATGCAATTTTCCCAGCCTATTTGAAAATTTCGAGGTGTTTCTCGTTCTTTCAACTCTTCCAGGTCATGATCGTACATTCTTAATTTATTGCAAATTTCCCCTATCTGTTTCTTGTTCTCATCCTTATTCTTATCCACCTGGAAACATATTTGTTCGTGGATGTCTTGTATCCTTCCTACTTTATCATTTATTTCGTTAGAAGCCTCTTCTCTTAGACGGGTTTCAGTTCTAATATTCTTGTCCAACTTTCCGATCTTGTCATCTGCCTCTTCCTTATTGTCGATAATCGTTCCCCATAACTTATCATTTTCTCGGTGCATATTATTGCTTAATTCTTCCTTCGTTTTCTCCATTTTATGCACTAACTTTTCTTTATCGTTCTCCCACTTACTCAGTTGTCTATCGATACTTTCTTGTAGCCGTCTCATATCCTCCTTCCTTTCTTCCTCTGCTTCTTTCCTATTTTCTTCAAGCTTGTTAAATTTTCTATCAATATTTTCCTCAGCTTTTATCATGTCTTGCTTCCTATTTTCTTCTAACTTACGCATATCCTCCTTCCTTTCTTCCTCTGCTTCTTTCCTATTTTCTTCTGCTTCTTTCTTGTCTTGCTTTCTACTTTCTTCCGCTCTCATCAGCATGGCGATTATCATGTCCACGTCTAAGCTCTTGCTTTCTCTCACTGGACTTCCCTCTTCTTGTTGTGCTTCAACATCCTTTTCAATATGTTCCATATTTGTAACTAGATCCTGTTTTCGCTCTTTTACCTCAATATCTTTAGGTCCGTAAACTTTACCTGATCTAGTTACTCTACGATCTTGCATTCACTAGTTGTACTAACTAAATTTGCCCTTTTATAAAAATCCTAACACTAATACACACAATAAACAATAACTAATAACAAATAACAAATAACAATGAACGAAAAATAAAAACTAAATACCTATAAAATTTTTTGTGCTTTTATATCAAAATCTTCAAACTAAATCGTGCCCACACGTTGCGGCGCCAATAAATTGAAATGTCTAAATTTTTATTTATATTTAATATTAGATTAATCTCAAATGGGGATAGAGATCAGGATTTAGTTGAAGATAAAAATTTTTAAATATAAGAAATATCCTATATGTAATTTAATTTAACGTATAAAATTTGCTCTGAATAAATTTGCTTTCTAACGCATGCGTTAATGACTAAGTGAAAATAATTAAAGCTGTCAAAAGATGTCAAATAATTAAGAAAACTTTAATGTTTGGATCAAAATGAAAATTTAGAAAAGAAAAGGAAATAATTAATTTCACAGGTGTTTACACAGTAAATAATTGAAAATCTTAATTAATAACATATAACAAATATAAATTGCAGGAAATACCAATAACAGGGTTATAAAATTTAAAACTCACATATACAGTCCTTCCTGTCGATTGAATGATGTCTTCAAACTTCTTTTTAATTTTGGCAGAATGTTTCTTTTCATAATTATCTAAAATCTTCCACAATCTTTCTTTGACTTCTTGGAGCAAATTTTCAACTTCAATTTCTTCTTCTTGTTGCCTCCAGGGTCTTTCTGGTATAATCTTTTTATTAATGTTATCGAGCTACCTGTGTTCTAACATTCGGTACTTCATTGATGCACTTCTCTATGACCTTTAGATACTTCACCCAAGCATTATGTTTTCATACGTGAATATTCTTAAAATTTAATCACTTCTTTGATATATCTTTCGGCTGGGTTGCCTTGAGGATGTCTGATTGAACAGAAATATATCTTTATTCCCATCTCTTCGAACTTCTTTACAAATTTGGCAGTTCTGAAATAAGTGGCATTGTCGGCTAAAATAGCTTTTGGCTTTCCTGTTTCTTTCATGAATTTCTCGATAGAAATCGTAGCTTGTCTTGCTGTGCATTCCCTGCTAGGGTATAATTTTATAAATTTAGAAAAATATCGACGATTACTAATATATTTTTATATCCGTTCTGACCAGGTACTAAATTTCCAATATAGTCAATAGCTATAATTTCTAACGGTTTACTCACTTTTATACTTTTGACAAGGTTGAAATTAGTGTGGTTCTTCTCTTTAGCTAATATGCAAAGCTCACATTTATTTATAATATTCTTGACATATGTTAAATCCTTCTTTGCATAGAAATTTTCTCTAAAATTAACCAAGTTTTTCTAATTCCTAGATGTCCGTACGTTTTGTGTAAATCCGTTATGATAAATTTTGCTATATCTTCATTTACTACAACTAACTTTCCTGTATTAAAAACTTTAATAATTCTATCATTCAAAATACAGTAATCCTTATATTTTCTTCTTTAGATTCCAAAATCTTCTTCTTAAGTTCTAAAAATTGGTTGAATTTTGTAAATTTCTTAATTCTTGTGCCAAAAATGTAGGTTTAATTTGTTCAAATGCACATAAAACTCTTATTTTCCTTAATGTCTATATTATCCTTCCTGCTTAACGCATCTGCTACCACATTATCCTTGCCTGGTCTATGAGATATGTCAAAATCATACTCCTGCAGAAGTAACGACCAATGGTACATCCTATGATTCTTAAAATTAGTTGTTTTCATAAATGTTATTGCAGAGTTGTCAGTTTCAATTTTGAATTTGTTGCCTAATAGATAAAATTTTAATTTGTTTACTGCGTAAACAATGGCCAGTAGTTCTTTTCTGCTGTTGTGTATTTGATCTCATGCACTTTTAAAATTCTCGAAAGAAAACAAATGGGTACTTCTTCGTCTCCTTGTTTTTGACATAATTCTGCTGCGATTGCATAGAAAGATGCATCTGTCCTGAGTATAAATGGTAACTTAAAATTAGGATGTCTTAAAATCATATTTGTAAATAAACTTTCCTTAATATTAATAAATGCTTCTTCTTTTCTTCTATCCCAACTCCAACGTACGTTTTTTCTTAACAAGTCTACCAAAGGAATAGATAATTCAGCATATCCTGAAATGAACTTGCGATAGTAATTAACTACCCCTAAAAAGCCTCTCAACGTTCTTAAATTTTTAGGACGAGGATATTCTTTTATTTCGGCCAATCTACTATCATTTAGTTTTACTCCCGTCTGCCCTATTTCATAACCCAAATACATGACTTCTCTCATAAAAAAGTAACATTTTCTAAATTTAATTTTAAACCATTTGTGGCTAAAGCTTCCATGATTGTTTTGATGTGTAGAGAGTGTTCTTCTTCGTTCTTACTAAATATTAGAATATCGTCAATGTAGTGCATACAGAAATGTTCGAATCTATTTAAAATTTCTTGCATAGCTCTTACTAATGCAGCAGACGAAGAACTAAGTCCGAAAGGTACCACTTTAAATTGGTATATTTCTCCTTCGATACTAAACCCTGTGTACTTCCTACGACTTTTCCAAAGGTATTAGCCAAAATGAATTCTTAAGGTCTAATTTAGTAAAGATTTTCTCTCCCAAATTTTACTAAGGAGCACGTCCATATTTTGTGGCGTTTCATATTGAGGTTTAGATCTGGAATTGAGCTTCCTTGCATCAAGGCACAGTCTAATGCTGTCATCTTTTTTCTTAACAACAACCAACGGATTTAAATAACTGGTCTTTGATCTTTCTATGATACCATTTTCTAGCATTTCATTAATTTCTCTTTTAACCTGCTCTCTTCTGGCGTAGGGAATAGGATATATTTTGTTATGGAACGGAGAATCGTCTGACACTTCAATTTTATGTACATATTTACTTGCTACGCTAGGTTCTTCATTTATCATTAACAAACTGGTGGTTTAAGAGAATATATATATATATATATATATATATATATATATATATATATATATATATATATATATATTGAAATGTAAAAATTATAGAGTTAGAAGATAAAATTTATTTTATAATCGAATAAGGGAAAGGGATCAAGGATTTAATTATATTTACTTTGAGGTAAATTTAAATGTTGTATGTAATAATGATTGAAGTAATTAATTAACTCTTAATGTTATTATTGCACCGTTCTAGCTCAGGGATCTCAATTGGGGATAGAGTTCCGGGATTTAGTTGAAGATAAAATTTTTAAAGTATAAGAAATATCCTATATGTAATTTAATTTAACGTATAAAATTTGCTCTGAATAGAATTTGCTTTCTAACGCATGCGTTAATGACTAAGTGAAAAATAATTAAAGCTGTCAAAAGATGTCAAATAATTAAGAAAACTTTAATGTTTGGATCAAAATGAAAATTTAGAAAAGAAAAGGAAATAATTAATTTCACAGGTGTTTACACAAGTAAATAATTGAAAATCTTAATTAATAACATATAACAAATATAAATTGCAGGAAATACCAATAACAGGGTTATAAAATTTAAAACTCACATATACAGTCCTTCCTGTCGATTGAATGATGTCTTCAAACTTCAGCTGGAGGCAGGCAATGTTCACTCGGCTATTGTTGTTACTAATATCCAACTGCTATCTCGGATCTCGAAGACACCAACTTCCAAGCTTCAAGATGTTTTCTTTCCAAAACGGCAACCTCCAAACACTTATTTACTATGGTAACTTTTTATTTAAAATGGTTTTAAATCTTTATGAGTGATATCGTTTAAAATGTATTATTAAGTATCCAAGATTTTTGTTAACACACTTTTATTTTAGTTACCGAAATATAATATTTATTTAAGAGGAATTGTCCGGAGAAATAAAACAAACTTTCACCAAATAAAATGGAATTTAATTTGGTATATAAAAATTATTTTAAAACGGAAAACACGAAAACAAATTTACACAAAATCGTGACATCAATTAATCGTACAGCATTATTTTATTAACAACGACAGATATCGGTGACCGAACTATTTAATTTTAACCGAAGATATAAAAACAAGTGCTCTCGAAATTATTCGTAACGTAAACTTTCTCGACGATAATAAATTAGGTTATGTAAACACAAATTTAGCAACACTGTTTTAATCTTTTCACTTTTTGAACAAATTCTAGAGAGAATGATTCCTGAGCGCTTGCTTTTATAGGTTTCTGGTTGCTACAGAAATTTCAACTTTTTTTCAGCCATATTGCAAAATTTACAATGAATGTGATTGGATAATCAAAATTAAGAATTGTACATAAATGGAATTTTGGCCGTAACTTTCTTATACATGGTCGGAAATGAAATTTAAAAACGGAAATGAAAACTATGTGAAATTTTGAATAAAAGGACACCTAACAAGCAATAAATCCTACCACTAATAAACGAAACAACTTAATCTAATCAAAATAAGCTACTAACTATACACACTTACAAGCTACACTAAAATTACTTGCAAAATTGGAATTCTGAGGACAATTTACATAAGAAAACATATCTTTTATATTCGAAACATTTAATTTGATGAAAATTTTAAGCTTTTGTAAATTTGTCTAGAATTCACCTTAGATTTAGCAAAATTTTGCGGATAAAAACGCTGTATCCTTATAAAAACTTATTTATATTGTGAAAGAACATCTATTATTTGCTTTAAGAGCAAAAACTAAATCTAATAATGTGGAAAAAGTATAAAATTATGTGAAAAATCTAAAATTTACAACGTAACCATACTTAAATTTTAAATATGAAATTAGTTCATATTAAAAAATGTTTTTAACACTTAAAATGTTATGTTTAAGGTTTGTACAACTTGTCTTTATTGTTCTCACTACTTATTTGCAATGCATAATGTTATTCAGTCTTGCATTGAAAAGTCTCATCGTCTAACACTTTTTAGGATTTTTACACTATAAAATGTACGGCACTATAAATGTTTGTATGCCATAATGTTCTAAATGTCTTTCTTCTTGTGAATCATGTATTATAAATTTTTCACTAATTTGCTAACAAAACTGTGTGCGAAAATTGTCTATACTGTCCATATTATAACCCTTTTAACTAAATTTTTGTATTTCCTGCCTTTAAAAACTAAACATACCTTATCCCTAACATAATCCTAACTACATAGTCCATGTTTAAACACCTGTGAAATGTCTACTTGCCAAATTACCTTTGAAAAATTGAATTTTATTGTAAAAATTGCACTACTAAAATGACTCTACGAAAATGGTGATATCTAACATTCTTGACAATTTTGGTAGCAACAAATTGCCTTTTATGATGAAACCAAACTTAGCAAATGATATTCAGATCAATTTATACCAAATAAATTTATTTTAAACACATCGTGAACCAGATTTATGTAAAATTGTGTCTCGCACTTGTATCGAGCCAGAAATTACCCCTTTTTATGACCCAAATGTCATGTAAGCTGTCCGATACTTCTATTACCTCTTTCTAAACATCTCAATATATATATATATATATATATATATATATATATATCAGGTATGGAAAAACATTATTGCGGGTCTGACTTATAATAATCTAGAAAGAAACCCAATAAGCATTATATGAGTGTGAGAGGGACATAACTTTACCGATGTTGCCACTTGTACATATTTGCATGTAGGCTAGGCACAAACTATGAACTACTTAAGTCTCCTTCAATCTAGCTTCAACATTTCTAACGAAACCTAAGCAATTAAGATGATGTTGAAAAGTCGGGTATTCTTTGAAACTATTAAGTAAATACTTACACAAACATTAAATGATATTACCTCAAACATCGAAGTTTATTGTAATTGGCAATTTATGACATGGTTCGATTACTACTCGTAAGAAGAATCAAGAAGAAACTTACGAGAGCTACAAACAAGAACATTAACATTTACATTGATAGTGTAACCTACAGTTATTATAGCATTATAATTCTTATTGAAAAACCACCTATTTTTAAAAATACACTTTTTTCAAAACTCTACTTTATATGATTTTCGAAAAGACACTTTGCGCAAGGCAGTAACCCAATCTGTGATAAAATTCAGTTGGGGTGTTTTCTAAAATTTCTTGGGTGATTCTGTTTAAAGAGTTTGTAATTTAGATACGAAGTTCGTTCAAATTGTTAGCACGTTTAGGCCTGCGCTCATAAATTTGCTGGGATACGTATCCCCAAACAAAAAAGTCGTTCGGCGCGATATCAGGTGAGCGAGGAGGATATTTAATAGTACCTTTTCCACTAATAATACGGTTAGGGAACGTAGTGTCTAAAAACTATTGAACTCTTATTGCAGTATTAGCAGGACAGCCATCTTCTTGATACCAAATATCATCAAAATTTATATTGAGGCGTTGAACAGCTGGAACTATCTAGTTTCTCAACAGTTCTAAATATTTGTCACCATTCAAGTTTCCGTTGATAAAAATGGACCAATTATGGAATTGCTAAATTCCTGCCCACATTAACTTTTGGGGTATTGTGTCCGGTAAGGAATACTAATGTGTTTTTTCCGAGAGTAACCAACAGCGACAGACGGATTGTGATGACCATGTAAGTTAAAGAACACTCGTCGGTAAGCAAAATATTTTCAATAAATCTTTCGTTTTCATTAGCCTGATTCCTCATATCTTCACAAAATTTCATACGCTTTTGATGATCTTCTGGAAAAATTTCTTGTGTAGTTTGCAACTTGTAGCAACGGTATTTGTTCCTTTTCAAGATATTGCGAAGTGTTTTTGATTCAATATTCATTTCTTCGGCAATTATTGCACTATTGCACGGGAAATTAGTTTCTGCTAAACTACACACTGCATTTTCTCGGAGTTCGTGCGCTTCGTTTAAGTTAGGATGATCATTATCATCAATGCTACTGCATTTTTTACAATTATTTAAACATCCCATTATTCCATACCCATTATTTCTTATGTAGTGCTTCCTGAATAATACCATTTAATAATCTGTATTTTTTCTTTAGTGGAATACGTGAGTATTGTGTTGGACACTGATTTCCTATTCTCGTTGACAGTAGCAATTAAATGTGTCATTGATACTAGTCTAGTTAAAAGACGCATGTATGGTATCAGCGCTTTTAGTTTGTTGTGTATTTTATCTTACTTAGCACGTGAACTGATTGTACTGTCTTTGTTTTACTTATTATAAGTCAGACCTGCGATAATATTTTTCCATACCTGTATACATGTATGACATATATATATATATATATATATATATATATATATATATATATATATATATATATATATATATACAGTTCAAACTCTTTTCACAAAGAAAACTGCAGATTCTAGAGCTGATTTTGTGTCGATTTAACGTAAATTACCTTAATACAAAATATTCCTAAGAGCTGGAGCTCTTGAAGATGGCGCCTTAACATCGGTTTAATTCAAATATCTTCAAAATGGTTTTCCTTTACATGATAGCGTTCTGTACAGTTTAGTGGAATATTCCCAATCGTATGGCGTGAATAAGATTTTTTAGTTGTACTCATAAGCGGCTCGTTTGGACAGTGTTATTCATAAGTTTTTTAGTTTTCAAAATTTCGCAATTTTAACATAAAATTTAAAAAATTTCGATTTTTTCATAAAAGAATGATACTCTTGTCTGAAGTCGTTACGATGCACCGTTTTCGTAATAAATCGATTTGAACTTTTCATGTGTTAATCATACTTTTATAAAATTAACTAACGAATTCATTTACAATTATGAAAGATCGCTGTGGGAAATAAACAAAGTTACAATTGCGTGAACGTCAAACTGCTCTCATGTCATAAATTAATTTTGTTTTAGAAATTGTTATTTTGTTTATTTTCCATAGCCATCTATCATAATTGTAAATGAATTCGTTAGTTAATTTTATGAAAGTATGATTAACATGAAAGTTCAAATGGATTTATTTAAAACGGTGCGTCGTAACGATTTCAGACAAAGTATCATTCTTTCATGAAAAAATCGTCCAATGCCAAACGAGCCGCTTATGAGTACAACTAAAAATCATATTCACGCCATACGATTGGGCATATTAATAAATAAATGTGCAGAACGCTATCATTTAAAGAAACCATTTTAAAGATATTTGAATTAAACCGAAGTTACGCCATCTTCCAAGAGCTCCAACTCTTTAGGAAGTATTTTTGTATTAAGTAATTTACGTTAAATCGACATAAAATCAGCTATAGGATCTGCAGTTTTCTTTATGAAACAGTTTGTGGACACCTTGTATGTATAGGGTGGGAAAAATTTGAATGCTCACCATTGGGATCTTAGAAACTATGGATATACAGGAATCGTTAAATAGGAAAAAAGTTTCTTACATTTATACACAGAAAAAACCGGTAATACATTATAAAAAAATCAAAGCTTACTGAGATATTCATAATAATATAAAAATTGTGATTTTTCATTAATGTTAATAATTTTTTTATTTATAAAGGTAACGATTTGAAATTTGGTGTATGCGTACTGTTCAATAGTCTTTATATCATTTTATAAAAAACATTGTTCTAGGACTGCTAGATATTAAGAAACAATTGCCAACTTTCTTTTTTGTTATGGACGCCATATTTGTGTTATGCAATGTTTAAAAGAAAAAAAAATTGCAATCCAATGGTATAATATTCAATAAGGTTTATCCTTAATTTCAATGAAATATTAGCAATTATGTATTTATCAAAGAGTGCTTTGAAAACAAATGTTAATGCACGAAATAATACGTCTTATACACATTAGGTTAATAAGACAGTAGTGAAATCTGATTCAATACGTTAAGATTTAAGATGGTTCGGTACAGTGAATCTGAAAAATTAGATATGTACAACATTTACATTAAAAACCATCGTAACTCTAAAGTCGCTGCGCTTGTTTATCAAAATACGTATCCGGAACGACAACATCCGTCTGGATTTGTGTTCTCAAGAATTTCAAGGAATTTAATTAAATTTGGAAAAGTTTCGCAGCCAAAAGGTAAATATGTTCGTCATAATGATGTTAACGATGTAAATGTTTTGGCGCAAGTTCATTTAAATCCTGAAACATCAAGCCGTCGTATTGCGAATGAATGTAACATTACCGATCGCGCAGTGAGCAGTATTTTTAAAAAGCATAATTATCATGATTATAAGTTTACTAAAGTACAAATGCTTTATAATGGAGATACGAACAGAAGACTTGAATATTGTTAATGGATAAACAATAGAATGACTGAAGATCCGATTATTTATAAGAAAATACTGTGGAGCGATGAATGTGCCTTGACTATTTCAGGTATATTCAATTCCCGCAACAAACATTATTATGCAACCGGAAATCCGCGCTTGATGTACCAAACGAGGCGTTACAAAAGGTTTTCAATTAATATTTGGTGTGGGATATTAAATGATAAAATTCTTGGACCTTACATTATAAATGAAAATTTAAATTCTAATTTATATCTTAATTTCCTTCAAACGCATTTGGAAGATATGCTAGACGATTTACCTCTAAATTACATAGAAAGTAGAAATATTTTCAACAAGATGGATTGCCCATAACGCAAGAATAGTCCAAGAAAATTTAAATACCAGATTTCAATATTACATCTCTGTAAGCTTTGATTTTTTTTAAATGTATTACCGGTTTTTCTGTGAATATATATATATATATATATATATATATATATATATATATATATATATATATATATATTTACTGATTTAAAACCCCACCAATAATAATCGTACTCTAGATTTATAATTATATTTTAATATTATATAGTTATCTTGTTAATATTACTTATTTATTTTATTATCGGCTAAAACTCTAAATATATTAAAAAAATATACTGTCGGTAGAACTATGAGACTCATCAAAGGGGATAGGGATCAAAATTTAGAAGAAACTCTACTTTTAATATTATAAAATAATGATTAATACTTTTGAATTATATTGATTGTTTGAATACAATAATCATAGTTAATATGATTAAAGCACATTGAGATAATGTCCTATTATTTTTATATTATATAAATTGATTAAGTAAATTGAATTATAATTTTAATTCGCATTAATACCTGTGTTACACCCTGTACATAACAAAATTCTTTTAAAAATATACGTGGGCATGCGCTGTGAATACGCAAACATATGATTTGACTACAACTAAAATGAAATTCGACATACAAGTAAGTATAACTACGTTTGAATAACAACAATATTAATATAAAACATTTAAATTTTTAGAACAAATAACATTCCCTTGGGACATGCATACCTGTTGTTACACATCATGATTATTACAAAGGATTGAAATTATGAACATAACAATAAAGTATCAATGTCAACAATAAAGTACTCACATAAAATGTCCTCCTTTTGTAGGTTACTGCTATTAAAGTTGATTGAAGACAACAGCTCCTGCGAACTGCAACTCTGCTCCTCGAACATCCAAATTTTCTTTTATATGAACAGCTTATTCACTTAGGTAAGTTTCACTATTGTTATTAGAATATTGACGAATCTTTATTTTTAGGCTCATCACTTCTTCATTAATTAACTTCAAAATAAATTTTGAAAAGTATGGATCGTTGAAGGTTGTTGTAAATTAAACACACTTTTGATAAACAGGGTGTATAATGATAAAAGCACGAAGACAACACAATTAAATAACCATACCAACATTCATAATATAAATTTAAAACAAACAAAGTCGAAACTGCGGAAATATTTTATAACTTATCGAAAACTTCCAATTTGAAATTTAAAAGGTAAACTAACCTTAATTTAATTATTTCCCGACAAAAGACTATCACTTGTTTCGTTAACACTTCCGATACTAAATCGCACTTTGTTATTACCGAAGTGATGTTATTTTGTTTAAAATTATTTTCAAAAAATTTGGCAACAGCTTACTTTGGCAAGTTGTTGAAAAGATGAAAATTAAGAGAGTTTGTGAACCTAAAGCACTTGTATTTATATGATTTTGGTCGACAACCAAATCATCGAATGTTTTCTATAGTTACGAAGAATATTTCCTGAATTCTGATTGGCTACTGTAATTTTTACATTCGATATTTCTTTAAAGCCCTATAACTTTCACCCCTTTAGCATTTCTTATAACTAAAAACATTTCAATAATCTACATAATTTTATCTATAATTTGAAACCAAACACGAACTAATTCATACACTTAATAACTACGTTAATTTTTACACTTATTTATTGAATTTACACTAATTCTATGAATTTTACAGGCTTGGAAATTACCTCTACATGAATAGGGGATACTACTACACCCAAATATTCATCTTAAACATGCCTACGGCCAATTTGAGAGGAAAATTATTTAAATTCTACCAATACTCTTAAAAACTAAAATTAACAAAAATGGACATAAATATAAGGAATTATAACATGAAATTGAGGCTACCTTACTATTTTTGCCTCTACTAATTTATTTTATATAAATTGTCTCAATTTAAAATACTTTTTACAAAAATTTTTATGCGAGGATAAAACATAACCTCATATTGTTTATATAATTTTAATGTTATTTTTCACACTTTTAAACACAATAACTGTTATTGTAAGTTTTTAAACTTAATGTTCAAGTCACAAATTAATTTATTTTACTAATTTCGTAGGTTCATAAGTTCTTCTACGACTAGTGTCGGAATGTTGTCAATCACTAGTTTAAGGTCATAAATTGTTGATTAAACATAATAATCCAGAGCTGCTGCATGATTCATGTTTTATAGTTACACTAATGTGCTTAATCTGTTTTTCATAATTTTGCACTAATATGTGTTTAACGCACTAATACGAATATTTTCAATACTTTTGGCTGCGTACATGAGAATTGCGACATTGATACCAGCCTAAATCTAGTTTTAACATTATTTCTGTCAACCACAACCTGTATCACATGTCGTCGGGGAATATTGTTTTAAAATAAACTTACAAAACTAAATGAAAACTTGAATTAACTCATAATGATAACAAACATACCCTATACTTCAATGTACTGTGCTGTCGATTACTTATTTTAACATTATTAAAATTATATTAAGAAATATTTCAATTTTGAAACATCTCAATGTTTATTAACCATTCTTATATAGAATTATTTAATGAAATGTACCATTTCGTACCAACTAAAGAAATACTTTACTATGCAAATTACATAGCTACTTGCCATAATTTGAATATCTCAACATATATTGATATATATATATATATATATATATATATATATATATATATATATATATTTGTGTATATATATATATATATATATATATATATATATATATATATATATATATATATATATATATATATATATATATATATATATATATAATAGGCAAAAGTATAAAGAAGATTACTTACGTAAAAATAAGCCGATTTAACTAAACTTGCCTTAGTCCAAAAGTTGCTAATGACGAAGCTACAGGGTGTCAAAGTTGAAAAAGTGAATCACATCATACCTTCCGACTGCTTTGAGCTAATTTTATAAAATGGGGTTTTCTTCGGATGAAAGTTCAAGTTTATCATCGATTTCGGTTTATTTCCTGGAGCGACCATTAGGACATGTTTAAAACTGACATTTTTTGTGCTACACTGTAGGCCCTTTTAGTATGGAATAATAGTTTTCCCTGCCTTTTATGCTTAAAAAGGTATACCTTCTTGATGTCGCTAAGACCACTGATTTCCGAGAAAACGCATCTAAAGCTCATGATGCATGCAAATTATCCAAAAGTATAATAATAATTCATAATAATAATAAGAATAATTCATGAAGCCGATTTATTGAAAAAATAAAGAAAAATGAAGTTTTCAAGAACAATAATTTAATTATTGTTCTTGAAAAACTTTATTTTCTTTATAATTATTGAAGAAAAACAAAAACAATAATTAACAATATTAAGAACAAAGTTAAACAATTAAATTACATTATTATCAACCTAAATAAAAATTAAAAAAACAAAATTGTGTTATGTAAATTTTATTTTAACAAGTGCAATTGATTGACTTTTCTGAAAGGTATTTAATTGGCTAATTCTACAAATGTTTCCACCATTTTCCAGCATACACAAGTTCATTCTTTTTAAAAAATTACATTGCACTCTGGACAACACTTCAGGGCTATTATTCAATAAATTGGCTTCATGAATTATTCTTGCCAACAATTCTTCTTGCGTATTAACTGGGGATGCATAAACTTTTGATTTCAAGGCACCCCACAAAAAAAATCGTAGGGTGTCAAGTCCGGTGATCGAGCCGGCCAGTTGATAGGTACGTCACCTCCTCTTCCAATCCAGCGCTGTGGATATACCACATTTAAATGAGGAGGTGCTTAAACCAAAGGTCACGACGAAGGAGTAAGGGTAAATCTTACAATAAAATAGGTAAATTTTGTATTAAATAGTTCAAGTACCTACCTTTATTCGCCCGATTTGGCAGTACAAAGGACCAATAATAAAAGAATCTACAATTCCAGCCCAGCTATTTACTTGAAATTGATGCTGATAATGAGATACCCTCTAGTAAAAGTAGCTTGTCCGTGAACCAAATTTTTTACTAAAATTTGGATTTTCGATTCTTCTATGAATATTAAATCGACAGAGAGCTAAACGTTGATCAGGATCCATGGGCAATATCTCTTGAACTTTTCGAATATGAAAGGGTGCAATAATTATTCTTGAAAAACTCTATGAACTGATGATTTCGTAATTCCCAATTGTAATCCACACGTCGTGTGCTGGTCTTTGGATTTATTTCAACAGCGTCCAAAATCTCTTCTTCTATTTCCACCGTCCGTATGGTTCGTCTGTGTCCAGAATTTACACGGCTTGCTTGAAACTTGCCATTTTCGCGTAGACCTCTGTCGATATTAGCAAAAGTGTGCCGATTTGGAGTTCTACGGAAAGGATTTTATCCTACAAAATCGTACACACATAATATATATATATATATATATATATATATATATATATATATATATATCTATCATTTCAGAATTAGTGAAACTGTTAGCCATAATTATGGATTTTTATCAACGGAAAAGCGACAGAAAAAACCAACGTTTGACGAATAAATTCAACTGTCTATATGGTAACTAAAAAGCAAAGGCGACTACAAAATCGTACACATATATATATATATATATATATATATATATATATATATATATATATATATATATATATATCTATCATTTCAGAATTAGTGAAACTGTTAGCCATAATTATGGATTTTATCAACGGAAAAGCGACAGAAAAACCAACGTTTGACGAATAAATTCAACTGTCTATATGGTAACTAAAAAGCAAAGGCGACTAAAGTTTTAAGCGCTTGCGCAAATATGCAATATATTAGAAAATATTTTTCCTGTCTAAACCGTTCGTCTTATTCAAATTTTTCACAAGAGAAAAAGATTCAAAATTAATTGAAATTAATTAAAACTAATTGTTATTGCGAAAAAAATAGGAAAGTCAAATAAGTTATTTCGATACTTTTGGATAATTTCCATGCATCATGAGCTTTAGATGCGTTTTTATCGGAAACCGGTGCTCTTAGCGATATCAAGCCGTATACCTTTTTAAGCAGAAAAGGTAGGAAATTATTATTCCATTCTAAAAGGGCCTACAGTGTAGCACAAAAGTTGTAGCGGTTTAAACATGTCTAATGGTCGCTTGTAGCGCCCTCCAGGAAATAAACCGAAATCGATGATAAATTTGAATCTCTAATCCCAAGAAACCCCATATATGAAATTTCATAAAATTAGCTCAAAGCAGTCGAAAGATATGAAAGAAAATGTGGTTTATTTTTCAACTTTGACACCCTGTAGCTTCGTTATTATCAACTTTTGAACTAGGGCAAATTTCGTTAAATCGGCTTATTTTACGTAAGTAATCTTCCTTATACCTTTGGCTATGCAATTTAGGGACACCTTATATATATATATATATATATATATATATATATATATATATATATATCATACAGGCTATTATTTTACGAGGCAAGTCAAATATCTCCTTAATATCTGTTGTAGAAGAAAAACTTTAGTAAAAGTTGTTCCATTTTTGTGAGCTTTATTTCAGTAAAAGATATTTGAAATCCACAGCCTACTTTGTGAGATATTGTACACAAACATGAAAACTAGGAAAACACAACGGCTTATATCTTCTTTATTTGAGGAGATATGAAAAATTAAACAGATGAAAGTTGACGGCGAGGATTATAAGAATAATGATATGTATCAAAAATACAAAAAATGCAGTTGTTTTTGACATACGCTCTTGTACAAAATAAAAATAACAAATCTGAAGGTAGGCCGTGACACCATTACATCCGTTGCTTTTTCTCTTCAACGATATAATACATGTCATGAAAATTTTAACTAACAGTACCAAAATTAAAATTTAGTGAAAACCATAATACAAATCGTTGATTCGTAAAAGTAAAATTCACTTTATAATAATTATAAATCTGTAATTATTTATTACAATTTAATACAAACAAACAAATATCTCATAAGAAAAATATAAAAACTATTATGTATAACAGTAATAATTATACTGTCATGCTGAACAGGAAATATATGTATTTATTTTGTTAGCTACAGAAATGCTCAAATTGTGCACCATGCATTCTAATACACAAACGTGTCTACGGGACACCTCACGCATTACATTTGAGCATCTCAGGATAACTGCCTCGCATGCATTTATAATTCTGGTTTTGAGGTCCTCAATATTTTCAGAGGCAGTTTGAAATGCAGTTGTGATTAACCGGTTATGGACCAGTTCAAGGTCACTCGCCCTCTGGTGGTGAGAAATGTAAGGAAATTTGTATGTGAAGGTCAGAAGCTAAAATAGAAATTGCAATGTCATCATCATATTACAATTCTTAGAAGTCTAAAAATAGTGTGGTCAAGGTCAAAGGTTATTGACCTGTAGGGTATCGTATGGCATTTCTTAGAAGTATAAAAATAGAATCAATTCATGGAAACAAGAAGAATGCGAGCTGTTATCTATGCTAAAAAGTAGACCAAGGTCAAATGGTGCTTATATTGACTAAGTTTAAACATGTAAGAGGTACTCAAATCAAGGACACATTTAGATCAAAATTTAAAGCTAAAAATAGAAATTACTAGGCTATCATACTACAATTCTTAGAAATCTAAATATAGGGTTTTCAAGGACAAAGAGTAATTAATGACCTGCAGGTGTATCATATTACATCCTTGTGGTAAGAGATATATCGTTCAAATTTTGTGTGGTCTAGCACAGTTACGGAGCGCACATTTTGAAAATACTTTTGGTTATACAGGGTGTTCCAAAAGGTCATACAAACATATATTTTTTAAATGAAACATACTACATTTTGTTCAAGATTCGAAAAGATCTCATCGAGCGTTAAAAATATAACATTTTAATATATCATATAGGGTGTTTGAAAGACATTACCAAATATAAGTAAAATCACTTCTTTAACACTCTGCAGTACAGTAAATTAAAATAAATCAAAGGTTCTCTATTTTAATGTAAGTGTCGTATCACTGTCTGTGTTCGATATTAATTACTTTTCTTATCTGTGACTTCTTTAATACAGGGTGAAACAAAATTCAAATCAAGCAATATCTCAAACTTTTCTAGAAGACAGAAAGATTATTCAATTATGTTAAAAGCAATATTTTGGTTTACACTAATTAGGATACCGTCAAAATAATACTAACAAACATACAAGCAGTTTGCAGCTTTTACGAAATCATTAAGTAATCACAAATATATATTTTAGTTGTAATCAAAGCTTGTATTTTATTTCTCAACTTATCTGTTTAAAAGAAAATTAGCAATTTCAGAAAGGACATTACAAAAAAAACATTTTCATAAATAAACACTAACATATTGTAAAAAGTATAGTTTACAATACGTGTTCAAAATGCCGACCATTTTGTTTCATACAGTTCCAATCCTTTTTAAAAATGAAAACTTACTTTTTCTAACATAGCTGGAGTTATTATGGAAAATGCGTTACGAATCCTTCCTTTCATGTCTTCTGCGGTAGTAAGTTCTGTTTGATACCCAAATTCTTAATGTATCCCCATACAAAGAAATCCATTAGTATGAGATCTGGAGATCGAGAAGGCCACATGATTGGTCCACCACGTCCTATCCACCTGTCGGTAAAGTGTCGGTTTAACCACCGACGTACACAACGAACGTAATGTACAGATCTTGTTGAAACCACATATTAAATATCTTGGTTTTGTAAAATTTTGGTTTAAGTCGGTTCGCAAATAAAGGTAGTGATAGTAATTGATACAATCTAACACTACTATTATTGAATTCATATTATGCTTATATAATATGGTTTTGGTTTGAGGCTATAAAACACCTAACAAGCTAAGTAGGTAACTACATGATAATTATTTCACAATAAATAAATTTGCGTAGATATCTAAGAAAAAATCGATTGTATTCATTACAAAAAAATAAGGTAACGTTAATTTTTATTATTTTCCATTAGATTAATAAGTAAAAACAAGACTAAATTTATGTACAGTTTCTATGATCCAAAATATGAGTCAATTAATGTATCCGTACTCTGACCGTCTAATCACACGAACTATTACCGAAATAACAGATAGTATGTATATAGTATGTCGTATGTATGTAACGTATCACCATTAACTCTTAAAGTTTTCAGTTTATTCCTTATAGTTTGTTATTCTTTAAACATGACTCTTTAATTTTTCAATTATAAATACTTCTATTGTTTAATTAGAAGGAGTAGGAGATATCGTATTTTACAAGCATTGTAAGAAAACAGAGGTCATGATTATAATTGTAAATTAGATAATAATTTGTTACATTTTAATTTTAAATTATGTGGCTTTCACCACAAGTCACGATCATAGTACAAATTAATATATACAATATGGATCTCACGCTTTTATTGAAGTTTGCGGTAACGTCTCAAAAATGTTAATATACAGGGTGTCCCAAGATATTTGGACACATTTTGATCATGAATGCTGCCTAAACGGAAAACGATAGAAACATGTAGTTTTCACTGGTGTACTTGATTTAGCCCAAAGTTTTATTTTAGCTATAAAATAATTTTTCACGAATACAAGGTGTTTTAAAAATTGCCATTATTTAAAGCGAAAATAATGAAGTTTTTAAATATAACACTGTATATTTTGTGTCATCTAGAAGATCTAATCTTCTACTTTATAAAATGTATAATATATATTTACTCCAAAACAAAAGAGTCTCTTTCTGTACATATTACTTAATGTACTCATCGGAAACACTACATCTTTGTTTTAGCTATTAATTTTTGATGCATGTAAGATATTAAATCAGAAAAGGCTATTGTTCACATAAAGCAATTAGACTTTTATCATCAGAACTTGATTTATTTTTCTACATTTGTTACTTAGGTTTTGTAAACATATTTGATGGAATTTGGCTTTAGTGCTACTAAGTCACTTGTTTCAACATCGATGAGCCGTCCATCATTAATGTCAGTGGCATTGTTTTACCGGTCACTTAGTTGTAATGTGACAAGATGTATTTTTATCCGCTGCGCTGTTCTGGCAATGAGCATATGAAACACAGCGATTTTTGTATCGATTTTGAGCGAATGATCGTGTTGAGCATTCCTTTCAGAGTTACTTACAGTGTGTCCTTTTCGCGTCATATATCTTGTGTGCTCGCTCAAGTTTTGTTGAATTATACTGCAACATACATAACTTATGCCATTTTGCTTCGATTACATAGTTTCTGCAAGCCCTGAACCTTCGTTCAGCTTATCAAAATGCTTAAGTGAACACAGAGCACCAATTTTCTTAAATGCGACAAATTTTCTGCCACTGAGTTATATCCACTGATGATTTCCGAACGGTCTTTGTTCAGGACATATAATTGTCTTTGTTTTATTTTTCTGACATATACAACACAGATCAATCTACAGTAAACGTAGATTCGACGTCGACTCGGCAACCACGAGATTTAGTCCCTTTATTAGGCATCTTGTTAGTTAAACTACACTACACGACATCCACAGCGGCGGCGTCGTGTAATGTAAATGAATTAGCGAACAAACACAGTATCACACGGTAACACCTCAATAGAAAGATCTCGCGCGCCGCGCACAGTGCGCACAAGTAGGTACAAGCGCATACGACGCGAGCGAGAACGAGAAAGAGAGATATGCGCGGCATGAAAGCGGACGATGACCTTGACCGAAGCTTAGTGAGCCGTTCAACATCGAAACCGACACATCTAACTTTAATTAAATTATCGTAAAAACATTTAACTTTCAAGGCAAAAGTGAATATTTATTAATTTTCTTTTCTTTCGAGTTTTTATATTAAATACTATTATTTCATAAATGGATTCTACGCCTCGAGTTTAGTCGAAAATGATACTAAACTTAATTTTGTAACCTAAAAAGCGTTTATTAACGAAAGACATCGCATAAAAATTTTGATGGCTATCCTTCGTAAAATGATCTAAGGGTTCTAGGTATTCACTCTGCCAATGCAGACCTTTTAATCATCAAACTCCGTATATTGCAGTTTTTTGTCGTGTACAGATGCCACTATTTATTTAAATACACTATAGATCTTTTGTTTGACATGAAATACGTTCTTCCTCATTGCTACAGTGATTAAGTATTATTCAACAACAAAATTTTAAAATGATTATTCTAGGACAAATCTAACAAAATTAAACAATTTTTTTAATTAAAGATGAATTCTGCTGAAATAACGAAACATTGCTCTAATAGCTATTCCGATTAAACGATTTGCAGGGTTTCACAAAACAGTTTTTTGTCAAAAATGGCTAACTTTAGCGAAAATTTGCAAGGGCTTTTCTTGAAAATTAATATTCTATTAAATGACAGCTTTCAATTGTTATGATTGTGTCGATAGGAAAAGTTCTGAATGATACTACGACGTCATAGTCGTAAAAATCTAAGAGGCCATGACCTAAAGTCGGTCATATTTTGCTAAAAGAAGCAGCTTAACCGAGTAAGAAAGTGTGCCAAATTTTATTAAGTTTCGTCACGTCGTTGCAAAATGATTAGCAAAAACCATTATTTTATGGTAACTTCGATCGCTTATATCTCGAAAAGTAAAACTTTTTTTCTAAACTTTATTAACCGCCTGAATCTTTTTTTTTTTTTTTATGATTGTGGACCTGAACAGGCTAAATAAGGTCTATCGTGCTAAAGCACTCAGGAACACTTAGGAGGATGGATAAAGGGATAATGAATTGCCAATAGATGCCTAGGAACAGCTACCTTAAATTTTCTCACATCATAAGTGGGAGGAAAACAGGAACTAGGGAGATCATTCCAGAGTTTAGAAGCCGTGTAGAAAAATGTGGATTGCGCCCCTTTGGTACGACAAGTGGAGATTTGTACTGCATACTGATGATGTGAATGAGCCAACCGAGTGTTTCTCGCAAAGATAGCCGGAGATGGTATCAAAGAATGTAATTCACCAGCACAATAGCCGTTGTAATAACGATAATACAAAGAAAGAACTGAAACCATCCTTCTATGCTCAAGGGACTGTATGTGAGAAGTTAAGGACGGGTCATTTATAACCCTAATCGCTCTCTTTTGAATACGATCAACGATATCGAGAGCGTATTGGGGAGCACTAACCAAAGGTGAGAATTATATTCCAGATGAGGCCGAATTTGGGCCTTATACAGCAGAAGGAGTTGTCGAGAGGTAAAATACTGCTTAGATCTGTACAAAAGCCTATTTTACGAGCAGCTGTTTTGGTAGCTGACAGAAGATGGTCAACCCATGAGAGATTTGAAGATACAGTCATACCCAACAGAGTAATAGAGTCTGAAAACTTAAGAACTGAGCCATTCATACTTACAACAGGAAATAATCGATCTTTTTGGCGGACATAAGGCAACACTGAGTTTTGTTAGCATTAAAGTCTTTGTTGATTGAATTTGCCATTTCAGCTTTAATTTCTTGATTTGACATAGAAGGTGGATTATCACTATGAGTAGACTGAGATGAACTACAGTGAAGAGTGCTATCGTCAGCAAAGCAATGGATGGGGTTAGTTGTTGAAGAAATAAGGTCGTTTATGTACAGCAGAAAAAGTGTAGGCGCTATAACGGATCCTGTGGTACGCCCGCGTTAATGCTAACTTCTTTTGAAAAAAGCCATCAACTACGACACGTATTCGTCTTTTATCAAGGAAACTAGAAACCCAGTTGATGAGCGTATCATTTAACCCAAACGAGGTGAGTTTGGCAAGTAAACACTTATACCAAACTTGGTCAAATGCCTTTGAGATATCTAAAGCGCCTACAACTGTTTCACCGGACTGCTCTACTGTATTGTTCCACACTTGGGTCACATATGAAAGAATATCACCTGATGAACGACTTTGCCTAAACCCATATTGGTGGTTACTAAGGAGTTTGTTAGTTTTAATGAACGTGAGCAGTTGCTGATTGATGGCTTTTTCCATGATTTTAGACAAAATGGAAGTGATGGCAATTGGTCAGTAGTTTGAGGGATCGGTCTTATCGCCTTTTTGGGAATAGGTTGAACATATGCTAACTTCCATGATGAAAGGAATTCCCAGAAGACATAGAGATCGTATAGAGCTTAGATAGGACTGGTACTAATTCGGAGAACATTTCTTTAAGACAATAGCTGGATACCGTCTGGGCCAGTCGCCTTATTGAGATCAAGCCTACTGATGATCGATTCCAAGAGCTTGTACCGAAAATGAATTGGTTTCTTAGCGTATGAAGAAGAGTTGACTAGGGCACATCTTTTCCAGAATCATTGAGACACGAGTTTGATGCAAACAAATCCACAAAAACATTGGCTTTGTCTACAGAATCAGCAACTACCTATCCGTCAATAGACGTCAGGAAATGAAGATGTTCCAAAGTTTTTACTAATGGCTTTTGCTAAAGACCAAAATTTACGATTGCCTAAAGGAGATGCATCTAGTTCATTGCATTTTCTTTGTTCGAACAACTTTTTAGTTTTAGTGATGACACTTTTGCAGATATTTCTAGCACCAACGTATTCTACATGACTGTCAACCGATTTATTAGATTTCCATTTAATGTAACATTTATTTTTAAAGATATTGCATCAGAACAAGCCTTATTGAACCAGGGTTGGGAACGTGAATGACCTACACGGTACTGTTGAATCTACAGTTAAGCTTTGTCGGTGGAATACACAGACACCCTGTATGTAGGTATTTTAATTATTTATTAGTATTAATAATAATACGTAATTAATATTTGATTATGAAGCAAGTAAATATATTCTGTGCCCAAATGTCGAATCACATAAAGCAGTTTTAATGCACTTTATAAAATTAATTTCCTTAAAGGTGGAAATGATGGAATTGCTTTCTGACAAGAATATAACTTATTCTATGTGCAAGGGCGCAGCCAGGATTTATAACAGGGGAGGGCAAACCATGGTCCATGGTCGTTCAAAATGTAAAATTTTAGGATAAAAGAAAAGGCAAATGAAAACAAAACTTTGGGATTTTAATTATACTTAAATTAAACTAATGGCAGATATCAAAAAATATGCAGAACAGAAAATATGTATATTTTAAATTTAATTTTTGTTTATTCAAATTTAAAAATTATTTAATTTATTTTGTTCTTCCAGCAGTTGCTCCTGCTTACTGGCTACGCCCATGCCTATGTGCTACAACTTTATGGGTTAATCAAATCATAAAAACAGCTTATTACCTACAAACCAATCAGTTGTTGAAAGAGCATGGTCATACAGTTTTACGACTGCCTCCATATCACTCGGGTTTAAATCAATTTGGGAATAGTGAATGGTCGTGGCAAAACATAACACTACATTTCACTCGACGATGCATTTTGCGGAAAATTCATATGAGAAAGTGACTCAAGAAACATAGAAGAAGTGCAATTGCAACTCAAAATGATTATTTAGAAAAGGAGAATGTACTTTACAATACAATTGAACCGTTCGTTATAAACATCGGTGAAAGTAGTAACAGTGACCGTGACGATAGTTTTAGTGAAGACGAGTGGTTAATTATGTAACTACTTTAGTGAATTATTTAGCATGATATTTATTTTAAATGTTATTTCTTATAGCTTTTTTACATAAATAACGGAATAAAATGTTGTCTTGTTCAACATTCTAAAATAATTGGAAATTTAAATAAAAATTGTATTGCTTTTGCGTGCGCCACTGAAAATAGTAGCACTCAAGGGAGGAGCTACGAGTGAAAAGTTTCGCGTCGTCTGCGCTTTCTCGCCAGGCAACCAAAATAACAAATATTTGAGCTACACAAAATATGTTTCGTATCCTGTTAACGTAAAGATAGTCTATTGTAATTATACACAGTGGCCCACCGAAAGGATCCACCCATTGTTTCAATTCAGTAAATGCATAAAATTGCTGAAACACGTAAATTTTAGTTTTCAGGATCAAATTTTGGACAAATTTAACCTCATCGTCAACCCCTAGAATAAATTTTTAAATAGAGAGGGGTCGAGTGATACCTCATTTTGAAGACCTCGTAAAGGTCTCTTCAAATGTAAAATTTATTTGGTTATTTGTTGAGTCAATTAAAAATGGCGAGCCGTTAAATTTATGAATTACTGTAAAATTCGTCAATTTGACAGGTTTTAATTTAATAATTGGTTTGAGTTGGAGCGAAACGATTTTCACTTTCTTATCGTAATCTCATATCGTGTCGTTTTGATATTTGACAACTGTCAAAAAGTTTTATTGTTTTTTAATGATCCATTTATTTAAAGTTGTTTAGTTAACAAAATAAGAATTATCAACACCATACAGTTTAAACAAACTATTAAAATAATTAAAGTTCTAAGTTACCAAATGCTGAAAATGTTCACCATTAACTTCCATGTAGTAGTATAGCATGTTTCAAAGTGATTCCTAACATTTTGTGTACAATCCTTTGACAAAGTTTTCTAACGAGGTAGGCGGTGTAATATAAATTTTTGATTTGAGATGTCCCCATAGAAAGAAGTCTAACGGTGACAAATCGCGAACGTGCAGGCCACTCAATGGGTCCCCTTCTTCCAATCCATTGACGAAAATGTGATATCCAGGAACTGTCTTACGGGCATAGCATAATGCGGTGGAGCAACGTCTTGTTGGTAGTATAATTTGTCTACACGGTACTGATCATTTTGCTCGATTATTGTCGTTAAGGCTGGGTAAATTGTGTTTTCTAACAAATTCAGGTACATTTCGCCAGATAAGTTTCTTGGCAAAAGAATGGCCTGAGAATATGGTCGAAAACTCCTGCCCATACGTTCAACTTCTCAGAATGCTGAGTGTACCTCATGAAATATCCTTGGATTAGTGTCTGACCAGTATCGGCAGTTATGTCTATTGACTTCGCCATTCATTTAATTCTTTGAATGCTGGTTCGTGGAATTCTGACACAGCGGACAATTTTCTTTGCTAAGTGTAGGATCAATTGTTACATGACCTACAACAGCCACTTCTGTTGCTTCATTAACTACCGGATTTGCCACAGTTCTTTTTGTTCTGGACAGATCATGTTCCTTGAAACTTCTTAATAACTTGAATAACATACCTATGCGCTAGAATGCTAGATGCTTATCTGGATGCCTGTCGCTAAAGATTCTGGCATCTTCTGGCACACTCATCATTTTAAAGTATAGACACAATTCAATTTCTCTTGTAAGGTGTAGACCATTTTTACAAATTAAAGTATTTGGTGTTAAAGTTTTAGTTTTTAATTAAAGCTAAATTTTAACAATTTTTAGCATTATTGGCAGACACTAACCAAGAAACGAAACAAAAATGCGTTAGAAATATGCAGAATTCATAAGAGTGGTTTTGACAACTAACCGTCATTAAAATTAATTTGTTGTCATTTGTTTAAATGGCGCTCCGTTGCTGGTCAGTGTAGGTGACGTGGATCGCGTCCGATCGCGTTGCCTTGCAACTGACAAAGCGAGAGCGCCATTTAAACAAAATAATACCGTTTATTGTAATACGAATAAATAGAGCGCAAAGGTTGAGGGTTCGCCTATAAGTCGATCTTTCACTTCCCAATTACATTAAATACATACAGGGTGGCCAACTAAGGATACGAGGTACTTAATCTGAAACTATCATCGTAGAGGCTTGCGCAAAAAAGTTATTACTAAAACGGCCAATACAAAACCTGGAAAATATTTTCAAGTTTCTGAAATGGTCGCTAGGGGCGTAACTGCAATCTTGACGATGTTTCTGTGATTCTGCTATATTAACCTAATAAAAATAATTGATCTTTGAAGTCGAGGATAATCTGAACTTTTTTGTTTGACACTTTTAACGTATGTCTAAAATAGAGTGGTGGGGGTATTCAAAGGTTTCTTAAATAATCCCTGTATCTTCGAAACGCTAAGCCGATTTTAACAAACTTGGGTTGAAAAGAGCTTTTCTTGGGCTACAAATGTTATAATATTTGAAGTTTTGTTAGTTTCACATGTCGTCGCTAGAGGGCTTTGTTCGACATTCCGACAGAAACGTTAATTTTCGCAAAAATTAAATGCATTGGTATGACTTTTTTCATGAACAAGTAGCTAAATGATACCTAAACAAGCTCGCGAAACCGCATCGATATCTTGTTCCTAACCTAAAATATCGGCCAAAGAAAACTTTATACAAAAATCCTTAAATTTTATTTTTTAACTATATTTTCTGATTGTTTCTATTATGTAAGTTGTGGCCTAAAAGGACCGATTTAAAGGAAGTTTTAATGCCCCGTAAATGCTCGAAATGCTGACCATCACGCTCTATGCATTGCTGAAGCCTCTCATGACTAGATAAAACTGCAGCTTCAATTTCGGCTCTCGGTATGTTACGTAATGCGTTACGAATCCGGTTTCATATCTTCTCTAGTAGTAGGTTGAGTCCGAAACACGATGTCCTTTAAGCGCCCCATAAATAAAAATCGAGGCAAGTTAAGTCTGGCGATCGCGGAGGCCATGGAAACAGACTTCCTCTTCCAATCCACCGCTGTTGAAATACTGCATTAATATGCTTGCACATTAATAGCAAAATGTGCTGGGCAACCATCCAACTGCAAAAACAATTTTGCCTTGTTTCCAGAGGCACATCTTCCAACAACAACGGTAATTGATTGGCCAAAAGTCAAGAAATACATTGCCATTTAGGGGTTGCTCCAATAATTCTGCCTCCCAGTATGCCACACATACATTTAAACTCCAACGTCCTTGGCGCTGAACTTCACGCAACCAATGGGGATTTTCTGCAGACCAATAATGCATATTGTGCAGATTGACTCTCCGTCACTACTGAAGGTGGCTTCATCGGTCCAAAGAATTTGAAATAAAAATTCTCTATTTTCACGTATCATGCCTAACATCCAATGGCAATAGTCTAATCTTCGATCAGAATCTTCTCTTTCAAGGCCTGATGCAAAACGACATGATATGGGTGCATTCTTAAAGTAATTAAAAAAAGTTTAAACGAATACCTATATATTTTGATGGCCATTAGAACTTACCTATGGTCCTTCAAAATATTTTGAACCGTTGTCCGTGATATGCCCAACTCAGTGGATAATGCTCTTGTGCTAACATGAGGATTTCCTTCAATATAGCCCAGTACACGGTTAATATTTTCTTGTGTTCTTCCAATTCTTTGCCGTTGAAACGTAGGCCGAAAACTACCATTGGCTCGTAAGCTCGCCACTAATTGGGGAAAAACTCTTACATCGCAAGGACGCCGATTTGGATATCGAGCCGTGTAAACTCTTTTAGCTACTGCGGCATTCTGAAGACATTCAAAATAAACCGCAAGCATATCAACAGCTTCATTATTCGTAAAACGCATTTTGAAAGCACAAAAATTGCTCAAAGTAACGCGAAAGTATTGACAACTATTGACAATTTGAGGATTATGTATGTTTTGTTTAGGTATCTGTTTCCATTGCCTGCTTCTATTAATTGTATTTTTCGTATATATCCATAGTGAATATGCATTTAAACAAACAAAAAATAGGCCTTTCGTATAACTTTAGCATTGCTTACTTGCCTGTAGTAATTTCAAAAAGGGTGATTTTATTCTGGTATATAAATTTACAAACATTTAAAATCGCAATTTCTAGGTAACCTATTCAGAGCCGAAATTGAAGCTGCAGTTTCGTCTAGCCATAAGAGGCCTCAGAAATGCACATACTGATGGTCAGCATTTCGAGCATTTACGGGGCATTAAAAACCTTCCCCCTTTAAATTACATAATAGAAACAATTCCAGAAAATATAGTTAAAAAAAAATTTAAGGATTTTCGTATAAAGTTTTCTTTGCCGATATTTTAGGTTAGGAACAAGATATCGAGATGCGGTTTTCGCGAGCTTGTTTAGGCATCATTTAGCTACTTGTTCATGAAAAAAGTCATATCAATGCATTTAATTTTTTTGAAAATTAACTGTTTCTGTCGGAATGTCGAACAAAGCCCTCTAACGACGACATGTGAAACTAACAAAACTTCAATTATTTAACATTTGTAGCCCAAGAAAAGATCTTTTCAACGCGCCCAAGTTTGTTAAAATCGGATTAGCTGTTTCGAAGATACGGGGGTGATTTAAGGAAACCTTTGAATACCCCCACCACTTTATTTTATAGATACGTCAAAAGTGCCAAACAAAAAGTTCAGATTATCCTCGACTTCAAAGATCAGTTATTTTTATTAGGTTAATATAGCAGAATTCACAGAAACATCACTTTTTAGATTCAAGATTGCAGTTACGCTAGCGGCCATTTCAGAAACATGAAAATATTTTCCAGGTTTTTGTATTGGCCGTTTTAGTAATTACTTTTTTCCCAAGCCTCTACGATGTATAGTTTCCAGATACAGTACCTCGCATTCTTAGTTGGCCACCCTGTCACTACCTTGCACAGTAACAAAACCAAATCTAGTATTCTCACAACCACAAATCATAACATCCTTATATACATTTGATATTACATTCAAAGTCTACTAAAACTAAATAAAATTAAGAAAATTAAAGTGAAAGTATAACATAAGACATGGTATTGCAAAGCACAAAGTAATAAATAATAAGAAATAGATACAAGACTAATAGCGATTACTTATTTGTGCAACAAAGATTTAAGATTTTTAAATACCAAGTCTTTAAAAGCAGTGAAAGAGTGATTTAGATAAGGCAATATTTCATTAAGTAGCGGCACTGCGTAATAACTAAAGCTGCCTTCAAATTTTTTGAATTGTGACATGGTATTGTGAATGTATTAAAGTTTTATAAGTGACTGTAGTTTTAAGGTATGGAGTGATGTGAATGCTACTGATTCTTAATTTTAATGGCGGTTAGATGTCAAACCAAATTATTTTCTTTTTGTGAAAATCACTTGCATTCATACCTCTTATTAAATTAAAACTTGTCAAATTGATGAATTTTATATGAATTGTAAATTTTAACGGCCCGCCATTTTTAATTGACTCAACCAAATAACTTGAAATTTTGCATTGAAGCGACCTTGACGAGACCTTCAAATGAGGTATCACTGATCTTTCATTTAAAATTTATGGTCGAAGCTTATTCTATTGACGATGGGAGTTAAATTTGCAAAATTTTTTACAAAATAAAATTTACATGTTTCAGCAATTTTGATGCATTTACTCAATTGAAAAAATGGTGTGATCCTTTTCGGTGGCTACTGTATGTATTTTATAATGACAAATATTTCGCAAATCATAGTCATTAAAACAATTTTATCATGGCTGATTTTGAGATTTTACTCAGTTCAGTTATTCAAACTTGTTATTACAAAACACGTTTTGTAGAAACAATGTCTTATATTTTGAGTCAAATAATTATTTTCATGAAACAAATAGTATATTATATATGAGCAAAGTGCAGATTTAACCGCGAGTGGTTACAACCACCAAGATTTAGGCACTTTGGTCAAGTATACACGCTATTTTGCACTTCCAAAGTATTTATTTTTATAATTCCAAATTTGTTCGTGTCAATGTGACAAATTGGTATAAAATTATCTAGAAATCTATTTGAAGAAAAAACAGTCGTTAGCATGAATTAGTAAACAGCGGTAGCCATATTTGAAAAAATGTTTACAAAAGAATAATAAATATGTACGACGAATTTGATCTAGAAAGATGCTGAAGAGGCTTTAGAAGACTTACTGCCTTCCAAATCTCGTAAAATTTACGATAAAGAGTATGATATATTTTTAAAGTGGTGCTGTGAAAAGAAAGTTACCTACAAATTTTAACGAAGATGCTTTGCTGGTATTTTTTAATGAAAAGGTAAACAGATTTGCTGCTTCTATCAGTGCCCAGTATTCAATGTTAAAAACTTGCTTAACGTTAAACATAATGTTGATATAAGTAAATTCCACAAATTGATACGCTTCTGAAAAGGAAAAATAGTCAAAGGTACTAACTATAGAACAGATTGATACGTTTCTAAGGAAGCTTCAAATGACACCTTTTTAATGACAAATGAGTATGTCCAAAATCATTGTACCTACTTTTAAAAATGATTTTTTGTAGGTACCACTCATATTTGGTGTGGCAGGCTTGTAGAGGACTTGAATTAGTCGAATTGTCAATTAATGATGTGACTGATTTGGGCAACAGACTTCTTGTTAACATTAGAGCTACCAAAATGGAACAGAGAGGAACTTCGTTGTAAAAGATTCAGATAAAACTATCATTAGTTATACAAAATTTGCAAGAAATATGTCATTGAGAAAAGCCGAAACTCCCATTCAAGATTTTTGTTCGTTACGTTAACAAGCAGTGTACAGTGCAACCTGTAGGAAAGAATATATTTGAAAATTGCCAGAAAGTTGCAACATTCTTAATCCTACCAGATTGTTGTCATATAAAACATTGTTGGCGGCGAACCTCTGCATCTCTACTAGCTGATTCAGGTGCGACTGTTGACGTTTTAAAAAGACTTGGATGGAAGTCTGCAACTGTTGCATAAGGGTATGTGAAACTCCTGAATAATAAGAACCTTATCGCCGAAAAAATTTTGGAGGTGGAGGTGATCAAAAACACCAGCTACCTCACTCAGGACTCGTGCAATCTGAACGGCACACAGGCACTGATTCATTTGGAAATGCGTTCAACCTTACATCCAGCAGTATCGTTTCGCAAATCAGTCTTCCGATATATATTAATTGTAATAATATTAATGTTAATGTTTCGTAAAAAATTAATAAAAATATTTGAAGTTTGGGTCAATAAACTCTAGTTCAGTCCATATTTAATCCCTAGGAATAAATGACCCACTTTAGTCTGTAGACAGAGACTAAAGTATCTATTTTAGTCTCGAAGAAATATAAAACAGTTATACCACAGAATATATTTAAATTTGATACAATATTTTATTGATGCAAAAACAGCATTTTGAGATAAATAAATGTTTATTTCATTTAAAAATTTCATTGCCTTGATTCGATAATCGATTTACGATAAAGTGTCTACTAGGTTGTTCAATTGAAACCCATCTTTGGTCTATAAAAATAGATTTGCTAGTAAAACTTTCGTGCCTCTGCCGAAGAATTCTTAATGGCGTTTTGTATTTCAGCGTAGATTCAAAGCGTCTACCTTAACTAAATCTGTTGTACGAATGTTCTAAAACCTTTTTTCTTGCAAATTTTCACTAGGTTTGAGACGTGAAGCCAAGTTGTCGTAAACAAATGATACCATTGAAAGCTTTCGGACGTTTTCGTCTTATTGCTTGATGTGACTAAAAGGTTTACGACTGAATTATCATTTATTCCGTCACATGTTTCTAATATGAGTGCTCAACGCTCTTATTTTTAGACGTAAAGATTTTGATCAAAACTTGGTACAAAGAAAAAATTATGTTTTGCTTTTTAGTGCACTTTCTACGCGTAAATGGAAGCGTGATTTTGAAAAAGTTTCTTCTTTGATAGTATTGTTTTATATCTATTAAAAGTTTTTATGAAATTACATTCTCACTCACATAGGTACGTAATACAAAAGTCAATACATTTTATTATTTATTTAAGTATGGCAACTGTTATGATCGTTTTCTGGTTAATATACCTAATATTATACAGGTTGCATATTGGTTATAAAACGAAGAATTAAAATAAAAATCTTAAAATTGTAAAAATTGAAAAACAGTTGCAGATAGACAAAATTGCTTTACAAAAATTGTAGGTCTTCCAATTTTATTTCTAATATACATGGTGTATTCAAGATAAGATAGTTGTTTATATTAAAATTAAAAAACATATAAATTCATATTTCTGGTACACACTGTATAAAAATTAAATAACTCGTAATGTTTCTTAAAAGATCAATGTCTGCAATAGTTACATTTGGATTTACAAATTCATAGATTTGGTAGTAACTATGACGAAATATGATAATTTTGATGTAAAATACAAATACTTCAAAACGGTTATGTTTAGCTATGATATGTTGTTTGTTTTTCAGAGAAACGAAACTGCAGTAAAAACTATTCCATTCCATTTACAATAAGATACAATACTAAAATAAGTAAGACTTCAGTTACACTGCAAATTTTGCATTAATTTAAATTTACTGTTTTTAGGAATTTCAGTGTGTTCTATACTTTTCATACTGATTAAGTTGGTTCCAAGATTTAGAAATGGAGTACACGTTGCGTGGTACAGTATACAAAGGACGTATGCATATTATATGTTCAATTGTTTTGAGTGGCAGTTTTCATACATCGGTGGTGGTTCATTTTGTAGCAAGTGCTTATGGGTTATTGATGAGTGACCTATGCGAAGACGATGAATTATGCTACTGTCATTTTTATGAACAGATGCAGGTGTTACCATTTTGAATGTTTGGCTTAATAGTTTTTAATTTTGAATGACCTCTTCCCATTTTTTCTGCCATTGTGAGTATATTTTGTTTCTAAATACTTTGATATATATATATATATATATATATATATATATATATATATATATGTGTATATATATATATATATATATATATATATATATATATATATTATATATATGATATATACAGTATGTCCCCGGATCGACTGTAAAAGAGGGAAAATTCGCTTATTTTTGATTTCTCAGAAAATTTCATTCTTGCTGATTTGCCCTGCTTGTTTTCAAACCCCGAAACACAAATTACTTGCTATTTAACTCAAACGTTTTCGAGATAATATCATTTTTCTTGAAAAATTCGAGCTTTTCGTAATTTTTGAAGTAAATTGATTTGTTTCAAAGGAAAAATCAAATTGGTCTCACAAGTTTTAATTAATAAATTTAACAATTGATGGTAAATGAAATGAAATTCTCAAAAACTGAACTGTAAATTTTCTATTCGAATAATGCTCTCCTTTTTCCGCACAGATTTCAATGCGAGCTCTGAATTCATTGAAACTGCGCCTTATTTCTTCGATTGAAAGGGACTGGACAGCATTCCGTATCCTATTTTTCAATTGCTCTTCATCATTGTCTAATGGCTCACTGTACACAATTTGTTTTAAACGACCCCACTGATAAAAGTCCATTATTGTGAGATCACGACTTCTCGTCGGCCATAAATGGGACCATCTCTTCCTATCCAGTTATCATGGAACTCTGTATTGAGCCACTGGCGAACAGTACAGGCATAATGAGCAGGGCACCCATCGTGCTGGAAGAACATTTCAATTTGGTAGTTCAATGGCGATTCATCCAGTTTATCAGTTAAAAAATTTTGCAACATTTCCAAATATGAATAACGGTTTAAATTTTGATAAAAAAATATGGGCCAATAATCCATTGTACGAAACCGCACACCACACATTAACTTTTTTCAAACATTGTCTGCGACTAGCAATTGGAAGTTTGATTCGTCCTACTCCAGTAACGGCAATGTTGGGAGGAAACGACTCATTAGTTGAAAAGGTCGATTCATCGGAGAACATTATTCGTTTATGAAAATTTGAATCTTCCAAAACTCTATTGCCCATTTCAAACAAAAATCCAGACGTTTGGCTTCATCACCGTTCTCAAAGTTTGCCTAAATTGCGGCTTAAATGGTAAAATTTTGTTCTCCTTGAAGATTCTTTGTAAATGAGATTTAACTATCCCAATTGTAGTGCCCTCCTTCTTAAAGACAACCTTGGAACTTCTGTTGCGGAATGAACGCGAGAACAGTAGCAGCATCTTCATCATCGAACAACTTCTTTGGCTTCTTTAGGTTTAAAACCGAGCCTGTTTGAAGGAATTTAGTTACCAAGTTTTTACTCCGGCATTCGAAATGGCAACCTCCGGGTATTTTTGGTTGAATTTTCTGATAACAACTCGGTAGCACTCTCCCCAGTTCCGTAACATTGAATTAGATAAATTCTTTGTTGTAAAGTCAACATTATAGCATACAATTCAATTAGCATGAATTAATTTGCAGTTCAACAGAATTATCACATTTCACATTCGACATTTCTGTCAGTGGTGTTTTCAATGAAATCCGCCTACTAAAGTTACTTCTAAAAATTAGGAAAGACATTCTAAGTCCAATTTTTCAAGAAAATGATATTATCTCGAGAACCGTACTAGTAAAATAGAAAGTAATTTGTGTTTCGGAGGTTTGAAAACAAGCAGGGCAAATCATCAAGAATGAAATTTTCTGAGAAATCAAAAATAAGAGAATTTTCCTCTTTTAAAGTCGATCCGGACATATGTACATATATATATATATATATATATATATATATATATATATATATATATATATATATAATGTATATATATATATATAATGTTTTATTTAGATTTAAAATTAAAAGAATTTTTTCTTTTTAAAACTTGTGAAATAAGTTTTAAAAGAAAAATGTCTTGTTTAAATATATATATATATATATATATATATATATATATATATATATATATATATATATATTATGTATATGTATGCGTGGTTAGCAATGTTGCTTTTTGTACTCTTGTAATTAGCAGCTTCACAGCAACAATGTCAGCTCTTTCATTTCCGTTTATATTAATATGACTGAAAATTATTTGCACTAATGCATTTTTAGTATACGGATTTGATAGACTCAATACGGAGCTTTCAGAGTCACTAGCAATGATGAATTTTTCGGTTGGTTGTCATGTAACAGAAACGAAGAGCTTGCCATATCGCATATAGCTGATTCATACATTGATGCCTGGTCTGCCATGGACCAACTGTACTATGCCATTTATGGAGATAGCGACCCTGTGCTAGTAGTTGTCTTGAGCCGTCGTATATTATTAAATGGTCTTTGTGCTTTTTAGGATTTCATTTAGAGCTTGATGATAAACAGTTGACGCAGTATTTCCTCTACATAACTCTTTAGGTGATTAGAATTCGTAGATGAGGCACTTCACAGGAACTTAAAGGCAGGAGGTAACGTGCAAAAGTTCATGCCTTATAGATTGAAGTGCATACTTATGGTGCACGCCAATGGCTTATGTAGCCTACGCCAGTTTTCATATATTTCATGGTATGCCGTAATTTGATGGTTTTGTTGAGCTATTATTTTAATTGCATAACATAAGATTTTTACCTGAAGATGCAAGAATATGGGATACTCCTGTTTCAGAGCACAAACTATCACTTGAGTTAGTGTAAAAGGAGCCAAGAGCATTTTTAATAGCAGCATTTTGTATTCCTTCTGACCGCATTATGTTATATGTAGAAGAGGAATAGTTTACATGCATTATCAATCCTGATCGGATTAGTCCTTTGTATATCAGTAGTAAAATTTCCGTGTCAGCTCTATTGTAAGTTTGCCAACACACTCATTATGTTTAAAATTTCTTGCATCGCGTTATGAGGCTATTTATGTCTCTGTCCATAAAAGGATCTAGTGTCACCCCAAAAACATACCAGTATCTCTACATGGAATGAATGTTTTTTGATCATTAGTAGGGACCTAATGAGGTTTCTAAGCTACAAAAATGCATGCATAAAGTTTTTGTTGACGATAAGGTAAATCCTACGTTATTTGCATTTGATACTATTTGATTTATGGCTGATTGCATTTTTAATGTAATTCAATTGTTGAAGCAGAGCAAAGGATTGCTAAATCGTCGACGTACAGATATTTATGGATATCATAAGAAACTTCAGAAACCAGAGAATTTATGGCTATCGCAAACAAAACTACACTTTACGTAGATCCCTGAATTCATTTTCTAAGGATCTTTTAAGATATAACTGATCCGTAATCGAAAACACCTATCTTCCAGAAAAGATGCGATACAATGAGGTAGGTACCTGAAAACCCTAACCCTGTAATTTTTGTTGTATCCCATGCTCAAGCCATGTCAAACGCTTTTTAGATGTCGAAAATACTGCACCGCGAGTTGTTTGCTCGCAAATGGTATCTTGTAAATGTACTAAATGGTCAGTAGTAGATCTGTGTTTTGTATAACCGGCTTATAGTTGACAATAGGCCTTTCCAGTAACCACATTAATTACCACTCACCATTCGTTCAAGCACTTTACCCATACAAAAGGTTGTTAATAGGTCTATAGCTGGAAACAAGATGTATTTTGGCCATTCTTCAACATCGGAATAACGATTGCCTCTTATTGAGGGATAATGATCTTCTCAAATCTTATTGAAGGTATGAAAAGCCATTCATTGTAGTTAGGTGTTAGATTCTAGCTTTTTCGAATGCAATCAAGTTTTCCGTTGACGGATGTTCCAAAGGTATTGAAAGCCTGTTTTTTATTCTTACTGCTTCACTGATGGATGCATTCCACCAAGGTACTTGCAGCTTGACAGTTCCACCTGTTTTTATAGCTATTTGCCGCATTGATGATGGCGGGGATATTTCATAAACATTATATAATGCAGTGTCCTGGATAACGGTGTGAATCAGGTGTGCTTTAAATTCATCCCACTTTGCTTTGGCAGTATTCCACCGAACTGGACTAACAAAAGGCATTCTTGAATTTTCTAGCCTAATCACGATCGGAAAGTGATCGCTGGTGTAAATCACTAAATACTTTCCAAGAGAAAGAGGCCAATGGCAGAGACAAATGTCAGATCTACTGCAGAGAACGATCCAGACCTTGCACACGAGTGAGTGTTTTTCCAGTATTTAAGAGAAATAAGTTATAGGTTTCATTATATTTTCAAGAACTTTCCACCAACATAAGAACGGAATGAATCCCAAAGGTGACTATGGGCATTAAAGTATTCTGTTAAAAATAAAAGGGTTAGGAAGTTGAACAATGAGATTTTCTACGTTTCTCTGCTGCTAATTTAAATTTGGAAGGTACATATTACATATGTGATCTTTAATGGGGTCGTTATTTGTATAGCCACAGCTTGTAGTTCTGTTTAGAGGCACTGCATTAAATTGAATGTCTTCCTAATTACTACAGCAACTCCACTTAGCTTTAGCGGTAGGTAAAACATCCTTTCTAATAAATTTGGTGCTTACGCATATGAAAAGGTTGGTTCAGTTTACTATGTGTTTTGCAAACATAAGCATAAAGGATTGCACTCGTTAATTATTGTTTTGAGTTCACAGTAGTGGTAAAAACCCACTGCAGTCCCATTCAACTATCGAGGCCATAAATAATAATTGTATGCGTAAAACATAAACAAAATGAATAATTAACGAAGAATTGTTGAAAATGGACAATACTAATATATATATATATATATATATATATATATATATATATATATATATATTATAATAATAATAATAAATATGTATAAATAAAACACGACATAAACAAAGATAAAAATATCACAGAAATCAATAAAATAATATTTATCAAAAATATAACAGAAATTAGCATGAGTCGTCATCAACGACTGTCGAGATTGCCTTTCTCGGTTTTCTGGGCCAACCCTTGCCCTTCTTTTTGGGCAGAGCTGCAGACTGGCTAGATTCTAGACTATAGAGTCATCTTAGAACACAGAGCGGCTATCATTTGTGTCTCGTTTTTTCTATACTTGAGAAACGGGACGTGGGCCGAAAGGAGACATGAGTTCTAAAATGATTTTTGTTTCAATGGGCTTCTAATAAAGGTTCTGTTGCGCCAATAAGGAGTAGTAACAACTCCTTTGCTAGAGAGCTAACATCGACCTTGATTCTGTAACTGCAGATGAAGAGTTGCACTGACATAGCTAACCCCCACTTTGGGAGTAGATGCTATAACTTTCTTTTTCACTTCAGTACATGTGATTTTCTCTGTTACTCGCACTTGAATGACTTTTTCTTGTTTAAAAGCAGGACAGGTTGAAGTTAGTAGAGTGAGCCCCACCACAGTTCACACATGAATGGGCCCTCACAAAGGTTTCCTACGTGTAATGGCTTTCCACATGAACACAATTCAAGTTCCATTGTGCACTTCGACGCTATATGTTCAAACTTATGGCACTTAAAACACTTTACAGGTGGAGGTATATACCGGCGAACGTTTAAGGAATAAAACCAATTTTTATAGTTTTTGGAAGAACGGGAGTATTAAAAGTAAGGATATGATTCGAGAATCTTGTAATTCTCCATTTCTTCTTGCTTTTAATCGTCGAACTTCTAAAACGCCTTGGTTGCGTAATTCAATGCATATATCTTCCACTGTAAAATTAAGCAAGTCACGACAGAAGACTACGCCTTTAGAAGTGTTCATAGTTTTGTGTGAAATCACTTCAATTTCAAAAGCGTCAAACTTTGTCATACTGTGTAACTTTTTACTTTGAGCACTTGAAACCGTTTCAACTAAAATACCTTCTTTAAATTTTCTAATCATTCTTAAGTTACCCAGAAGACCATATAGTACCTTATGAATAAGAAACGGCTGATTTTGTCAAAATTTAGCCCATCTTTTCGTTTCAAGACAAGGAACCGGTTGAACCTCCTTCTCCGACTTCTTTGAAGACGAGGTTTACTAATGGATCCTCCCACTTCCATGTTTATCGAGGTGGCACATTATTATTCGTAGATACACTCATTTTGTTCCCACGAGACGCTCTATAAAAAGTCACAAGTAGCAGCCGGGGTACTACACGAGCCAATTTATACTGTGGGGCGCCTCTTCCCCACAGGTGTTTCAACGCTAAGGACCAGGCTTCTCTTGCCACGCTCAGGCATCCTCGCTCAATCCCATCAGCACCTAAAACTGGCAAACGATCTTGGGATTGGGGAATTTTTATAGAGGTTACCTTCCTCGTAGTCCAGGAGGTTAAGCCAAGACCACCAACCGCTACCTGTACGACGTCTCCTAGCCACCCCTGCTGGAGTCTCTGAAGTATAGTTCGCAGTTGCGGTATTAGGAAACGGCTAGCGCTCAGCCGCCCCATCTAGGACATCCCGTATGCGCTTTTGATGGCGCATGTCCTGGGAAGAGTAGAGAAAAGGAACTGGTCTCTCAGCTTTCGCTAGCCTGAAGAGAACAGGAGTTGGAGCCAGGGTGCTCGGACAGAAGAGTTAAAGTAAGGAAGCCACTCAAGACTAGTATAAGAAAAGTGTACTTCCAGCTTATTAGTATTATTATTATTATTACTATTATTATATGTACGAAAATAATTATAAAAGCTATCGAAATAAAATAAATAACGAAATTGCTACTTCAGAACAAGAATAAGTAACACTACTAAAGCAAATATTTGGCAAGATATTAATTATATACTTACAAAGAAAAAGACGAAGAACGTTGCCAAGACATTTAATGATCAAATAATATATTTAATTACAAGATGTGATCATACTATAGACCGCATTACAGGAAAAAGATATAATATAAGTATAAGTATAAGTATAAGTATAAGTATAAGTATAATATAAGTATAAGTATAAGTATAAGTATAATATAAGTATAAGTATAAGTATAAGTATAAGATAAGATAAGTATAAGTATAATAAGTATAAGTATAAGTATAAGTATAAGTATAAGTATAAGTATAAGTATAAGTATAAGTATAAGTATAAGTATAAGTATAGGTATAAGTATAAGTATAAGTATAATAAGTTTGTATTCCAAGGTGTACAGAAGAAACTGTTAATAAAATTATCAAGAGTCGTCTTGACTTAAAGAAATCAGGTTGTGACAACATTAGAACAATAGAGTTAAAAACAATCTAAAAATATTTAGTAGAATAATACGAGAAATTTTAAATATATCAATTAAGAACGTATTTTCCTGAAATATTTAAAACCGCAATTACAAAGGCGTGTTTATAAAAAAGGAGATCCGATGCAATATTCCAATTGTAGACCTATAAGCATACTACCTGTGATAGAGAAAATACTAGAAATCTATACAACAGAACACTTTAAGAATTACCTCACACAAAACAAAATCATACACGCTGACCAATATGGTACTAAAACGAAAGAGCACCGAAACCTGTTACTCAAATTCACTATTCATACTAATTCTCAATTGGACAAGAATAATTACACCGTTGCTGTGTTTATAGACATGTCAAAAGCTTTTGACACAATAAAACCAGACGTATTGATCAAATGTTTGAAGAATGGTAAAATCTAAGGAACTGTCGTGGTTTGAGAGCTACTTAAGAAACAGGAAGTTTATGGTGAAAGTGTCGACGAGTATAGTGATAAAATATTTCTGATAGTTCAGGGCAGTAATTGGACCGTTGCTATTTATAATATACGTAAACGACATTTTTACAATCACAATAAAACTAAATGTTATATGTATGCCGATGATGCAGTGCTTTTTATTCTCACAGAGATGCAGTTATTTGTACAAAGATCGTCCAATGAACTCAATGTACTGGTAAAATGACATAACAGAAACTTGTTTATAAACGAGGAAAAATGGTCTCAATGATCTACTCCACGCAGCATATGGGAAAAATTAAAGATCTCGAAATTAAAATACACACGTTCGTGTTTGTCTCAATCTATATACTGTGATTGTAATCTCGTATCTAGGAATTAAATTAGATCATAACTTAAAATACGATAATCACATAAACTACACATACAAGCAGCATATAACAGATCAAATCAAATCAAATCGGCGGGTACAGTTAAAAATTTTAAAGTTTAACAGCAAAACAGTTTCTAGAGAAGTGTGACACATTTACAAGTGTATTACAAGTTCTGGTACCTAATAAACTATCGCCAGAATAAGAAATACAAAAAACAGACATACTTATACAATCTGCAGAACCTCACTACTTTAATAGATATGGAGAAAGAACGTTGGAGTATATAGTACCACATTTGTTTAACACATTACCACAAACCATAGATGATAGCACTACAAAATATATAAAAAGAATGGTTAATATTATATGGCTATTGTGCACAGTTTAGACGCAAATTTACTCTGACGCACTAATCTAATACATAACATTGAATATGAAAATGTAACACCTTACATATATAATATATTTTTTGTATTTAATGTATTTAATAAAACGTTCATATACTTAGTAGTAATATTTGTTAAAATTATTAAAATGAATCAAAATAAAATTTCATTTAGAAATTTAAAATAAACATAGTATTAATAATCAAAGGTCAAGAACTTTAATTAACATAAAATTTTAAAATTCATGTATTAAATTAAATAATCATATAAATGATAGACACAAATTAATGAACATAATAAAACATCAATTAACAAAATTTAATTGATGTTATATGAAAATTTATTCATGTTAATATAGTGAACAATCATTAACAATAATTAGAAATGCTTTTTAATATAGAATGAAACATCAAGCAAATTATTTCATTAATTTTACTAGTTATATATTCAAAATTAATAATTGATATTCGAAAAAGCAAAATTCATAAATCAAGTACATTATGCTCTTTTAATTATAAGATGCCAAAACCTATTTAAACGGAGATTTTCTTCTTGTCTATTAAAATTATTGTGTTTATATATTTCAACTAGCTTCACGTTGCAAACGAACATATAATTTTGTCTTGACAATATTTATATTGTCAAATTGAATGTCATGATTTAGATTATTCAGAGTCATGGTAACACAGACCTCTCTGGTTAAAAAGAGCATAATGATACGCTTGATTTTAATTTGTTTTCAACTTTTGGTACTAGGTTTTTGCTGTTTTTCCTAGACCTTGAAGCAAATGTTTACCAATTATATGTTAAATTTCCACAGCACTATAATTTAACATAAGTAGTTGAAAATTGAAATTAAAATTACAAAGAACGTTCTGCATTGTGCTTTTCATTGTTAATAACACTTCCAATTATTGATAAAGATATCTCTTTGTTAGATTTAACTGATGTTTGGATTTGTGAATGCTTCTATCACTTTAAAATTGAAGTTTTTCACAACTTTACACTTACATCATAACTCGATTAAATTTTGTTAAATGTGTTTTTTGGCTGGCAAATTTCATTGTTAGCTTTCGTCGTAGAGAGTGTTCTGGTTTGTCATCTTTGAGGCAGTTTAACAATATTTAATTTTAATGATCTAGTTATTCTTTACTACAATTTTATAGTTGGCTTATACGTTTCTCAAACTGTTATATTAATAGCATGCTTATGTTTATGTTTGAATTTTTCAAATTTGACAAAATTGTTTACTACATCTTTAACAATTTTTAACAAACATTACTACTGACGAAGATAACTGTAAGTGTTATCGAAACGTTTAGATTGTATAATTTAAAGTACACCATTAAAAAATCCCAAAAAGATAAGTATTTTATTATAACATTGAATGTTTGTTCGTATTTTATGCGATGCCGTACCTTTCGTCAGATTGCAATAAAACGTTGATACATTGTCCCTTGCGCTTACGCGAAGGTTATAGGCATAACATTTTTTTCAATATCGTATATATATATATATATATATATATATATATATATATATATATATATATACATATAAGCTCTAAAGGCCTAGTAGGCCCATGGCTTGATTCACTGTAACTTTCAACCCTTCTTTATAGAGACTTTTCTTACCAATTAACTGCTGATTCATTGTTTATATTTTTAACATCTCACTTTTCCAACGTAAATTTTATTCTTCCTTTTCTTTTTTTCTCCTATATCACGTTCCAGTATTCCTTTTGGGATTCTGTGGTCTGTCATTCTTGTTACGTGCCCTATCCACCTCAGTCTTTGTCTCTTCACTGTTGCTATTATATCTTGTTCGTTGTATAATTCTTGTAGTTCTTTATTTGTTCTTCTTTTCCAGTTATTTTGTGCTCTTTTCCCGTACACTTGTTAGCATTTTACTCTACCACACTCCTAACATTACATTGTGCCTAATGTCCACACTTCGCTTACAGACGTCACTATTGGTTTTAATGCCTTATAGATTGTATGGCTCGGTTTCTATAAGTCTTCCTGTTTCTTCTCAAATTTGGTGTTCTGTACAACTCTGTGCTTTTCGTTTATATTCAAGCCCATATTTTGTGATGTTTCTTCCAATTTCAAAATTGCGATTTCAATTCTTTCTTGCTCATTTCTAAAATTACCAAATGCGAGAACCTGTTGTTTGTTGTGGTATACTAAACCTGTTCTGTTTAGCCTTTCTAATTACATACCCAGTGCGCAGTTAAAAAGAATTGGTGAAAGTTGGTCGCCTTGCCTAAGTCCCTGTGCATTTTAAACTTTTCTGACTATTTTAACCATATTGTCCGTTTGTTTCAATGTTACTTTGATCAGTTTTGCAAGTTTTCCATCTATACCTAGGTGATTTAATGCTGCATATAGTTTTTTGCTACCTATGGAGTCGAATGTTTGCTTGAAATCTATGAAAACTATGTGTCTTTTTATGTTCATAGCTCTCCGCTTGAACTTCCCTTAGCACAAATATTTGTTCTATCACTCATCTCCTTTTCTAAATCCAGTCTGGTATTCACCTATCACTTCCTTTATTCTTGTTTTTAACGTACTTTAAGTCTGTTTTGTCTCCTTTCTTATAAACAGGTAATATTACTGCTTCGTTCCATTGTTGTGGCAATTTTTCTTGCTTCCGTATTTCTTCCAATAAGTGTTGAATACAGGTTATCAATCTTCCGCCATACTTATAATGCTCTGCATACAACCTGCCATTTTATTGCTCTAAGATTATTTATTAGGATTCAATTTCTTTCTTGTTGGTGGTTCATCATTGTATTGGTTGTAGTTCTCTACAATTGCTATTTCTTCCCGATTATTTATTTATCCTCTACTTTTACATTAAGTACCTGGTTAAAATATTCTTTCCATAATTGTAGTACTTCTTGTCCTCCTACCAATTCTACATTAGTCTTTTGTAAAAAGTGTCCTTATTTGATATCTTTTTACATTTATTCCTTTGTTTTTGTATGTTTTATTTGCTTGTTCTGTATTAGCTTTTGACGTTTTATTCTCATTATTTTCCTCTTACATAGTTCTTTTCCGCATTTTGCATCAAACCATTCTTTATCTTTCTTCCGTGTACTGTCGTCCTGGTTAATTGTAGTCTGGTTTATTACTTTGCATAATTCCATCCACAACTGAAATATATCATTGGTTTGATTGGTCGCTTGTATGTTATTCCTTACTTTGTTCTTGTATTTCTCTTTCTCTCCGTTTTTGTCAATCTTTATAATGTTCTTTGGCTTTTGCTTTCTTCATTCCTTTCCATTGGTATTCCTGCTCAAATTTTGCTACTACAAGGAAGTGGTCTGTATCTGCATCTTGTCGTCTATATCTCCTAATGTCCTTTATCCATCTTGAATCTTCTTTTCCAAATATGATGTGATCAATTTGGTTGGTATAGGAACCATTGGGTGACTTACAGGTGCCCTTGTGCATGTTTTACTTCTCAGTCCTGTTTCATTGCCTGGTCATCGTTTACGTTTCCGTCCTGGTTCGCAAACATTAGTTTTCTGAATCAAGTTTTTGGAGTTGTTGTGCCCTCCATTATTCTCCATGTATTGTTAATTTATTACACCCAAGTTTAACGTTTTTTGTTCCTGTCTCGCTTCAGCAGCCATCTTCTATTTCTTTCTGTTTTTCCTTTCCTTTGTTTCAATTTTGCTTTATTTTCCATAGCCTTTTTTTTTCATTTTTATTCTCCATTTCTATTAAACGAAGTCTCCCAGTTTATAAGTTGTTTTGATTTTAACCTCTATTCTCAACTGATTTTTCATGAAGATCTCAACTGCCTCCTTCAGTGCTATTGGCTCATTCGGATCTATTTTGATTCCACTCAGTACCGCATTATTCTTCCTTTTTCTTTCTCTATCCATTCCATGTTTCTCTTTATGAGCTCTAATTTTACTTGATTTCAATTAATTTTCTTCTTCGTTCCGGCGACTCTCGGTCTGTTTTCCTTCTTAGTTCTAAAAATTCTGTTATTTTACTGGTGCCTCTTTCGGAGTTCCACTCATCTTTTTGTACTATAGTTATATTGTTTACTTACTGCTGACACGCTGTAATTTGTCTGTTGCTATTTTTGGACTGTAGTTTTTCATGTTACCGCTGTCGCGCTATGATTTTTGTGTTAGTGTTGCCGCGATGTAATGTTTGTTTCAATTTCTCATATAAAGTTATCTGCAAGTCACCGCGCACTTCGCGTTTAATACTCAGTGTCCACACTCAATTACAGCCTTTGTGGTATCAGACTCGAAATTTCACAGTCTGATTCTTACCTTAATTTATACCTTTATTTTCCTCCCCTCACTTTAACTTATTTGTATTAATTCACTACTGTTCTTTAATGAAATGGTACACGCTGTATGTAATGCCTCATTGTGATGTAACATTTTAATGTCTTTCGATTCGTATTAGGGCTCCTATACATATTTTCAAGAATAATGTCAATTTTTCCATTATTTAATTAGCCGCTATGCTGAGTACCTTTCTATTAACTCAAGTTACTGGTTTTAGAGGCTGTAAATAAATTTAAATATTAACTTATTGGCTTTTAATGGAATACAAATAATAATTGTTATCGTTACAAGTAATTTTAACATCATACTAGCAACCAGTATCAAAATTTCTTTATTTCAATAAAATATCTCAGGAAATGTTCAATATTTTCAATTTAATTTACAAAAAGAAAAGCAGAAGAAAAACATGGGTATTAGGTACAAAATTTAATGAAACACAATAGTATATTAGGTATCTAGAACAGTAAGGACATTTTACCGATCGAAGACAGTTGTTTGTTTACCGAGATCGTAGTCGATATATATATATATATATATATATATATATATATATATATATATATATATATATATATATATATATAGGTTGATTTTAGGTTTCCGCGAGTGTAGTATGAAACACTGTTGTTTATCCGGGCGTTGTCTCGCGTCTGCTGGTGATGTTTCTGACTCCTGTCAGTAAAAACGACGTTTCGCAAAGTCTCATTTGCCATTTTCAAGTTTTCTCCTTCTCCAACTGATTTGTTCGGCTCCGTGTTACTGGAATCGAACTGAGGTACTGCTGTCCTGTTTCCTGTTTATATTTGGTGTTGTGTACTTTCACTGCTTTCACTGTTTTCCTGCTTTCACTTTCCTTCTTTCTTTTCTGGTGTTGGATGGTGCTGCGTATGATGTTGGTATGGATGGTTCTGGTTCGTGATCGTTTCCTTTGTGACGATGTTCTGCTAGTGTTATCTTCATGTATTAGGCAGTCTTTGGGAATCAACCATATATATATATATATATATATATAATATATATATATATATATATATATATATATATATATATATATATATATATATATATATATATAGAGGGTGAGTCAGTTTTTGTAGACAAACTTTAACAGGAGATAGAACACATGTTTCTAAAAAGAAAAGTTCCTATAAACATATGTCGTAGAAGGCTTCGTTTCCGAGATACAGGGTGTTAAATATAATTTTTTTTTCTCAAATTTTCATTATAACTCATAAACGAAGGCTTAGATTTTTTCATGTTGGGAGGATAATGTATATTAATTAAGGGGCATAAAACAAGCGATAAGAATGTTCACAAGCTTGCACAGTGGCGGAGTGTAGGAGGTGCTCAACCCCTTTCATAAACAGAACTTCTACGCCAATGACTATTTTTTAAAAAAACTGTTATTTTCATTATCTACATACAGTATAACAAAAATAATGTACCTTCTTCTGTTTCGAAATTCCGAGTTATTTTGATTTTTAGTGTTTGATGTGGTACTAAGTTAAGTATGTGCTTTATGTGAATAATTGAATATAAAGTTTTTAATAAAAAAGATATAATAAAACATTTAGAGCCATTTTAGTACCTTTGCTATTATCCTCGTATAAAAAGAAATGCATAATTATTATTGTTATGCGGTCAATACTATCTGTATAATTATGTATGTATCAATTTCGCCATAAACATGTATGTAGTTTTATGTGAGATTCTAATAAATAAAAATAAAGTTATAGACCTGCTCACTTGCTCTCATTAAAGAGCCGCCACTGTATCAAGCCATAGTCAAATACAAGACTTTTGTAAATTGAAATCTGTTTATTACACTAATTTTAACAATCCTTATTTATTATTATAACAATACTTAATTAATAATTGTGAAATTAATAAGAATTCTTAGCAATAACGATTTATAAATAAATAACAATAACACTAGTATAATAAAATTAGACACTTTGTTCAAAATGTAAACCGTTCTTTTCAATACACATTTCACAGCGACGTACAATAGAACGTCTTAAGTTAACTAAATGATGCACCCTTATTTAATTGCAAGCATGTCTTTTGATGATTGTGAAGTTCTTCAAATGTATTAACCGGAGTGGTATACACTTTTCCTTCATGAATCCCCATACAAAAAGTCAAGTGGCGTTAAATCGGGGATCTAGGAGGCCACGCCACTGGACTTCACGACCTATCCACCTCCCGGGTAGTTATTGTTTAGCCAATTTCTTACATTTCTGCCATAATGGGCCGACATCCATCAAGCTGAAACCAAGAATGTCCTCTTAAATTCAAAGGAATGTCTTCTCACATATTAACATGTTCTTCTTCTAAAATTGTAGGAAATTTTCTGAATTTACACGTTGTGGCAAGAAATAAGGTCCAAACACGTGGTTGCCGTAAATTCCAATCCAGACATTTGTACTAAATTAATGTTTAAAACTTCTTGGTCGAATGGCATGTGGGTTTTCATGTGCCCATATATGCAGATTGTGAAAGTTTACGATACCACGACGAGTAAAACAGGATTCATCAGTCCACAGTATGTTGGATAAGAAATCTCTATTATTTTGAATGGAGTTAAGAACCCACCTACAATAATTAAGTCTTCGTTCGGCGTCACCTGGACATAAACCATGAACAGATTGAAAATGATATGAACGTTTGTGATCCCGTTTTAAAACCGGGAAACTTTACTTTGGGAAATACCAAGAGCAACAGCAGTACGTCGAGTACTTGTCTGGGGTTCCTATTAAATTCACGCAATATACCTCTCCAATTCTATCTCGTCCACGGTTGTTCTGTCGGCCCTCATGTACATTTTTCAAACACTGGTTAACAAATCGACGATGGATACTCACAAAAACGGAATGATGAGGTTGTCGTCTATTTGGAAATCTTCTCCGATACTCTAGCTGCGTACCTTGAATTCCCATTTGCGAACCCATAAATAAAATGATTGTCGGCTTGTTCGCTATTTGTAAATGTAAACGGCATGTTACACTAATTAAAAGCTGGCAAATCAAATGAAATAACTTTTTGAACTTAAAACAATAATTAATAACAGTGAAATTATTCAAGATGAAGCAAGTGTTTGTAAAAGTCAAACTGTCGTTTCAAAATATAAAATTTAATACTTACTTGTTTTCCAAGGAGTATCATATTTTGTTGCAATGAAATAAGGGTGCATCATTTAGTTAACTTAAGACGTTCTATTGTACGTCGCTGTGAAATGTGTATTGAAAAGAACGGTTTACATTTTGAACAAAGTGTCTAATTTTATTATACTAGTGTTATTGTTATTTATTTATAAATCGTTATTGCTAAGAATTCTTATTAATTTCACAATTATTAATTAAGTATTGTTACAATAATAAATAAGGATTGTTAAAATTAGTGTACTAAACAGATTTCAATTTACAAAAGTGTTGTATTTGAGTATGGCTTGATACAGTGGCGGCTCTTTAATGAGAGCAAGTGAGCAGGTCTATAACTTATTAGAATCTCACTGAAAACTACATACATGTTTATGGCGAAATTGATACATACATAATTATACAGAAAGTATTGATCGCATAACAATAATAATTATGCATTTCTTTTTATACGAGGATAATAACAATGGATACTAAAAAACCGATAACTACCTATTTATAAATGAAAATGTATTTGAAATTTTAAAGAAACGATCGATAGGTACTAAAATGGCTCTAAATGTTTTATTATATCTTTTTATTAAAAACATTATATTCAATTATTCACATAAAGCACATTACTTAACTTAGTACACATCAAACACTAAAATCAAAATAACTCGGAAACGCACAGGAATTTCGAAACAGAAGAAGGTACATTATTTTTGTTAAACTGTATGTAGATAATGAAAATAACAGTTTTTTTAAAAATAGTCATTGGCGTAGAAGTTCTGTTTATGAAAGGGTTGAGCACCTCCTCACTCCGCCACTGTGCAAGTTTGTGAACATTCTTATCGCTTGTTTTATGCCCCTTAATTAATAGACATCCCCCAACATGAAAAAATCTAAGCATTCGTTTATGAGTTATAATGAAAATTTGAGAACAAAAATTATATTCAACACCCTGTATCTCGAAACGAAGCCTTCTACCACACATGTTTATAGGAACTTTTCTTTTAGAAACACGTGTTCTATCTCCTGTTAAAGTTTGTCTACAAAAACTGACACCCTGTATATATATATATATATATATATATATATATATATATATATATTTACATACAGTGCTTTCATTTAAAACCTGGTCCCTTAATACTTTTTAGCAATGGAATCTCGACCTAGAAAAAAAATACCTCAATTTAGATGTCGAGGGGACATTCACAAACAATGTTCATGGAATTTTACTTTTCACCCTCACTTTAAAATTTCAAATTGCACAGCTTGTGATACATCATTTTGAAGGTATTCAAAATACAAATCCAACGGCGTTCAGAAAATTGATTTCCATCGCCCCATTTTGAAATTACAAGCGAAAATGTCAATTTTCAGATATCTTAGAAAGTTGGTAACAATGTTGAATTTTCTTATCGGTATTTGTATTATCATGTAATTCTGCCCAACCGACTCTGTATCTCTTATAATAACAAAGACAGCCATAGAACGGGTAGATTCTAAGATTCTAGACATCGGTATATATATATATATATATATATATATATATATATATTTTGAGATGTTCAGAAAGAAGTAAAAGAAGGATCGGACAGTTTAAATGACAATTTAGTTATAAAAAGGGGTGATTTCAAGCTCGATACATGTGCGAGACTTTGTTTGATAGAAATCTGGTTCACGATGTGTTTAAAGTAGATTTGTTTTGTACAAAATAGTCTGAATATTATTTATGCGGTTTGGTTTCATCATAAAGACCATTTTCCTGCCAACAAAAATGTCAAGAATGTTAAATACACTTATTTTCGTAAAGTTAATTTAGTATTTCCTTTATTTCAATAAAAGTCAAATTTTCGAGCGTATTTTGGCAAGTGAACACTTTACAGGTGTTTAAACATAAATTGTATAGCTAGGATTATATTAGGGATATTGTGTAAATAGTTTTAGAATGCAGGAAATGTGAAAATTTCATAAAAGGGTTATAAATTGGACATATTAGACATTTTTCTCACATATTTCTGGAAGCAACTCTGTAACAAACATTGTGATATAAGTTTAACAGCAAGAACAGTGCATAGAACAATTTAACATAAAGACATTCATAGTTATATACATTTTATAATGAAAATTACAGTAAGTGTGTTAGACGATGGGACTTTTTAATGCAACACTATATGACACAATGCATTAGAAATGAACAGTGAAAATAATAAAGACAAGTATTACAAACCTCTAACATAACATTTTGAGTGATGAAAACATTTTTAAATATAAGTTATTTGCTATTTTAGATTTAAGTTTGGTTAGGTTATAATTTCTAGGTTTTTTGGATAAATTTATAGTTTTTTCATAGTATTAGGTTTAAATTATGCTCTTAAAGCAATTAATAGGAGTTCTTTCTCAGTATCTCACAGTTTTAAAGGATACAATGCATTTCACCGCAAAATTTTGTGAAATATGAGGTGAATTTAGAATATTTTACATAAACTTAAAATTTCTTTAAATTGAGATTTCTAACACTAAAAGTATGTGTTCTTATGTAAAATTTTCTCAGGATTCCGTTTATGTAATTAGATTAAGTGTAGCTTGTAGGTTTAGGTAGTTATAAGCAAATTCAATTTAGATTAAGTGATTTTGCATATTATTTTTAGGAACCATAGCTTGTTAGGTGTCTTTTTGTTCGAAATTTTATGTAGTTTTCATTTCTGTTGTTAGTTTTTAAATTCGTTAATGTATAGTAAGTTATGGCCAAATTTCTATTTTAGTCCAAATTTTAAATTGTGTCAACCAATCAGAGCCTTAGTTACTTAGGTAAAATGGCTGAAAAAAAACTGAATTTTTAGTAACAACCAAAAAGGTATAAAAGGAATTGCCCTGGAAGTGCTAAGCTCTCTAGAATTTGTTCAAAATTGAAAAAAAAGGTTAAAGCAGTGTTGTGCATTTGTATAATAAGTAAGTTTTCATAACCTAATTTAATTATCGTAAAGAAAGTTATAATTAACGAAGAAAATATTCGAGAGCAATTGTTTTTATACCGGCGATTAAATTAAATAGTTCGGTCTCCGATACCTGTTAGTTTTCGGAAAATATTTTTGTACGAGTTAATTTGTGTTACGATTTTGTTAAGAGTTTTCGTGTTATCAAACGTGAGTTGATTCCGTTCTACCAAATTAAAATCACATTTATTTGGTTATCTGTGTTTTATTTCTGGGTACAATTTCTTCTAAATAATTTAAATTTGATCCGGCATCTAAAAATAAAAGTGATATAATAACAAAATTTTGGACAACATTTAAACATTTTTTTAAACGATACCAATCAATAAGTTTTAATTCATTTAAATAAAAAAATTTTACCAAAATAAAATAAGTGACTGGAGTATTGCCGATTTGGAAGAAACATCATTAGTTTTGGAAGTTGGTGTCATCGATGATCCGAACCAGAACCAGCAGGATACGTGTATGGTAACAACTAGAATCAAGCGGAAAGTGCCTGCATCCAATTGGAACAACTCGAAGACATCAATCTGTATTGGGAACAGTATATGTGAGTCACATTTTTTATATAACCCTATTTATTGTGGACATTTATTTGGTAAATTTCCTGCAAATTATATTTATTAGGTATATGTATTGGTATAGAATTTCAAACAATTACTTGGATAAACACCTGTAAAGGAAACAAAATTTTAAATTATTTTCATATTTTAAATTTAATTGTGGACGTAAACAGTAAATTTCAAATTATTATTTGACAATTTTGACATTGTTTACTTCACTAATTATGTACAACGCAATGCGTTGGAAGTAATTTATATTCAGACTAATTCTTATACATTTGTGATAATTTTTATAAAGTGTAATTCATATGAATACACACACACACACACACACACACACACACACACATCCAGAATAAATTTAATTTTCCAACTAAGTACATTGATCCCTATCCCCAAATTGAGATTGAGCTAGTTCGGTGCACAGTTAATCATAAATCATATAATTACATCTCAACATTTAAATTTAAAATCCAATTAAATATATAATATCCCTCAAATTTAAACCTCATAAATATAATTACATTCCCTCATTATAATTAATAATAATATAGCCCCATATTCGATTATTTATTCAATTTCATAAATATATATATAATATATATATATATATATATATATATATATACACACCTACATATCTCAAATATACAGATTTAGATATTAAATAGAGGTGTGTGTGTGTGTGTGTGTGTGTGTGTGTGTGTGTGCGTGCGTGGTGCGTGGTGTGTGTATATATAGTTGTGTGTGTGTGTGTGTGTTGATGTGTTTATGTGTGTGTGTGTGTGTGTGTGTGTGTGTGTGTGTGTGTGTGTGTGTTGTGTGTTGTGTGTGTGTGTGTGTTGTGTGTGTGTGTGTGTGTGTGTGTGTTGTGTGTGTGTGGTGTGTGCTAGTCACAGTGATTATGCGTAGAATGTGCTGTTGTGCTAGCACGATAAAATCACCTACAAACACACACAACACACACACACAACACACACACAAACACACACACACACACACACACACACACACACATTTCTTTAAAAAATTGCTAGACTAACAAATGCTACAAAAACTGTATAGTGTAAAACGTGGTTTGAAAAAAATAATTCAACTCTATCAAACTAAAAGGATACACATGAATAATTGTATTATTATAGCTATAACATAAGGTTACAGTTAATTTGTATAGCCCACTTTATCATGCACAGATGTTATGTTTTCTTGGATACGGTTCTTTTAGTGGTTTTTGATCATTTAATCATTGGCAGTGAGATGTCGTTTTCAAATCGGGAATATTTGGTAATGCATAACATCTGTGCGTGATACCTTATCTCATCACAAGGTGGGCAATAAGAATTAACTGTGACGTTATGTTATAGCTATAATAATAAAAGTGTGTGTCTTTTTAGTTTGATAGAGTTGAAATATTATTTTTCTCAAACCACGTTTTACACTATTATAAGTTTTTATTATGAACGAATAAGTTCAAAGTACAGGTCGTAGTTTCAAATCCTACTCGAGGTAAACTTTTTAATTATGTATTTAATAAAATTAATAATAATTTTTAATTATACGTTTTACACTGTTCAAACTCGCATAACTGTACTTAAATGGTGACGAATAAAATATTGTATCCTGTCCTCTAAAAGCTTAGATTTGAAGCAATTTTTGTGGCATTTGCTAGTCTGGCAATTTTTTTAAAGAAATGTGTGTGTGTAAAGCTTTTTCTTTTTTTTTAAGAGAACACAGTTCTTATCAATTTAATTAGTGGTTGTGTAGATTCAGGCTCATCATAAGCTATCCATCCGTACTTGAAATTTAATTTAGAATACAATAGTAGTGTTAGAGTTCGAGAAACGTATCAAAATACCCTAGAATTTCTAAATTTTTGGGTAAATGTAGTTTCTTTGGAAAAAATCAAAATTAATTTTTCTTTAACTGGGTGTGTGAAATAGAATTTTTTCAATTGTGTATTTGATTCACATTCATGTTGTTCTATTACCCAAAAAAATTTAACGTTAGGACTAGACCACCCTGTATTTACTCTTACAAATCCAATGCAAAGTATCGATTTTTATTTCAAACTTTGAACCTTTGTGGTGTAATAACCAAGTTGTTCGACCAAGTTCAAGCAGCATCTTTTACAACTTCTGTGTTAATTTATTAAGTAAATTATTAATTAAAATGTTTCTTTTTCGAAATTATACAAATTTACTAGATTTTGGTAAGTTTATGGTCAACTTTGATTGTTTAATGTGTAACATGGATTGCCGTAATAAATGTTTTAAAAATTGAATCACCCTCCTATCCGTCATATCTCCGAAATATTTGGGTGTTATAGTATAAATACGATACGCACTATACATTTTTATCGAACGAAAGAATCTATATGTGAAATTTTTTACTTATTGGGTATTTAACTTAGAGCATAATGCCGCTCCCAAATCTTGGCGACCCAGAGAAATGCTCGCTGTAGGGGTGGGCACCCCAGTGCGCGTTATTATGCACAGTGCGTAAATACATTGATTTTTAAATATTAAGTAATTCCCAAATTTTTCATGTTAATTTATTTATTCAACTTTTTCTTACACATACATTGATCAGACATGGTAAAGGATAATAATACCTTCTGATTAGATTGATCAGAGAGAGACCATGTCTCACAAAAATCACCATTAAAAATCAAAATAAAAACTGGTTTGTAGGTATAAAAGTCCTCGTTTCCTAATTAGTTCGGTTATATTTAAAAATACAAAAAATTGAGAATAATGGTAATCAATACACAACTAAAATTCGATTAATACAGCAGGGTGAATGCGGATAACATGGTCAATGCAAATGTAATTCTTTCTTGCGTTAGAACTATTACCATACTTAATCATGAAGTGAAGATTAAAAAACGACCTTCTGAATGACGTATGGACGTACAGTCCCCACTAATAATTTTTTTTTGTTTCATTACCTTACATGGATAGCAAGGACGTGACCGCCTAAGTAAATATAAACAAAATTACATAATAAATACATAACATTAGTGTTATCAAAGAAATGGCCTCAAATAATAATACTTGATAACTTCATAAAAAAAGTGGATAAAATTGTATAGTGTCAATAGATTGTACGTGTGGTGACAACAATACTAATGAAAGTAAGGTTTTCCCAAATCTAAGCAGTTACCTACTTACGATTAACCAAAACATTTAAAAATTAATCTAAATTTGTTATCAAAGAATAAAATTATGTTATCCCCTCTCTGTATGTACGTAAAATCCAGTACTGGATTTGATGTCACACAGTCTTCACCAATATTTATTTAGTAAAATCTCAACAATTGAACAATTCGCGTTAGTGATTGTTATTAATTATTAGTTATGAAATGTCCGTATTTTAAGTTTAAGAAAAAAATCAGTGTTAATACAATGAGATTTATATTTTTCATATTGTGTTGTATGTGTAAAAGTGTTTATTTTCAAACAACGCCCAATAATCCCTGTCCAAACATTTTTAAATATTTAAATACAAATGGCATAGTGCATGGACGCGTTGAGTTTGAGAATGATCAAAGCGGAAGTTATCGTTTGTCTGTTAATATGTCAGTAGCAGCTTATCTTGGTAATGATCAGGTAAGTTAAATTTTTGAGTACTTAGAACATGCCTTTTACAGGATTTACTAGTGACCCTGAATAGCTTACCTAATTTAGTTGAATATGTAATTAATAAGACGATAAAATTATAATGCATTGAAGTTTAAGGGACCGGAGAAATGTAAAGAAGGTTGAATGTTATTATGACTATTTAATTACTGCGTAATTGTTATTGGAACTAATTTTCGACACTTTCCAAAAGTAAACTAATCAACTTGAAAAACAAGGTACCAAACATTTTCCGTGCATTTAACTGTTTAAATATCCGATTATAAATTCGCAGACATTGATACCAGAACCTGATAATTATGATGTATTTATTATAACTAATAAACTAATAATTATGATTTATTCAAATCACGTATTTTTACGATGAATAAAAAAATAATTTCTTTACAAGGCTGAGTAACACATTTCGAAATTTCATTCAAAAGATAACTTTGCGTTGGTACGATCTCGTATCTTTTTCGTTTTGAGACTAATTTTTGACCCAGTTACACAACGGTGATGCTAATTTTTATAAATTCACTTAACAATTTACCGATTTGAATGTTATTGGAAACATTTATGATAAAGAGAGAAAAATTACAAAAAGTTAAGCAGTCCAAAAAGACTTGATGTTTGGGATGTTTTGAATTTTTAAAGAGAGGAATAGAATTGACAGGTCAAAACTATGATTAGGTGATATACTGTTTAATTTATTTTAAATCTTCTCAATATTAGTCAAAAAACACTGTTGCAGCTTTGATTTAACCATCCATTTTGATGACCTTGACAATTGGAAAGTGGAAAGTAGCTAATTAACCTCCAACACCTAAGTCGGAATCGAATTACAGATAATCTGAACTTTCTAAATAAATGCATATTTTAAAAGTAGCAGATAAGATTATTTTTTTATAGGTTTAAAATCAAAACAATCGAGCAAAAAATCTAATCTCCCACAATACACTTTCTGGAGCAGTTTGCTCATTCTTGTGACGCGTGTGTGTGGGTGGAAGGCCGGGAAGGCGCGCCCGCGTGTGGGTGTGTGTGCATGGGTGGTTAGTTCGGTGGGCGCGCGTGCGTGCGCAAGTGGGTGTGTGTGCGCAAGCGCGCGCGTGTTTGTGCCTGAAGAGAGAGAGAGAGATGCGTGCGTGTGTGTCTTGAAAAAGACAGATGCTTAAGAATAAAAGCACACGCAATAATTATTTAACCATCACGCGTATTAATGAAGGCGATTAAAGATGAGCGCGTACGGGATAAAATAGCTGAGATCGTTAATTGCGCATTAGAACTCTAACTGGCTGAATATATTTCAAAGAATCCTTTTTATTTCCTTTCAGTGCCGATGCGACGCATTGTTCGAGAGAGGAAATTTTACCCAAGTTAATTTACACCTAGTTTATAAACCCTATGCATGTTTAAGAAATATGTACCGTCTGCCAGAGCCATATTAGCCTAGAGATCTATATATATATATATATATATATATATATATATATATATATATATATATTAGCATATCTATCTCTAGTTTCCAGCTGCTACCACGAGGAGGTTTGGGGTTGGACTTTAAGCAACTATATTTTTTTAATTTTTTTTTATACTTTTTACATATTTTTTTATTATTTTTTACATATTTTTTTCTTAAAGAGAATCAGCTGTAAAGCTTCGTCATTACTTAAAATACCCATATATATATATATATATATATATATATATATATATATATATATATATATATATATATACAATCGGTTTGTAGCCTGGTCGTGACTTGTGTGTTTATTCCAACTTATTTACATAGCTTAATGCGCTCTTTTTCAAGTCTCCCCCCTTTTTGATCTCATTTATAGTGCGAGTCACACCGAGAATGCAGTATGGCGGGGTGTAGGCAATGTATTTGTAATGGGAGGCCGGCACACTGTGTTGCCGTGACAGGGTCGGCTCTGAAGTTATTATACAGTGCCGCCAAAAAGTTGGACACAAATGAAAAACTGTTTTATTTTTTGCGAACGATATGTAAGAGTAAACTGCCCTTATTTTTTAAAAAATCAGAAAATTTTAGTTGAAAAAATCGCTCAAAATTCTCATATATGAATTTTCAAGGCGATCTAAATATCTTTAAACAATTATATTAATTAGAAAGTTACTTACAATGCATTTACGTCATTTCAAACCAAGCTTATGCGGGAAGATATCTTAATGAGTTTTTAATGTAACTGTAAACAAACAACCCTAAATATAATACTGATTTTCAGTCTTGTTTGTGACTTATTACCGGTAACATGGAATTTAAGAAATTCAAACGCAGACAAATGCTCCATGCGAGTGCGAAAATTATAATTTTCAATATCATTTGTCATTTAGTGAATGATGAAAAATTGAGTTTGACTGCAGCGGTGTAAAAAGTGTAAATATTTTATTTGTTTATAAATGTACAATTAATTCTCTGTTTATTTTTTCTTAAATTAACTTTAAAATAATTCTTTTGTAATTTTGAAATTTATTGTTTATTATTATTAATTATTGAAAACATTTAAACAAAGGCGAAGGTATAAACATCATCAGACTTCCAACAAGTTTTTAGCGAATCTGTGAGAGCGGCGAAATTTGCCTGAGACCGGACTTGAGGTTTAACCGATCCCAGCATAACGACAACTGGCAACGGTGTGCTCCATAACACTCCACACTGCATTCTCAGTGTGACTTTCACTATAGAATATTTGTTATTCTTTGGTCGAGCTGTTTGAAGACCTTTCTCCTTTTTGTTCCACTTTCTCCTAGTTCCTTTGATTTCAAAATGAATGAGACCTCCATAGTGATCATTTTCAGTTTCTCTATAAAAAAAAATGTTGGGTGTCTTTCTTCCGACTAAGGCATTTAACTTTGAGTTCCACCCCTCTACTGCATTGTTTAAGCGATGTCGCTGCTGATGAACGTTCCAAATACTCCGTGTAATGGTACGGTTTTCTAGCCACTGCTCCACGAAGTAGTCCAAAAATTCTGTTAGTTTGACATTGTCTTCTGGAGCGTCCTCCATAATAGTGAGCCAGGCATCATCAATATGTTGAGGTGGAATATGCGCCAACGCAGCACATCTTCTGGCTGTCTTTGCAACTCCTTGATTTTCTTTATATTTCGATGTAAGGCCTATTGTTTGGATTTTCTGCCATATACTTTGGCTGACATGAAATGAACATCCTGAGATTTGTGTGTGTGTGTGGTAGGACACGTTGAATTGCAGAAATCATAGCTACTTCAAAATCAAGTTTGACTGTGGAAGGCTTCCATGAAGGAAAAGATTCTTTTATAGCCATAAGCATGTGGAAGTACGTGTCCTCAGTTTAGTCAGGCAGGAGAGCATACACAGCAGGGCAGATGTTTGTTTCTGTGTCAGAACTTCCAATGTCGACGTGAATGGAAAAATTGACTAAACTGCTTGGGACAACTTTTAAATGTACCGTCGAAAAAATAAGTCGCGTCCTGCTTCTCTCACAGTTGCAAAGTATCTTCACCTCCGAAAATTATCATTCTCTTGTCCCTTATGGTTTTATCAGCCAATAAAAAACTTCTTCCATCTGGCAACGTTAATAGATTATCAGGAAGCATTACTTGATTTAGGATTTTGATCAGTCCCGTTTGCCCCCCTTCTGTTTCGACATAAAACACTTTTCACGGAGTCATATTTCGGCACTTCAGTCACGAGTTCAAATCCTTGGGAATAGAGTCGCTCTTTTCCTACAGTTATGCATTGCTCTGTTGACGTCCAACTCCGCTTGATTTGGTACACAGGACTGCTGCGTAGTAGTGCCCGGTATTATTTCATGCTGCAGTGTTGTCTTGACTCTTCCGCGACACTTGCTTTTTTTCTCTTTTATACACAGCCACGGTATGTTTTCCTGAGTAGTCTTATGAACTCGGTATGAATATGCTCCAAATACTAAAGAAGACTTTCCTTTTTTAGTTGTAATAACATAGGATTCTTCCATCGCACAAAACACTTGTAAAGCAAACTTAACACAGTGTTGAGTGGCTGCAAGTCATAAGATAAATGAGGGTTGTCTGTCAAACAATGCAAACGCGTTAGTCAACATTCTATAGCAGGTCAACAACATCAGTGTTGTAGGGGTGAAAGTGAAAGTGGAATTCGGTTCGGGGGATTCCCGCCTTTTAGCAAAGACGCGTTAGTCAACATTCCATAGTAAAATTAAATAAATTTAAAAATAAAATAAATTTAATTTTACCATATTCCACTGATACATCAGTACTTGGGTCGCAAGTGACACGAAGGCAAATTGGTGGCTCGCTTGCGGCACGGGTCGCATCTGGCACGGTCGCATCCGGTACGAGATCCTCGTGATTAAAGTACAGAATGCCCAGACCAATAAAGCAGAAGTTCTACAAAATTTATTTGGTATTTCAATATACAGGGTGTTCCAGTTTTTGTAGCAGGACTTTAATAGTCGATAGAGCGTTCAAAATTAAGACAAAAAGTTCATATAAACATAGGTTGCCAAACGCTGAGTTTTGGAGATACAGGGTTTCAAAGTTTTAATTTTTTTTCAGTTCTTTTAATTTATCTTCAAAACTATTTAAAATAATAAATCCAAATTTAGTACACTTATTACACTCCTTAAACTCAATATTAAGAGTAGTTTAACGTTTATCAATATCTACAGGGTAGTACATTTCTGGGGTGGTACACCCCTTATCCCCCCTGAACTTTTTCATGCGACGCCTCTAACTCTTAAGAACTAAAAATTTAGATTGCCCATTTGATTCAGGAACTTTTTTGTTTTCTGCTTTTTTTTCGAAAAATGCATAGTTTTTGAAATAAATTAGCTGTAATCTATGAACAGCTTCCAAATGGTAAGTAAAGAACGTCTGATGCTCCCGCAAAAAATAGTGTGCCATGAAAAGAACAAAAAAAAAAGAATCAAATTATGTCAAATCTCACGTTTTATTTTAAATACGACTTGTGCATAAGAAAGAATGTAATTTATTTACATATTTTATTGTGTTAAATTTTATTGCAAAAGTGATCTTTTAAAATGCCATTTTTGTTTTCTAATCAAGAAATAGCGGATATCCATTTTATTTATGGCTTTGTGAATGGAAGTTCACAGCAGCAGCCCGTGAATATAGACGAAGATTTCCTTTTAGAAGAGCTCCCCATCCTTCAGCATTTGTAAGAGTTCACCAACAAATTTAACAGGGGTTAAATAATGTGCATGGTCGTTAACATAATAATTATAGGCAGCAAAGAAATATTGCACGACGAATTTTGCGTGAATTCGACAGAGATCCCACAACTAGCATTAGAAGAGTATCCGTAGCTTTCGGTGGAGTCTCAAATACTACTATTCACCGAACATTAAGACGGGATCACCGATAATCTTACCATCTACAACCTGTTCAAGGACTACAACCAGGGGATGCAGACGTAGAGTTGCGTATTGTCGATGGATTCTTGCTGAAAATAATAACAATCCAGGTTTTTTAAATAATGTTTTATGGACCGATGAATCCTGCTTCACTCGCCGTGGTGTGGTAAGTGTTTACAACCAGCACGTTTGGGCACCTGAAAATCCACATGTAATTCGCCCCAGACATTTCCAACAAGAATTTAGTGTGAACGTCTGGATAGGTATTTACAATAATCACCTTTTTGGGTCCTACTTTTTACCACCTCGGATGAATGCTGCGGCTTTCTTGGAATTTTTAGAGAATGAACATGGGAATATGTGGTAACATATTCCCTTAAATTTACGAAGAACGACTTGGTTCCAGCTTGATGGTTGTCCAGCTCATTATAGCAGAATCGTTAGAAACTGGCTGGATAACCATTATCCAGGAAGATGGATCGGTCGTGCAGGCCCAGTTCCCTGGCCGCCAAGTCTCCAGACCTAAATCCCTTAGAATTTTTGTGTGGGGTATTTAAACGAAAGGGTGTATGTAACTCCTGTGACAACAAGAGATGAACTCATTAATCGGATTAGGGATGCGTGTAATGAAATAAGACAATTTTTAGTTAATATTACAAGAGCAATTATTAGTCGGTGTGAATTATGTATTCAACTAAATGGTTCACATTTTGAACAGTTTCTTTAAATTTATTTATTATTACGATAGCGTTTTTGTGTTGTTGTTATAGGTTAAGTTTATTTGTTTAATTTATTTATTTCGTTCGTTTCGTTCTTGTTAAAATCTTAAACAGAAATTCTTTCCAATTTTTTCCAATAAATACGTATTTTCTTAATATTTATTTTGTTGTTTTACTTTTATTTTCCTTTATTTAATTCAACTGAAAAGTTAGGAAAAAATCAGTGGAGTACTACTTTTTAGTAAGAGACAAAAAAAAACGTGAGAATTGACATAATTTGATTGCCTTTTTTATTGTTCTTTTCACGGCACACTATTTTTTGCGGGAGCATCAGACGTTCTTTACTTACCAGTTGGAAGCTGTTCATGGATTACAGCTAATTTATCTCAAAAACTATGCATTTTTCGAAAAAAAAGCAGAAAACAAAAACGTTCCTGAATCAAATGGGCAATCTAAATTTTTAGTTCTTAAGAGTTAGAGGCGTCGCATGAAAAAGTTCGGGGGTGATATAGGGTGTACCACCCCAGAAAATGTACTACCCTGAAGATATTGATAAACGTTAAACTACTCTTAATATTGAGTTTAAGAAGTGTTATATGTGTACTAAATTTGGATTTATTATTTTAAATAGTTTTGAAGATAAATTAAAAGAACTGAAAAAAAATTTTGAAAATTTTTGAAACCCTGTATCTCCAAAACTAAGCGTTTGGCAACCTATGTTTATATGAACTTTTTGTCTTAATTTTGAAAGCTCTATCGACTATTAAAGCCCTGCTACAAAAAACTGGAACATCCTGTATAATGTTTGTTGAATAACGTCAATGTAAAATTACAAACATTCCTTCTACATTTTATTTTAATGGCTTACAATTACTATAAATAATAAATTTTAAATTAAAATACATCCTCTTCTGAATCGAAACTGCAGTAATTATCTAAACAGAACACAAGTAAGGTTAATGTGGTATTTCCTTCGTGATGTCCACTTTCCAATATAAAAATCTCTTTAAATAGTGGATTTTAATAAATAACTAATGAATATGTCATTAGTCATATGTACACTTTATTATTTGTATGGTTTGGATTTGCTTAACTTCTAGTAATACCGATTCTCTGAAATAGTCATTTAGCCATCTAGTGCGTTAATGAAGGCGGTTAACGATGAGACGTTTTAACGAGTGCTAGTAGCAAGCGCGCTAAAAGTCGAGATCGTTAATCGCGCATTAATATTTTACTTGATTACAATGTTTGTTAGAGAATCGCTTTCTTTAATTTTTCTGTTTTCCCAAAGTGAAAACTTTATGTCGACCGGACTGCTATCTCATAATGAAAGTACAGAACGCCTGAATTGTTTTTTTGACAGTTCCCGTCACTGTGACGCAATGCATCCATTGTTAGATGTTTTATACAAATTAACACCTACTATCAATTTCATTTAAAATCGTTTATTAATAGATCATATTAATGCATGGTTTGGAGCTGTGTAATAACTTCCTTTAATAAATGATTCTCTGAAACAGTTACTTAACCATCAAGTGTATTAATGAAGGCGTTGTAACGAGTGAGTATAGCGAACGCGTTAAAACCCGAGATCGTTATTTGCGCATTAATATTCGAATTGGTTACAATATTCTATTAATGTATCGTTTGGAGTTACGTAATAACTTCCTTTATTAACGATTTTCTGAAATAGTTATTTAACCAAGTGTATCAACTAATCTTATAAGATAGACATTTATACTTTTGATACAATTAAATTTAAATTACAGTGAATATTTAATCCTTTCATCCGTATTAAGCATTAAGCACTAAGAATGGTATTGGTTGTTTACTGGTAGGGTCTAGGACATCCCGCCGAATTTCCAAAACACCGACTGCATATTTAGATGCCCAAAGCGGCGAATGTGAACAGAAACCTGCTGAATTTCAGAGTTGGGTTATTACCCCGGCAAGGACCAAAACGCCGGAAGAGATTTAGGACATTTTGCCGAATAACCAAAACATCTACATTATAGTTTAAAAATCTAAAACGCAGATCGTCACCAAAACGCCGATCACTTTCCACCGAATGAGTCCATTCTGCCGAATTTCAATTTTGTACCATTATGTCTACACTGGCCAAAGTGCCGAATAACCAATTCGTCGACACAATAATTTTATAGGTCCAAAATTTTTTCGGTTCACCTCCTATTTTTATAAATTTTCTTTAGGACAGTTTTTCATACCTTTCTGCATATCTTAAAGTGGTGCAACGTTCGTACACCGGCACCTTGTTGCTGCCACCCTATGTATTGGCCTTTTCGGCTAACGTTAATTTTTAATTTATGTACCGCGGTTTTAGCTCAAATTGGAGGTTAAAGTGGTGGTTCATTAAATAGGGCTGATTATTTGCTACCAGATTTTTCCACACTGCTTGCAGCGGGCGGCGGCTTGTCTAGGTGTATCCGGGAACCGCGGTTCCCTGGCACTCTGGTTAGGTTGGCGGCGAAAATAACATTAACTGCAGAAGAAAAATGATCTTAATTTCCTATATAAAGTGGATAGAGTAAGAAAAGGAAAATTAAATTGACCAGGAAAAGTAGGCAGAAAGCAGCTTGCCTTATACGGTTATTGTAACGTTATTTCGAGTTAAAAATGTTTTCAAAGAGATAAGAAAGAGGTGAAAGGTTTTAACATACCTACTTCTCTAGACTGTATTTATACAATTCTTTCTATTTAGTTTTATGATTGAAATTGTACTTGGATTTATTTAATATGTCTACAGGAGTTTATTTACAAACATTAGCCTTCCTAAGTAGTGTTGGGAACTAATTCTCGGTAATTAAACTACACTCTAATACTTTTCGTAATTAGTAGAGATTTTAATGTAAAGATTTAGAGGGGGGTATTCTGAACTTTTCTTAGTAAGAGGCAATGAGTCCTGGAAATAATGGTGTGGTTGGTAGCTATTATATATAAATTTATTTACACCCGGGAACTTGGATACAGGATATTCTCGTCTGGAATACTTATTGGCGGGAGCGAGTAATTCGCTTACTGCTTGGATATGCCGTTCAGGCCTGGGGTGGTGGCTACCGAATGAGTCTTTAACTCGGGGCGGTGTAAGGTATTTAAACCTTCAGGATCGTTGAGTTTCAAGGAATATTTAATACACAGACAGTCAGGGTAAACTAAACGTTTTACAGGCATCGTTATTTAAAGAATGTTTAACACAGGATTCATTCTTTAAATCTGGGTTATCGCGATGTGCAATCTGAGTCGGTTATAGGCCCAGGACTTCCGATGGGAAGTAAATTGTTATCTTGCGATGGACGAGCAGGACCGAATGCGGACTTCAGATAAGAAGTCTCAAAAACTGGTAATTATGCTAAGTGAGATGCAAGTTTTAATACTCACCTGTTCTACGTGCCATTTTCGAATGCTACTGGTATAACTGTTACTTTCAACTCGTAGACACCGTGCATGTTGTTAAGGTAGCCTGAGATGGCGTGTTTGTGTAGGTTGTGTAAAATATATGCTAAGTATTGATTAAAAGATTCTGGGCTGTGGCCCATTGCGCTTCTTAATCGATACCATGGGGTCGGTAGAACATAGGCGGGCAGCCTTTCTACCCGTCGATGTAAGTGAAAAACTACATCAGGAATAACACCCGGCGTTGCGTTGTCCAAGAATGTACGTGTAAGGTTGTAAAATAAAAACTTACATGTAGGCGACCACAGATTTGAGTAACAGTAGGCCCAGGTGGACTGCAGTATTTTCAAGCGGGCGTAGTAAACTAAACGAAAGATGATAACGAAAAATACGTGGGTCTCCAAAGAGACCACTGGAATTGAGCGCTGGAATGAGAATGAGAGCGTCTGTAACGCGTCTCTCAATTTTGTTGAAATCTGCAGCAGGAGGGGGTGGCTTCTGGTGGTGATGCTAATTCAGAGATTGGTTGTCGGCCCAGTAGTGGGACTGTAGGGGACTCTGACGTAAAAAAATTCTTAACATTTTTGATACAACGTCGGAGGGGATAAAGATTCATATTTGGGATTTATTTAATTTAATTAAAATTGTGTAATTAACAAATAATTAATTAAAAATGTTGGTAAAGGATTCTAGCTCCCATTCCTGTTTCTTTGCGGCTCTGGCTACCTGCCTTTTTGGCTTAAAGTCCGAAATTGTATTTTTCGGCGGCTTTCTCATTTTCACTCTCTGTCTCTTCACACCAGGGCCTTTTTGGCTTTGCGAACATCTTATTTTCGCGTACCTTTTTGTCTTTTCATCAACTTCTTTCTGCTATCTTGTTTCCGTATCCCTTTTTGGTATACGGCCCTTCAAAATGTTGTACCTGCATTTCCAATTTTGTTAGTGCATCTAAAGTCTTTTGGCAGAAGCCAGTTTCAACATTCTGAAGTATTAACGGAATTGACCCTGAATCCCTGTTCTTGAATTTTGAATCTGAAGTATATGCATTATATTACTCCCAGACTCTTATTACTAATACTGTTAATGAAGATTAAAACTACAAGTTTCGACAAGTGATATTGTCATCAGGAGTCAAGGATAATTGAAATGGCAAGAACCATAAATAGTAGAGTGAAGCGTATAAATTGGCATAACCGTTAAACTCTAATAAAAAAATTAGAAATATGGAACAAACAGAAAAATTTAAAGGCAAAATAACCAGTCGTCTTTCCAACACCACAACGCATTACTATCGAACTGAACACACGGAAAATGTAATGGTTAAACTTCTGAAGGATCAAGTGAACGAAAAAACTGCAACAACCATAGAATATTACGTAAAACTCGAATTTGTGGCCTGCTTCTGTCACCACAGTGTAAAACTCGTCGCTGAAGGCTCGGAGGTTAAACACCGGCAACCCCAATTAAAGCTAAAATAAAAAAAAATAAAACTAAATAAAGGAGTTTAAGTCGCCAACTTGAGGTATAATTTAACAGCAAGTAGTATTACATTACGGCATAATTAGAAGTTAACCTTCGAAGCAACTTTCATTTTCTAGCTTAGCATTAAAGGACAATGAGGTAAAGAACTCAAGAAATTAATAGTTATTTGTCATACAAGACGATGAAACACAATCTTATCGATGCGTGAAAAATGTTAATTCTATAGGAAATTTTTAACGAAAAATTAAAGAAATATTAATTGAGTTAGTCACGTTTTAAAATCCCAATAGTATGGATTGCTAGGGTTGACACTGAATTCCATGTGCTTTTGTATGTTTTTCTGAATACAGTGCAAGTAAAAATGAGTGAAAATAATTGGGAAACTGATTTCGAACAAGAAAAACTTTCCTTAGATGTGCAAGAACAGGTGATGGAGGCAGTGGGTAAATTATTGCCCCAAACATCGAGGTTGATATACCAAAAAGAATATAAATCATGTGAGTGAAAAGGTACTTCTGGCATATTTTTCGGAAAAGTCAAAGAAAGTGAAGCCATCAACATTGTGGTCGTATTACTCGATGATAAAGTCTACGCTGCTAGTTAATGAAAAGTGTGACATTTCAAAGTAAATAATATGTCAAGTGTATCTGCACTGTCAAATAATTACACATAATGCTTTCAGATATTGCAAACTGATTGCATTGCTAAACAAGCTGAGTGATGGTTATGTCTAAAAAGTCCAAAGTCTTTGAATCGGATGATGTTATGAGATTTTTAAAAGAAGCTGCAGATGACGACTATCGGTTTGTGAAGGTAAAACGTTTAGAAATGGTGACTTCATAATTTGGCTTTTAAATTACAGGTTGTTACGGTGAGGGGGTTTGTATAGAGCGTGTCGGTCCAATGAATTGTACAAGCTAGAAAGTTCTAATGTTGATGATCGAAAATCTGTCATAATCGTCTCAGTTATTGACACAAAAACTAAGAAAGATGGCTCATTTTGCATCACTGATAAGGAATGTGGTGTAAGTGTTTTGAATATTGTGAGAAAATACGTTGCTTTACGTCCTAAAAACGTGCCTCACCAAAAGTTCTTCATCAACTATCGACAGAGAAAGTGTACAGTTCAACCTGTGGGGATAAATACCTTGTATAATACTAGAAAGGGGGCACCATCCCCTCCACTTTTTTACGTCACAAGCCCCGCCCCCTGAGGCACCATGCGCCATCTTGGATTTTGACGTCACAAGACCGCCTACGTGGGGGACCGTATCTTTTCAGCCCTATGGTTTCTTTTCGGAGTCCTTTTTCAACCTTTTTCATCCCCAATTATTTTTGTTTTTACTTGCCCACGTGTAGGACGCGTTTTTTACCCCTATGGTTTTTTTTGGGGGGTCTTTTCCAACCCTTGATGGAATTTTCAACCCTTTTTGTTTGTATTAAGAGCCTTTTTGACAGCCATGCCTTTTTTGTACTTGCTCACGTGAGGGGCAGATGTAGGCCTTGGGTTTGGTCTTGGACTTGGGGTTGGTCTTGGAGCTTGAAGCTGCTCTTGGACTTGGGCTAGGTCTTGGGGTTGGGGGCTGGACCTGGGCTTGGTCTTGAGATTGGTCTTGGACCTGGAGTTGGTCTTAGGGTTGGGCTAGGTCTTGGGGCTGGGCTTGGTCTTGGGGTTGGTCTTAGACCTGGAGTTGGTCTTAGGGCTAGGGTAGGGTGACAACTATTTCTGGCAATTATCTTGTAGATCATTTTTGACCCGGTGATTGGAGGGTTAGCATTATGATAGGTAACATTTGAAACAAGAAACCTAACCTTATAAGACAATGTAGGCTTGGTATCGTGGCCTCTTGGTGCAATTGTATGTGGTTCTAACTAATCTTATAAGACAAGTTAAGCTTCCGTTGTAGTTACTGGTTGGAAATGGTATTTGTTTTTGTAGGTTATGACTGGTAATTTGAAGTTGTATTCTAATAAGGAGGTTCTCGTAAGACACGTGTATGAACTTGTGTGGTAATTGATCTCGTGAAATTTGAATGAGGTAAAATTTAATTATAGAACACTTATTTTTATTATGAAAATGTAAACTTTCATTAACACTCATAATAAAATACTTATCTTTGGATTTTTTTTTTTTTAATGTGTCTAAATTATACAATCTAAACGTTTGATACATTACAGTTATCTTCGTCAGTATAATGTTTGTTAAAATTGTTAAAGATAGTTAAACAATTTTGTCAAATGTGAAATTGTAATGTATTCTGAAACGTTTGTATAATTTAATAATTAAATAATCAAAAAATAATTATTACTTTTTTATTGTAAATATCATAATTAAAAAAGCCTCAGTGGGTTATAAAAAAAAAATTACTGACATTCAGGTTATTCTCTAATGAAACAAACATGTTTTATTAAGTTAATTAATTACATAACAGTTATTACAATATTGTTTTCTAAACGAATATTAAAACTAATTGCTTTACCTGCATTGATTGCATTGAAATATGTTTAATATCCATCCGACCGTTAAATTGTTTGTATATTGCACACCTTAATATTTTTTTAAAGAAACTTGTTACGTATAGCTTAGATGTGTTTTATAACTGTAATTAAAAATCTGTACAAGTAAATAAGATCAATAAAAGGTTAAAAGCAGACTTACCAGCTCTGTATTGAAAGAACATTTTTGAGGGACTGATTCACGAGTGGTACCAGTTTTCTGTTAGCCGTATACTTACACTAAAACAACTTTCTATGTTTTACGTTTATGAATAGTTGATGTAAAACTAGCTATTGATTTCCCCATAATTAATTTTTAGAGTGTAAATACACTTACTGCAACTCGTATTTACCTTTCCCGTAAAGTAATTAATAACAAAGCGGGTTGAAGAAAATATTATATGCTGTATATACACGCACAAATTGCTTTTTTATAAAAACCTCATTAAAAGTTTGGAATGTAATAATTACGTGTGCAACATATAGTTAAAGTTGAACGTGTATTTTCCCATATTATTTTTATTAGAGCTTTAAATTTTTAATACCATGATTGTTATTAAAATTATCACATTTCTATTAATAATATTTTGATATAAAAAGGGATGCCTAAAATTTACCATTGCATTTTCAATTTTGGTAAAACATAATTTCGTTTTGAGGAAACAACAACAATCAACCAAGCCAGATACATAAGAATGTTTTAATTATATCCATTTAAACAGCAAAATAAATAAATTCAAGATGTATCTGAAAATGACTTCTATCAAAAAAGGTTGTGTCTTTTTAAAAAACCTCAGATTTTTATAAAACAAGACCGAACGTCCTAGTCGTTATTGAAAATGCTCAACCACCTATGTACAGTATACAGTGCAATAACAAATATAATTCAACTCATCACTTTAAAAATAAATGTGTGATTAAGAGCTGGATGGTATACATCAAAATGTTATTTGTTAACATGCAATTTAAGCAAGCGTTGAATAAGCGGTCTTGCTTGCTTATATGTTTTATTTACATAGACCTTTTGAGAATTTTATGCCAAGGGTCCGCGACAAGGGGCGAAGACACGAGCGCAAGTTTCTAGGAACTGTAGGTAGTTTTGAAATATACAGCTACGTGGAGCTACGATCACTCTCTATTACAGAAAAACGTTTGTTAGCTCATACACCATTAGATGGCGCCACCAACAAGCTCAAAATTTCAGCCAAGCGGACACGACAGATGTGAGAGACGAAAGGGACAAAAGAAACGCGAGGATGGGAGAGACGAAAGCTATGTTTAATTTCCAACGCTTTTGTTTTTATTATTATTAAATCCAATAAGATTGATATAAACTGGCTTCTTAAATATACAAATTATAAACAAACCCGAAAGACCATTCCGAAAACCAGATTAGTAATAAAAAATTGAAAGAAAACTTAAAAATATATTTAAAACAATACATTTTCTTCTTTTTTCGACTGTAATTCGTCACTATCATCATGGTCTTGAGATTCGTCCTTTCCCTCCAACTCATCGGTCTTCTTCTGTGAATCATCATCTTCTTCATGAGTGTGAGATACATTCATCTCATCCACTTCATCGTTTTCATCATCAGCTTGAACCGTTATATTGTAGTAGTTTACTACCAAAACCCTAAAATCTCTAATGTCCTCTGATGTTGGTTCATAAACAGGAGAATACATTATAATAATAATGCTTACTCGCTGGAAACTATATACACAGGTAAAATTTTGCGATGCGACGTTTTCATATACGTACGAATCGCATTAACCGTGCTATAACTAGTGCGACCGCACTCCTCGACTCCCGAAGATAACCGATACTATCCGAACATTGTTGAGTATTTACACCCATTCCTCCAGCGTATAGGGAGATGAAAGTCATCATCCGTCGCCGAAACTTATATTAAAGACTCAGGAGCGAACAAAATAAGTTGTATAATATACAAATAAAAATGAAAAAAATTAATAGTAGATTATATTACAAGTGAGTGAAATAAGCCATTATAAGCACGAGCGCTTGCGCGAGTGCGATAAATTCTCACGTGCTTATAATAGCATTTCACTCACGTGTGATATACGACGTTTTGTCCAATAGTTTCATTTTTTTAACGAAAAACTTGAAGAGATTATTTAAAAAAAAGTATAAAAAAGAGAGAAGCAGCCAGGTCTTGGTTGTCATGGTCGGTCGACCGGTTGTCATGAATACGTTGTTGATAGAAAATTTAGTCACTAGTGAATAAAATTTGATTTTAGTCACTGAAAACTAACGTATAAAACATGTGAAAAACTGCAACTGTTGGACAAAATACTTTATCTACCCTTATTGTTAAAGTTCAACTTTATCTACCCTTGCGGTTAAAGTAAAATTTGAACTATTGTTTTGGGTTGTTCAAGGCACACTTTAACAATTGCTATAGAAATTATAAATTACAAGGCAATTAAATAATTTAATTTTGCCCAAAGTGACCGTCTTCTAGTATTAATAATATCGATTGCCATATTAAAAAACTACGTTCTGATTACTTCGACATAAATGCAAATTTACTGGGGGCCAGAGAATTAGATGTTGAATAACTACTTCAATTTAAAATTGATCCCACTTATTGTTTTTACTATTTCCATAAAAAAAATGAAACTTCACCCAAATTACTTCACGTTGAGCCAGTCGCCACCGAAAATCACTAGAGTTCTAGGCATGCAGGTGTATAAAATACTCGTATCAAATTTGAATGATATCGCAATTCTACTTTTTGAGTTACTTTGAAAGAAAGAAAATAAATTGCAGAACTCGCAGACTCCTTTCCCACTTATTGATTAATACAAAAAAATCACTGTGGTGTAGACGTTTAGGTAAAATAACACGTATTTCAAATAAAAATCAAACATTTTTTATAGTTTTTGAGATATTTGGTACACTCCTAACGCACGCGCACATGAGCAACTACAAAAACTACACGGAACTTCAAAACGGACATTTCCAGTCACAACTCAATTTAATTTTTTTTGACAAATAACAACTTTCCCTTTAATTGGTAAAGTTCAAGATGATGTTGAATATTACCCTTGTTTAATACTTTCTGTACTTGCATATAATTTACACCATTATACAGATATACACTTGGATATAATAACGTAAAATATGTTATACCAATTGATCTGTACATAATTTAATGAAATTCACCCACCTAAACCACAATTTTAAACTTTTTATTTCGGTACATTTATTTTGAATTTCATTTATGAGTTACCATAAAGGCGGGCGACGTCATTTGGTTCAAAATAAAACATCGGCGTTATGGAGTTGGCTATGTTGCGTTTTGGTCATTCGGAGCTTTGGATATTAGATGCTTTGGTCATTGTAGACGTAATGGTCCAACATTTAAATTAGTCAGAATGGGAGCACTCGGCACGGTTGTTCCGCGCTTTGAACTTTTAAAATATAGTGTCGGCGTTTTGGGCATTTGCAGAATTGTCCTAAATCTCGTTGGGCGTTTTGGCCCTTGTTATTGTAATGACCCATTTCCCAAATTCGACAGAATGGGCGCAATCGGCGAAATGCTTGTATGAGTTCTGGTCACTTTCGGAGTTTTGGACCATTAAAATAGAGATACGGCGTTTTGGGAATTCGGCGGAATGTCTAGGTCTCAACTAGTATACTGTTTTTTTTGCTGCTTTAAACTTCATTAAAGGGTTGAGTTAAGAAACCAAAATTATACAGTAGGCAAAATATCAAATAAACGGTTTCTACTTATTTTTATGTACCATCCTGCAAAACGGTAAGTAAGTTACTTATCCGTGATGTTTGCTTTTACCAACCAATTATGAAGGGTAAAGTCAACCTACCGATCTAAACACACACCTAGTAAATTGATAGAAACGACTGCTCAAACGAAAATGCAGATAGGTAAATGCATTTGAAAGTGCAAAATTGACAGCAGTTTACACTATTTGTGTCTATGACTATTTCGGTTGTAAATTTGGTTTGTGGAATAATCGTCAAAATCAGGAAAACATCTTATACTTAACACCTTATGAGCGTGTTTAATTGGTGGCGTCTTGCAAAACTCGCCTCGCTGGTTTTACATCTACGCTCACGTATTACGCGATCATTTCATAACTCGTAACGTACATAACTAAAATTGGCGCTTTTCATATGTCCTTCACATTCTACTGAAAAAGTAGTAACGTAAACTAGTTTTAATTATTGTATCTGCTGGGCAACATCACAAAATGACCATAAAAATTTGAAATGTTCGTTGTAAAATATTTTAAATAAGAGTTCAATTCAATGTACAGGCTGTCCCAAATTCGAGGGCAAGCATGGGGATCTCGCTTATTATAAGAGATAGGATATAGGTTTAAATTCGGCACTTTTGCTAAATTCGATGCCGAGTAATAATCTGAAAAGAAATTTGAGCTAACTCGAATGGATTTGGTTTTATGCTCAAAAAACTAAAAATTTCGATTTTTGTTTTTCGCGTTTGACTACCTTATTATTAGGAATTTTCAAAATTCGATTAAACATTATTAAGGCAACTTTTTACGCATAATACTAATACGGTATTAAAAATATTATGCGACGTTTCGTTTATTCTGAACCATCATCAGGTTTATTTTTTCTTATGGGGGTTAAGATATATTTTTATGTCGTTGGATGGAGAATGTTATGCTGATTTTAGCAATATATAACACTTCATGGTTTGATCGACTGCGAACTAAAATACTCTTAAATTAAAAACTAAATATTAAATTATCACGATACCCATGAATCAAATAAAACTCAGGAGTTGGCTTTTGCCATGTCACTTTCTAATTGTAAAAAGGGTAATAACTGCAAGATCCTTCGTGTTAGTGCTTTAAAAGTTTCTTTAGAATGTTTTCAAATTCAGAAAAACGAGACATGATAAGGATATTTTATAGCTGCAATAGAAATAGTGTCAGAGCAGAACAAAGATATTTAGAGGAATATCCGGAGAGGCAGCAACCAAACCAGAGATATTTTTTTAAATCAGACCAAAATTTGCGAGAATTTTGATGTTTTCAGAAAGCACGAAATGCATATGGTAGCAGACTAGACAGAGATGCCGAAGAAGAAATATTACATCAGGTACTATTTGTTAGTATTATACTAATTATAAGAATTTCCACTCACTTCACTGCTAATTTCAGCAGACGTTTTTTTTGGAGAGTTATGACTTTATGTTATCCATCTTAGGTTCAAGAAAATCTTTCAACATCTACCAGAGAAATAGAGCAAACTATTGAAGTGCCAAAAACGACAGTTTGGCGAGTGTTAAAGCAACACCGTTATAAACCATTTAAGTTACACGTTAGTCAAACTCTTCGGCCTGGGGACGAATATCTTAACGGCGAATTTTCTGAAAAATGGATGGGAAATAGGGGACCACTTAGGTGGCCAGCAAGAAGTCCAGATTTATCCCCTTTAGATTACTTCCTCTGGGGCTATTTAAAAAATATGATTTACAAGACGCCACCGCAAAATATAGAAGAACTCCAGAAAAGGGTTGTTAATGAACTTCGTCAAATTTCCAGGCGAACCGTTCAAAGAAGCGTAAACAATTGTAGAAGAAGAATTCGTTACTGTATTCAAGAAAGAGGAAACTTGTTCGAACATTTATTATAATAATTTTTGTTTGTTTGTCTGTGTAATTATTTTGTTGTTACCTATCGATAAATTTGCGTTGTCGCTATTATGACCGTGTTACATAGACCTACTTGTTTGAGTTGTTTGTTAATGTTTTTTTTTAAATTGTTTAACTGTTTTTATATTTTTTTGGATGTTCTAACGAGTTTAACAAATTGAATAAGTAGAACTACTGTAATTATTCCTTGCTGGATCCAAGAAGGCGGAATCTTGTTCTTCGTATTTTTCTCATTATTTTAGTTCGCAGTCGATCAAACCATAAAGTGTTATATATTGCTAAAATCAGCATAACATTCTCCATCCAACGACATAAAAATATATCTTAACCCCCATAAGAAAAAATAAACCTGATGATGGTTCAGAATAAACGAAACGTCACATAATATTTTTAATACCGTATTAGTATTGTGCGTAAAAAGGTGCCTTAATAATGTTTAGTCGAATTTTGAAAATTTCTTATAATAAGGTGGCTAAACGCGAAAAACGAAAATCGAGTTAGCTCAAATTCCTTTTCAGATTATTACTCGGCATCGAATTTAGCAAAAGTGCCGAATTTAAACCTATATCCTATCTCTTATAATAAGCGAGATCCCCATGCTTGCCCTCGAATTTGGGACAGCCTGTACGGGGTGGCCAGCTCTTGAACAAATTGTAGTTAAAGTACATGAAATAGTAGAGATACATAAAAACTGATATTGATGTCATATGTTGGATTGGAAGGAATATTTTCTGAGACTTATCAATTGTTTTTTATCTCTTCTCATTTATTCGCTATCCTTCAATTGTCACTTTTTTTCTATTTCTAAGATTGCTATAACTCACATATTAGACGAGATAGAAAAACAATGCTACAGGCGTTATTTTGTGTAATTATGGCGTAGATTACGACTGTGTATTTAGCATTGAAATATATTGCAAGATTTTTGACTTATGTTTTTTTTAAATAGGAACCATATGTTGTTCATCCCTCATTGAAAAACTTGTTTCTTGCGATTTTCAAGAATCATATTATTTTCAGTAACTAGAAAGTTACAGAATAAACACTGCAGTAATTGATATATTTTAAGCGGGTCTTAACAATGTGCTGTGTCCCCATATCCAACCAAAGATTCTAATGTATCTCCTCTAAAACGCTTCAAAATTCTTTCAAAATTGTTATTTTAAATAACATTTAACATGAAACAAAAAAGTGACTGAGTCGTACTGTGAAAGAAGGTTCAATTATTAGTGAATACCGAGATATCATTTTTGAATGGTTGTAAACTTTTGCTGATTAATTTTCTTGAAATCTAAAGCAATTGAAAATGATGATTAATGATCAAAGTATACCGTAGCTTAATTTATTGCATATTCAGGATTTGGTAAATGAAATATGTCTTTTCAAATACATTTGTATACAGTGTTTTCTTTAATTTTCCCATTATTAAGCTTGGTATAGGGTAGGTAATAGGCACAGAAATACTATGTTTTAGTGTAAAGTTGACAGTTGAAAATTTTAAGATGGCGGCAAGGCGCCATTTTGAATTGAAAATTTATATGTATGGAAAAGAGGGGTTTGCTATACCTCATTTTGAACCTCTAAGTGAGTACGTTATAACCGTAGAATATTAAGTCAATATCTTTATAAAACATAGAGTGGCGGCATTTTTAATGCTATGAAACAAAAACAATTAAAATATACACATTCATATCAACGGACACTGGAAGTGAATTTAACCATTGTGTCAAGTGTATTTATTGTATGTTTCATCCTTTCTGTATCATTTTCGTTAAGTTTTTGATCCTAAGTAGTGTTTTTAGTTCTAATTGGTGTTCTTAAAATGGTTAATTCTGGCCCGTTAGATTTTAATTGTATTTTAATTAATAAGGAAACAAAGGAAAAGAAAGAACCTAGTATATTGTGTTGCCACCTCTAGCTTGGATGACAGCCTGGCAAATGCCGGCTCACCGCCCTTTAAATGGTATCTCATAGATGTTCAATTGAGACTTCGCGCTGGCCAGTTCATAACTTCAATAAGGGCTTCATTTAGGTATTCAACACAAACCCTTGCCACGTGTGGTCGCGCATTATCTTGCATGAATACGAAATCACAACTAGTAAACGGAGCACAGGGCATTACATGCTCCTGGAGAATGTCCCATACGTGGAATTTCGCATTCATTGCCTTTGTATTTACAGCAGCTACCTCCGTACGGCCATCGAGCGAAACCCCCGCCCAAAACATTTTAGGCCCACGACCAAAGGGTTCATGCGACACGAAGTTGAAGGTGACTACCTTTTCTGCTTGTTCTCTATACACACGCTGCCGCCCATCCGAAGATTTCAGATTTATTCCTGTTTCATCAGAGAATAGGACATTCCTTCAATCATCGATGGTCAAATTTTCATGTGCGCGTGCAAATCGTAATCAAGCTACCTTGTGAGCCCTGTTTAGTTCTGGTGTTTCTATGGGCCTTCTACTGATCAAACATGCCTCCCGCAGTCTTCTTCTGACGGTAAGAGAAGAAACTTGGATATTTCCAGCAGTCCCCAGGTCTTTCTTCGATTGCGAACTTGTTCCTGTCCGATTTCCTCAAGAATTTTGGCACAGAAAACGGTCATCGCTTGTATTCGTAGTCCTTTTTCTACCGTGCCCATATTTCCTGGGGTGAGAACCAGTACCCCTACGACATTCGACTTATTGCCATGGTTAACACTCAGAATACGAGCCACATACCATATACTTCTACCCTCATCAATCAAAGTCTGCGCTTTCACACAATCCAAAGGTATCACACCATTCATTATTTTAATGATGAAAATACATTTATGGTATACACATTCTCATTACATTGCAAATTTAAGTTTATCTCTCGAAAATCACTACTCAAAAAAATTAGGTTTCAATATTACTTGGTTCAAGAAAAAGAATTCCTCTAATATAATTCTTAAACATAGTGGTGTTATTAAACATGTGTCAAATAGTTTTTTGTGGACATACGCCGCCTACGTTTTATGTATTACTTATAATAACAGTATATTCCCGTAACTGGTGAGTAGAGCGATAATTTTGAACAGAAAGGCGCATGCATAAACGCCCTTCTAGACTGTTGCAGCACTGGTTTGAACGCCCCACATTTGATTGAATATGTCATTGTTCGTAAAGCTTGTGTTGTGAAAAAAAGACCTTTCAAGGTAAAGACACTTTACTATACATCATTCACAAATTACAAAGAACTTCATCAAAAAAACAATGATTATAAAAACAGGAGATACCTTAAATAGTACTTGTACTGGAACGCGCGCTCCGTCCGCCAGCCCGATCCGAGAGAGAGAGAGAGAGAGAGAGAGAGTCGCAAGGGACATCTTTGTCCTACTCTCGGGCGTACGCGCATGCGTGGAGCAGTCCATTGTCAAGTTGCAACGTTTGAAAAGGATTTGATATGTGTTGAATACTTTAATGATAATTTGTTAATAACATGGGCAGTTACAAATATCCATTGAAACTTACTTTACTTACTGTTATACTCAGTCATTTTACAAAAATAATGAACTATAAAAATAATTTCAAGGTATAATCAATGGTATGCGTTAAACTTCGGATTTTTATTAACAATAAAAGATGTAAAGTGCATTTTATAAATTAGACGTATTAATTTGTAAAGATGTATAAAAAAATAATCGTAAAAAACAAACGTGATGGCAACAATTATATAAGGCGGTGTATAAATGCAACAAAGAACAAGCAGTATAGTAAAAATCAATAATTAATAAGTAAATAACAACTGCCGACATTTTCGTTAGTTTGTTTTGGAGTGACGTGCTTTAACAATGTCTGCTCTTTCGCGCAGCGCATGCGTAAAGCGTTACGAAAAGAACATTTGTGACCCTTGCGCCCTATCTCTCTCGCCTCGCGGCTTTTCTATGGCAGAGAACGCCAATGCGCGTTGCAGTATTAGTATATTTCAGTGAGTTAAATGGATTCAAGTAGAAAAATCCAAACCTAATGTGCAGTTGTATAAAAATGAATATTAGAAGGACTTTTCAATTGTTACTACTACTTGTAAAGGACGGAAATCTAATGACAATGTTACAGCATCGCTGTATACTGAAAAACTTCCTATAAATAAATTAAAGTATAACAATTTATTGTCTATGTACCAAGGTAAAGATGCTGTCATTCCTCCAGAATATAAAGATGTCTATGATTCATTACCAGTTAGTTCCCAAAATGCCGACGATGAAGAATTTGATAACGAGACGTCTTCACAAGTACGAGAACAACTTATAACGAGGAAAAGGCGCCGAAATTACATGCAATAGATTCTAGTTAGTGTTAATACAACTACTGTATTAATAAAGCATATTCTATGTATACAGGGATGTAAAAATATTATCGTGGGTCTGACTTATAAAGCAAAACAAAGGCAGTACAATCAGTTCACGTGCTAAGTGAGATAGAATACACAACAAACCAAAAGCGCTGATGCCATACATGCGTCTTTTGAGTAGACTAGTATCAATGACACATTTAATTGCTACTGTCAACGAGAATTGAAAATTAGTGTTTTTGCAAGTCCAGAATTGTATATTTTCGTCCAAATTATTTAGTTAATTAATTATAGTAAAGTTAATAGAGCATATAAGCGCTGTATTATTTTGATATTGGCCCTTAACTGTGCTGGTGTATTCAACTTTCGCCTATATGCTGGTGGGGTTTCAAGAACCCATATCTAAGATTATGCTAAAAATAATGAAAACTGGTATGTAATGGTTTTTATTCTAAGCAGTATCAAAAATACACATATTCACTGTATATAATTTAAATCGTATAAGCACTTTTCACACAAGAATTTAGAATGTTCCAAACAGATACGAATTTTGCACTTTTCGCAGTCGTTCTTAGTTATGCCTGGGGAATATTCCACAACGAGATTTCCTTGTTGGTTCTTCAGTAGGGATTGATTGCGTTATATTTTTCCTGTAAGCCTGCATATAAGATCTCGGAGATCGCGAGGCAGGCGTTTCAAGTCTCTGCGCTCCATGTGTTCCCTAATATGAGCGTTTCCAAGTTTTGAAATCATCTCTGCGATTTATTTCTTTTGTATTAGGGACAGATTGTAGAACTACCTTAGTATTTACAACTGATATATTAATAATAGCAAAAAAATAGTGCCATTGGCCATCTTCTGGTACGTCTGGCAACTGAATAATTGGCGCAAAGCTGATCCAGAGTGTCAACTCCTGCTTTGGTGCAATTACAATCAATGATCATATCAGGTTTACCATTGTCCTTATTTATTTCTTGGTCGTCGTGCATTGTAGATAACAGTACAACCACACGATTCCTCTTGGGAACATAAGAACAAAGTGTCATATCACTGGTATGCCCAAATATTGTCAACCCTACTGGACGTTTTCGGTTCGATTTAAATTCTGGAGGTATTTGGGGTTTATTCATTTTCAGTGTATCTAAAATGGTTAGTTTTTCTCTTTTAGTTTTTCGCATAACTCGATGGACGTCAACCAATTATCGACTACAACGTTTCTATTCGTACCTTGAATAGGTAGAATAAGTTGTAAAACGTCATTGGTTGGAACGGCTAGATTATTTATTCGTTTACCTTTGACAGTATACACGAATGCATTACATAAATAATTTGTCCTGGAATCGCACATACACATAACTTTCATGCCGTATTTGCAAGGTTTTTTCGGCAATTACATTTTGAAGGAACATCTTCCACGAAATGGAGCCAACATTTCGTCGATAGTTACATTTTCACCTGGCGAATAATAAGCTTGGCAATTTGAAATGAACAAGTCCCACAATTCTCGTATGGCTGCTAATTTATCAAGTGCTTTTCGTTCATCCCTTGTTATTTTATTGTCAAATCGCAGATTAGCCAAAATAAACAAAAATCGTGAAACACTCATTGTGGCCCGAAAAATGTCCTTTCACGTTCCATTAGATGCGAATAATGACGCTACATCTTCACGGTTAGATTTCATAATTTTAGATAACTACAATAAACCTATAAAAGCGTTTAGTTTCGTGTATGTAGGATAAGGTTTTTTGAATTTGGTTCGACAAATAGTTATTCGTTTGTTTGTGTGCACTAAAGTAACACATTTGGTCAGTTAACTTTCTAAGCTTGCACAACATTGCCTGGCTCTATATTTCTTGCAATCCCTTTCACCCCTGGCAAGTGAACAATCATATTTGCAGCTCATGTACGCGCACTGGGGTTGCACTTTTTAGTCCACTTGAAATTTAGGTTTTTACCGTAATAAAACTTTTCTTTATCCGTAAATTCTTCTTCTTCGGTGTCTGACAAGTTGTTTTCTAAACCATCAGAAGACACCACCGATTCTGAATCATGATCACTAGCAATACATAAATTTTCATCGGCATCACTTTCATCTTCCGAAGATACAAATTCGGACCATCAGCAATGACTTGCAACTCGGCTCTACTTGTTGATGCCATGCTGCAACCGCCAAACATAACCTCTAATTGCACATTTATGAGAAGAAATAAAGCAAAAACGCTTTACAAAAAATTGAAATTATATACACTTACAACAAAAACCTGGTTTATTTTAGTAAAAACACAAAAATTGCACACAAATGGTAGTGATTCCGTTAATTGACAACTAATACGAAGTTTACGTAAAATTTCAGAGCCATCTGTCACCCATTTTAAATATTAATACGAAATTTATTGGATAAAATGAATTTTTTTTCAGACCTCAATAAAAGATGAAATTTTAAACTTCACCTAACAACGTTAAAGTTTGACATTTTCACCGGCTGCTGCAAAAGTCTTTTGCATCCCCTCGCAGCGGATCTAAAAGTAATGTAAGTTAATAACTCAAACACCCAATTTGGAAAAACGAAAACAAATTTATGTTTAGAGTTATAAAGATTGAAAGTACAATGATTAAAACTAACATTTTCTCCAAAATAAAATCCGCCAGAGGTAACAGTGGAAGTCTCGCTGCGTTCTAAGGAAATTGTCTTTAATTCTTCCTCTTCTACATGAACTTCTGTACTCGTAGCGCTTGCACTAGGTGCAAAAAGTTTCATGGCTGCCTTTTTTTTTGTTGCTAGAGAGTTTTCAATATAACGCTGAGCTACAGTGCTGAATTTTCAGCCACCATGGCGCTTAAAGCACATTATATCTGCGCCGCCGTCCACCAACAACATCCTGTGTATTCTGTATAGTAAATAATTCGCTAATTTTAAGAAAAAGGCTACCTCCCTAGGAACACTGCTTATTTTATGGATTCCCATCACCGCACTTGAGCATTTTCCATTTCCATATTTCAAAAAAAATCGGCGATCATTCATATCTCGTGGGCGCAAAGCAACATATTTGTTATATAAATTTAGGAAAGATTCCCCTACAACTGTAAATGATTTAATTTTTTTTTGTTTTGCTATCAGGAATTTTAATATGTAGCAGAGTTTTCAGGTTCTCAATGTCGCCCACCTTCATCTTTACCAATTCATCGCAACAACATGCCCTTGAGATACCAATAATCAAAACTATCTAAAAAAATACAAAATATAAAGACTTGTTTTCATTCTATTTCTAAAACTTACCTTCATTGACAAGTATTTTTCGTCCGACGCTTCCGATAAAAATTTGTTAATTGGTCTTTTGTAAATACTTTGGCCTGCTTTGGGGTGTATCCTTCATTCTGCTTCTTTAGATATGCACGAAGTTTCAAGTATTTGCTTATATCTACACCATGTCGAATGCTCAATAATGATTTTGTCATAGAATATTGGGACTACATTGTCGAGCTTTTCATTTTCATTTTTGTTGCTAATTCGGCAAAATAAGCTAACACTACGGTTTCAGAGTAGCTTTTAATATTTTTTTCATTGCACCATGTTATAAATTGTTGAAAAGCGCGTTCATAGATTTTGCTCGATCTTGTAGGTAATAGATCATTTATTGCTGTATTAGCCGCTTCAGTAATTTCTGACGGCATGTTCTCCAAATCCATCATACTCCTAACAATGTAATATTTTAATTTACACAAATAGGAACAAAAAGTTTAATAAAATACTTACAATAACACGGAGAATCTGCACAATCTTCAACTTGTTTAATGCATTGTTTTGAACGAAACCTAGCAACGACTACTGCTGATTGCCAGAGCCTCGCTAAATAAATCTAACTATTCCTCATTTTCACAACCTAATTATTTTTCCTTATTTCACATTTAAGTGTAAAAAACGTCTGAAGAAAAAATAGTACATTTTATGCAGAAAGTGATTTTGGCTCATCTGTATTTACCGGACTCACTACGTTCGTCCGTCAAACCTACAGATTCGCCACAAAAAGTGTCACTTTAGCTCCTTATAAAATAATATACTATTCTTTGTATTTTTTTTTTGAATATTGGTATAATAGATAAAATTATAATTGATACGAGAAGTGCAATTACTCCCCCGAACTGAATTTTATCACTGCCTTGCGCAAGGTGGAGGTCTTTTCGAAAATCTTATAGTTTTGAAAAAAGTGTATTCTGTTCATTTTTTAAATAAGTTGGTTTTTCAATAAGAATTATAATGCTAAAGTTAAACCTTAAACTTAAGCTATACTATCAATGTAAATGTTAATGTTCCTGTTTGTAGCTCTCGTAAGTTTCTTCTTGGTTCTTTTTACGAGTAGTAATCGAACCATGTCATAAATTCGAAATTACAATAAACTTCGATGTTTGACGTATTATCATTTAATGCTTAAGTGTAAACTATTTATTTAATAGTTTCAAAGAACATGCGACTTTTCAATATCATTTTAATTGCTTTGGTTTCGTTGGAAATGTTGAAGCTAGACTGAAGGAGACTTAAGTAGTTCATATTTTGTGCCTACATGCAAATATGCACAAGTGGCAACATCGGTAAGTTATGTCCCTCTCACAATCATATAATGCTTATTGGGTTTCTTTATAGCTTATTATAAGTCAGACCCTCAATAATGTTTTTCCATACCTGTATACACCCATTATTTAAATAAATTTCTCTGTGACTATTAAATAATCTAGGCATTCTTTGAAAGCATCATATACAGGGTGAATCTTATCTAATCCGCCAAAATTAAAGAAGTACTAGAACTCATCATTCTAAGCAAAAAAGTTCATATGTACATGGGTCCGGAAATGCTTCGTTTCGAGATACAGGTGTCAAAGTTGAAAAAATCGCGTTTTCTTCAATATCTTTCGACTGTTTCGAAATAGTTTCATGAAATTTCGTATACGGGGTTTTTTTGGGATGATAAATTCAAATTTGTGGTCCATTTAGTTGTGGTTTCTAGAGCCAGCGGCAACCATTTCGACCACTTTAAATCTTTGCAACTTTTGTGCTACACTGTATGCCATTTTGAACTAAAAATCGATTCTCCTGTCTTTTCTGCTACAAAAGGTATATCTTACTGAAGTCGCTAGAGCAACCCTTTCCGAGAAAAATCCAACATTAAAAAATTAGAAAAAAATTAATATTAAAAGTATACATGTTGTATGTCTAGGCATTCTATCGTATTTAATTATGGATTTTTATTAAAATTTTATTATCAATGAACGCAAAGAGACAGATAAGTACATAAGTAAACAAGTAAGTTACTTAGTAACAATTAAAAATTCCTATTTATAAACCTATATAAACCAAAAATAACCCTCCGAAAATGTGTATGCATCATGAGTTTTAAAAGCGTTTTTCTCGGAAAGGGTTGCTCCTAGCGACATCACTAAGATATACCTTTTTAGAAGAAAAGATAGGAGAATCGATTTTTCTAGTCCAAAATGGCATACAGTGTAGCAAAAAATTGCTACGATTTAAAGGGTCGAAATCGTTGCTGGCGCCCTCTAGAAACGACAACCAAATGGACCACAAATTTGAATTTTTCATCCCAAAAAAACCCCGTATACGAAATTTCATGAAACTATTTCGAAACAATCGAAAGATATTGAAGAAAACGGGATTTTTTTTTTCAACTTTGACACCCTGTATCTCGGAAACGAAGCATTTCCGGACCCATGTACATATGAACTTTTTTGCTTAGAATGATGAGTTCTAGCACGCCTTTAATTTTGGCGGATTAGATAAGATTCACCCTGTATAATAATTATGTTAATTCTACACGCCCGTTGTATACTGAACTGGAATCCACCGCCTGAACACCAATCATATTGTTGCATTTGTGGAATACAATGGGCGCATATTAATCAAATCAATCACATCCCCTTGGCAATGCATCGTCTCCTAGCAATCGATAAATAAGTTCAAATTGTACGACGCCATTATTAAATTTCCGCAGTTTGTCTTTCATTCTTTTCAAAATGAATTCGGATGGCGAAAGCAGCATTAGTGAAACATGTACATCGCCTGATATATTGCAAGCAGCAAAATCCATAGTAAATAATTGGTTACCCGAAAAATCAAGGAAACAATATAAAGAAACGTATGACAGATTTATGGAATGGAGAAGTATTAATAAGGTAAATTCGTTTTCTGAGAACGTTCTATTAGCATACTTTACACAACTTTCTGAAAAATACAAATCTTCGTCCATGTGGAAAATATACTTAATGTTACGAAGTACATTAACCGTAAATAACGAAATAAATATAGAACATTATTTCAAACTTCGCGCTTTCCTGAAATGTCAGTCGGAAGGCTATCACGCTAAGAAATCCAAACCATTTACTCCTAACGAGATAAATAAATTTATTAGTGAAGCACCGGATAATATATATCTTGCAACAAAGGTAATAACTTCAAATTTGCCATGTGTTATTTTTATATAAAATATTTGTAAGTTTGCATTGATAATGGGCATAATGAGCGCATGTCGCAGTATGGAACTCCGTTCTATGAATATTACTGATATCCAAGATCTTGCATCAGCCTATTTAATTACGATACCAAATACGAAAACAAAAACTGGACGAAAATTTACCATTACAGGCAAATTTTACGAATATGTAAGAAATATATCAATCTTCGTCCATCTAATGCAAACAGATCTTTTTTTTTAAGCTACCAACATGGAAAATGCACATTGGCATTAATAAATTCCGATTCATGGGAAAACAAATAGCCACTTATTTAAATTTGCCGAGTGCTGAATTATACACCGGACATACTTTTCGTAGGACTTCAGCTAGTATATTAGTAGATGCAGGGGGAGATATTACAGCCCTCAAAAGGCATAGCGGCTGGAAGAGCACATCAGTAGCTGAAGGGTACATAGAGGATTCCATGACCAATAAAATGAACACTGCGAAGAAAATACTCCAATCAATAGAAATGGAGCCAACTACTTCTTCGAACGGAATGGGACAAGTGGCCGCCGCCAACTAGCCGCTGCCAACTGGCCGCTGCCGACTGGCCGCCCGGACAACTGGCCGCGGGGACAACTGGCCGCCGGGACAACTGGCCGCCGGCGTCGCCCGCTACAACTAAAAGTTTATTAATAATATACTAGCGAATACTTCTAAAAAACGTAGTCTTGTTATTTTAAAGTATACTTATAATTGCACATATAATAATAATAATAGTTGTATGAATAGAACGCTTTAAGCATATGATAAATGAGTTTCGGGGTAAAACTAATTGTTCTTTGTCCTTTAGCAATTAGTGAACGGCAATAAACATGCCATTAACATTCTACAATAACGGCATACCGATCGCCTAAACTACTTATTTGTGAAAATGTTCCGTTAATCGTTATAAAATAAAACCTTAGATAAATTAGTATAAATTAAAAAACTTATATTATTTAGATGTGATATACATACATGCGTTAATTGTTAAATTGCATATTATGTAAATATTGTAGATTTATGCACTTTGTAAATATTTTATTAGAGTTATTACTTCACTGTCTGTTTCTTTCTTTTCAATAAATAAAACTACCCCTTTGCAAGTATTGGAAGTCAATTGGTACCGGCTCGGCTGCGGCCAGTTGTCCCGGCGGCCAGTTGTCCCGGCGGCCACTTGTCTCGCGGCCAGTCGACAGCGGCCAGTTGGCAGCGGCCAGTTGGCGGCGGCCACTTGTCCTAGACCGTTCTTCGAATATACTATCGAATAGTGCAATGGGTGCAACAAATATGTCATAATTCAGGTCCACCAGTTGTGAACATTACTAATTGTAGTAGTATTACAATCAATATTCACAAGAATTGATGTTTTTGATTGTTTAATTATCTATTATTTCTGTTTAGTTATAAATTTTCAATGATGTAGTTCGCATAAATTGTATATTTTTTTAATAACATATTTATTATAATGTTTTATTATTTGTAGTCATAGAGAAAGTATAGTCTTCTACTCTCTTATCATGAGCTGTTATTCACTTGGATAAGCAGGCCACTCCTCGCTTCGCTTTATCCTCGTGAATAACAGCTATCATTATACGCTCGTGGAAGAATATACTATTAATACACGTTCCTCGTGTCAGAAGGGTGTATGCACCGGAAATCACTTACATGTTGGCAGTGTATTAGAAGCTAATCTTCCCACTGAACTATGTGATGATCTAATTATATTGGCAAAATCAACAATTTCATTGTAAATATTGATTCTATGTTTTTCTCTGTTTCGGGCTTAGAATGCACAATTCTCGCACGCATTTTGATGTTGGAATGAACACGATTCTTAAACGATTTTTAGTGACTTTTACGTTGTACACGTTATTAGAAAATTAAATATAAACGTTGTTTGTTAGTTGCTACGGAAATGATCAAATTAACTCACTATTGCCAACCTAATTATTTTACAACCAGATCTTTTAAGTCGTCAGTAATTAATAAATAAAATGAAATAAGCCCGAAACGGAGAAAATAGTGTAAAACATTTGTTGCAGAAGGCCTTCTAAGCACTCGTTCATTCGAATCTTGAACTCGTATTAGACTAGTTGGCCTTCTGCAACTTATGTTTTAATATACTATGTTCGTGTCTTTCTGATATGACGCCCTCTATATACTTTACCTACAATGTGCTGGAATTCTGGCCACCCTGTACATTCTTACTGTGAAATCAAATGAGAAAATTAGTGACAAAACAAAAACAAATAATGAAAAATGGCGTTTTTCATGGTTATTGCGTTTTGCATTCTTAAATATTTTTTGTAAACATATGTTTATGTTTCTGTGAACTTGCTACATCCATTTGGAGATTTCAAAATTTCATTCTAATTGTAGATGTTTATAGTAGGGTCATCATACTTTATGCAATGAAATTAACAATGGCTTTGTTGCCTTAAATATGTAGATAGAGTCTATTATTAGCCCCACCTATAATAATTATATAGTTGCTAGTTATAATCGTTGAACGGTAGCATTAGGTTTAGAAAAAGCCTGATCACTGATCACTCACACATACTATTATAAACACATTTCCATATTGCCATAACTATCCTTTAATCAAATTTGAATTTCCAGGTTATTGCCTTTTGAAATTCCTAGATATTATTTACACGTGTCTGATCGACAAGTTTATTAGTATTTCAATAATATTGAAACGTGCACGAATTTAATTTAATTTTCTAAACCACTCCCCTATTACACTTGAATTTATCTTCACGTAGGGTATGGTATTGTTTAATGGGGTTTGCAACGATTCGTTTGTCAATTTTAACGGCTTCAGATTTAGCGATTATCTTTTTATTATCTGCATACATTAACCATAGGTGCCTTGGGTTCCACAACATTCTTGATTTTTAGTTTCACTAATAATTGTATAATTTACATATAAAATTTTAGAGCATCCAGAAAATATGTCCGTGACTATCTGCCTGGAGCACGTTACTTGGAACTAACTAAAATTATTATCAACTCGTGAAAATATATTTAAATCTATTAAACAAATTTGTACAGGCTGACCCAAATTCGAGGGCAAGCATGGGGATCTCGCTTATTATAAGAGATAGGATATAGGTTTAAATTCGACACTTTTGCTAAATTCAATGCCGAGTAATAATCTGAAAAGAAATTTGAGCTATCTCGAATGGATTTGGTTTTATACTCAAAAAACTAAAAATTTCGATTTTCGTTTTTCGCGTTTGGCCACCTTACTATTAGGAATTTTCAAAATTCGATTAAACATTATTAAGGCACCTTTTTACGCACAATACTAATACGGTATTAAAAATATTATGTGACGTTTCGTTTATTCTGAACCATCATCAGGTTTATTTTTTCTTATGGGGGTTAAGATATATTTTTATGTCGTTGGATGGAGAATGTTATGCTGATTTTAGCAATATATAACACTTTATGGTTTGATCGACTGCGAACTAAAATAATGAGAAAAATACGAAGAACAAGATTCCGCCTTCTTGGATCCAGCAAGGAATAATTACAGTAGTTCTACTTATTTAATTTGTTAAACTCGTTAGAACATCCAAAAAATATAAAAACAGTTAAACAATTTAAAAAACATTAACAAACAACTCAAACAAGTAGGTCTATGTAACACGGTCATAATAGCGACAACGCAAATTTATCAATAGGTAACAACAAAATAATTACACAGACAAACAAACAAAAATTATTATAATAAATGTTCGAACAAGTTTCCCCCTTCTTGAATACAGTAACGAATTCTTCTTCTACAATTGTTTACGCTTCTTTGAATGGTTCGCCTGGGAATTTGACGAAGTTCATTAACAACCCTATTCTGGAGTTCTTCTATATTTTGCGGTGGCGTCTTATAAATCATACTTTTTAAATAGCCCCAGAGGAAGTAATCTAAAGGGGTTAAATCTGGACTTCTTGCTGGCCACCTAAGTGGTCCCCTATTTCCCATCCATTTATCAGGAAATTCGCCGTTAAGATATTCACTTATTATCGCAGCATTATGAGGAGGAGCTCCGTCCATTTGCCACCAGAGAGTCCATCTTTCGTTTAGCGGAACATCATCCAAAAGGTCTGATATTTCGTTTGTTAGAAATGCGAGGTAGCGTTGAGACGTTAGGATACCTTCGTAAATAATTGGCCCAAGGAGCCTATCCTTCCAGATTCCAACCCACACATTAAAGGACCGGTGGTCTTGTCCTCGCATTTGCCTGTTAATTCGTGGATTTTCAACGGACCAGTAGTGCTCCTTATTACGATTAAACAGTCCATTAGTGGAAAAATTGCACTCATCCGTCCAAATTATTTGATTGAGAAAATTGCGATTTTCCAGCATTTTGGTATTAAGTTGGTTACAAAAATCCAACAGTCTCATATCGTCCCCAGGCCGAAGAGTTTGACTAACGTGTAACTTAAATGGTTTATAACGGTGTTGCTTTAACACTCGCCAAACTGTCGTTTTTGGCACTTCAATAGTTTGCTCTATTTCTCTGGTAGATGTTGAAGGATTTTCTTGAACCTAAGATGGATAACATAAAGTCATAACTCTCCAAAAAAAATGTCTGCTGAAATTAGCAGTGAAGTGAGTGGAAATTCTTATAATTAGTATAATACTAACAAATAGTACCTGATTTAATATTTCTTCTTCGGCATCTCTGTCTAGTCTGCTACCATATGCATTTCGAGGTTTCTGAAAACATCCAAATTCTCGCAAATTTTGGTCTAATTTTAAAAAATATCTCTGGTTTGGTTGCTGCCTCTCCGAATATTCCTCTAGATATCTTTGTTCTGCTCTGACACTATTTCTATTGCAGCTATAAAATATCCTTATCATGTTTCGTTTTTCTGAATTTGAAAACATTCTAAAGAAACTTGCAAATTTTAAAGCACTAACACGAAGGATTATTACCAGTTATTACCCTTTTTACAATTAGAAAATGACATGACAAAAGCCAACTCCTGAGTTTTGTTTGATTCATGGGTATCGTGATAATTTAATATTTAGTTTTTAATTTAAGAGTATTTTAGTTCGCAGTCGATTAAACCGTGAAGTGTTATATATTGCTAAAATCAGCATAACATTCTCCATCCAACGCCATAAAAATATGTCTTAACCCCGATAAGAAAAAATAAACCTGATGATGGTTCAGAATAAACAAAACGTCGCATAATATTTTTAATACCGTATTAGTATTGAGCGTAAAAAGTTGCCTTAATAATGTTTAATCGAATTTTGAAAATTCCCAATAATAAAGTAGCCTAACGCCAAAAACAAAATTGGAAATTTTTAGTTTTTTGAGCATAAAACCAAATCCATTTTAGTTAGCTCAAATTTCTTTTCAGATTATTACTCGGCATCGAATTTAGCAAAAGTGCCAAATTTAAACCTATATCCTATCTCTTATAATAAGCGAGATCCCCATGCTTGCCCTCGAATTTGGGACAGCCTGTACAGTTTCCCGTAAAGGTGAATGTTTTAAACTCCAGAATTAGTTGTTACCGTCAACGTATCAAAGCATACCTTGAAAATTATTCTTATCGTTAGCCTGAAGATTGGCATAAAAAGTAAGAGTACAAACTACGATTAAATCACATTCAATACGTTATAATAATACCAAAGATTTAGAATAGAAAAGATTTAGATTTTTATGTATAATAAAATAGTTATCTTTTGGGTTTTTTAAATTATGTATTTTTCTATTTATATAAATTAATACGTTTTGATAACAATTACAGTTATCGTCCTCAGCAAATGGTAATAACTTTAAGAATTACTTGAGATGTTAGAATAAATTTATGAAATATGAAAACTATATTACAATCCTATTATTAATATAACAGTTTGATAAACGTATAAACCAAACTGAGGATTCTAATTTTAGTAAAGAATAATTTAGACCCCTCATCAATCAAATATTATTAGACTACCTTGTAGATGACGAATTAAAACATCTTCTAACGGACGAAGGCTAACAATGAAAAATGTCATAATCAAAGAACAAATTTAACTAAATTTAATCAAATTATTAATAATAAATTATTATTAATTCTAATTGTTATTGTATAATAAAAACACAAAGCAGTAAGTTTAATTTTATCTATATATGTTATTATAGTGCTGTGGTAACTAAACATATCTAATCGGTAAAGCGTTTACTTCAAGGTCTAGGAAAAAACACAACAAACACCTAGACATACCAAAAGCTACAATTAACACGTACCATTGTGCTTTTTTTAATTATAAGATGGCAAAACTTATTTAAACGGAGAATTTCTTCTTGCCTTTTAAAGATATTAGGTTGTGTTACATTTCAATAGCTTCACGCTGTAAACGAACATAATAATGTGAAAATGTAAACTTTCACCATTATTACATATATTAAAATACTTATCTTTTTTGGGTTTTTATATGGAGTATTTCTATATTTAAGTTATACAATCTAAACGTTTCGATAACACTTACAGTTATCTTCGTCAGTAGTAAAATTATCTTTCAAAATTGTTAACGATGTTGAAATAAGTTGGTGAAAATTGAAAACGCAGGTGTAATAAACAATATTAACATGTTTAAGTGAATATCCATTAGCTTGTAGTCATATTTGTTACACGTCCAATCCGCATTAGACGTCGCATATGGTTACATTAGTAAGAGGGTTGCCAAGCCAGCTACAGTGGAAATGGGCGGGGTCGAGATAAGGAGTAAAATGATTGAATAACAAGCTCAAACACTTTACACTTACCATAAATTTATAACTTATACAGTCCTCAGTCCTCTTGGCACCACCACAATCTTTGAATTTTGATAAAATAAATTGTCTTAGGCGAGATGGTAAATTAATTCTGTCTGATTGTGGAAGACAGGATTGCAGCCTATTCAGTAAATTCATACACTAACTTCTCAAAGTCAAACACACTTCCAAACAAATCGACTCAAAACTTCAGAAAATTTATTGATACACGGGTCGTTATAACTAACTGAACACACATACTGTATAAAAATAAGAAGTTTACTTATGTAGTTTTTAAAATGTCCCTCGTATATCTATAAATTTATATTTCAAACTGTTATAAAACTTTGAGTTAAATAAATGTTCCCAATTTAGAAAATTCTAAACAAGATAAACGAAATCGGTTTAACAACGAATTTTTATCTTAAAAAAATCAATGTTCGTTGATTGATGAATAATTTAACGTTAGAATGATTAGTGCTTCTATCATCAATAAAATTGTTATATTTTATTAATACTTTATCTTTAAAATTGTATTGAAACATTCATTAATATGTTTAAGCTTCAAAACGGCAATGAAGGCTGAATAGTGAAAGAAAAGCAAGTACTTTGTTAGTAGTGTTCTGCTTTAATATCTCAAAGCTAAAATGAAATTTTGTGATCGATCTGGCTTATTACGCAATTTCCAATCGACCCTTAAATTCGAAACTATGCAAAGACTAATTCCGCTTATCAGAAGGTGTAACCAGTTAGGCACACGATTGACACAAATAAACGACAAAGTAAAGTGAACAGTGGTTGACACATGTAAATTATATACAATGGCGTGGTTAACAAAAGCCACCCATAAATACGTTACGATTAAAATTCCCCCTTTATTAAAACTAAACATAACAAAATAATTAAAGCTCGATTACCTTTTGAATGAAGGAACCGTACTTAAAGCAACAATAACAGTAAAGAAAAAAAAAGTATATTTAAAAGATAATCGTACTTGTTTTGGTTCAATAAAATTCCTAAACCTAATCCTTACTTATCACATTAATTAATCCTTTTCCGGTGCTGTAGTTGTAGTCCATATTATCTGCTTCCGGTAATTCTTTTAAACAGTCTTAGATGCACTAAGCGCATACGTACAAAAAAATTCTTTTTACGCAAACTCACTTCAGCTGCACTCAAAACACGTTACATACGTTATCAAAATACTGCACATACACGGTGCGTCAAAATAACCTTACACATTTCCAAATATTTATTCAAAAATTCAGGGTCACAAATTCGTCCGGCTCGATCCATTAAAGATTTAACTACACCTATTTTTTGACGTGAATGGTGGTTTAATAATTTATGAAGGTATCTATCGATGTATGCCGGCTTTCGATATAACTTAAAAGATAGAGAACGATTAGTTTTAGATAATTTGTCTGAAAACGGTAAACTTTCATTAGTTTCCTTCTCCATGGTAAACTGAATGCTTGGATAAATACCATTTATAGAAACTAACAATTCATGTAGAGCTTTTTCTCCGTGTATATATTCAAATAACAAATATATATATATTGAGATGAATCTAATTAGATACATGTAGCTATGTAATTTCCATAGTGAAGTTTTATTTTAGTTTGTACGAAAATGGTACATTTCCTTACATAATTGTAGAATAAGGTGATTAATAAACATTGAGGTGTGTGAGAAATTTAAGATATTGTCTTAATGTTGTATTAATAATGGTAATTTTAGTAATAGACAACACAGTACATAAAAGTATAGGGGATGTTTGTTTACGTTTTTCAATTAATTCAATTTTCGTTGATCCCTATCCCCTGTTAGATGACTCTCATTGTTCTACCGATGTTTATTCTAGCCGTAAAAAAATATTATTAACCATTACGATGATTTATATTTAATATATTATATCAATTAAACATTATATTATTAAATCCATTATATTATATAATAAATATAAAGATATATAAATTTCATTAATATATATATATATATATATATATATATATATATATATATATATATATATATATATATATATATATATATATATATATCCGAGCGTCCCAATAAAATGTATACACTCTTTAAATGACTATAACACTAACAATTATTATAATACAGAAAACTATCAAAAATGAAAATAATGTTAACAAATGTAGAAACTAGTCAATTATCGAAAATGTTCAAATTGTTGGCCATTGTGGCCCATGCACAGCTGATAACGCTGATTGATTGAATCCAAAACGTTCCTAATCATTTCAATTGGCCACACCACACTGTAACCCCTGGTAAGTTCACATGGTGTTCCACTGTCACATGAGGATTGTCAGCTGCCCAGTAGGTGCAATTGTGACGATTTATTGAACCATTTAACTTGAACATAGCCTCATCACTTCAAACAAACTTGTATGGGAATTGATTGTCCCCTGCACATTTTCCTTGGTACCAATCACAAAATTGGATTCTGCGGTTATAATCATCTTCATTGAGAGCGTGCACTAATCTAGGAATAAAACTTCTCCATTTGGCACGCTTCAAAATGCCTCTCTTTTTAATATAGATGGACATAAATTTTGACATTTCATCTAAAGATTAAAAAGCAAAATTTGATATATTATTCAAGCAATAATATAATAGAAAATCCTTTGATAATAAAAAAGCAGTTTTAAACCTTTCTGATCATGTGTTTTCAGATGATGCTATAAAAGTACTTCCTAAGGGCGGAAATTTTGCGATAACATCGAGAATAATACCATTTGAAGATGTAATTTCCAATGTAGAGAATTCTATTAAACCTTTTATCATTTGATGATGCGAATGAAGTTAGGTATACAGCGGTTAACGTATTATGTAAAGCAAGACCTCCAAAAAGCAACTTATCCTTTCGTCAATGCCGTGGTTTAATTGATCTTAAATGCAATAAAAATAAAATAAAATTACAATCTTATAAAGGTTATTTTAAATATGATCATAATATTAAACTAGAACAATGGTTGTAACCACAAACTTATCGTGAACTACCAAAAGATCCTACAAAGAGTTTCTTTTTAAAACTATTCAATCCTCTATTCCTGAGAAAATAAAAAAAAGCTAATTAATTCTGAAGCTCTTCCATAAAAACTATATGATTTACCAAAAATTCAGAAACCTAATGTTCTTATAAGACCTATTGTTAGTGAAATTGGTTCTGCTACACACAATCTTGCAAAACATCTTACATTTTTGTTACAACCTCATATAGGTAAAACACCCGTTGTATTAAAAATTCTGCCGATTTCATTGAAAAAATACGTAATTTCAGAATTGAAGATGGTGATACATTAGTCAGTTTTGTGTTGTTTCACTTTTTACAAAAGTCCAACTAAAAGAAAATATTGAATATATTGATCATATTTTTCCAAAAAATGTAACAATTTTTTTTCGACTTATTATCAGTGGAATAATAAATTCACTAAATGCACTTTCAAAACCTTTAGTTTCGTAGAAATATGTAGAAGACACATTTGTTAATTGGAAACATGGAGAAAAAGCACTACCATTTTTAGACAAACTAACATCTAAAACTAATAATTCACTATCTTTTAAGATTTAAGATTTGTGGCCCTGAATTTTTGAAAGATGAGTATAAATTTTTAACTATATCACTACAAGCTAATAGATATTCACTTAAAGATATTAATATTGTTATCACACCTACTAGACATAACCATAAAGAAAAACTAGTGCTTACCGTTGGTACTGCTAATTTTACAGAAAAAATTGAAAAATTCCTAATTAATAATGGCGTTAAGAACCCTACAAAAAACGTTTAAGGGGTCCTAAAGATGTTTTAAACCCATTTTCATCTTCCGGAGTGTATCTTGTTGTTGTTTTGTAAATTAGGTCAGTCATAGACATCTGCGATAGCTGAGCATACTTTCAATAATTTAACTCATTGCATTCAATTTATTAATATGGAAATATTGTCAAAACCAACTCATCATTACGTTCGTTTACAACTTGAAGCTATTGAGATATATGTAGAAACGTACATAACTTAAATAGGCAAGAAGAAAACCTCAGTTTAAATAGGTTTTGTCCTCTTATAATTAACAGAAACTACAAAGGTACGTCTTAAATTAGCTTGTGATATGTACAGGATTTTGCTGTGATTTTTCTTAGACCTTGAAGTAAATGCTTTACGAATTAGATATGTTAAGTTACCACAGTACTATAATAATTTAGCACTTGCAAATTAAAAATCATATTAAACGTACTGCATTATGTTTTCACTGTGCAATAACATTTTCATTACTAACCAAAAACTATGTCAAGTATCTATTTGTGAATGATATCATCAATTTCAAATCAAAGTTTTTCACAACTTTCTACTTACATTATAATTTGATTAAATTTGGTTAAATTTGTTTTTTGTTATAACGTTTGTCACTGTCAGCGTTCGTCCGTAAGAGGGTGTTCTGATTTGTCATCTTTAAGGCAGTTTAATAATATTTAATATATACTTTACTAAAATTCGATTCCATAGTTGACTTTATACTGTTATATTAATAGTAGGCTTATTTTTACGTAAAGGTATTACAACTTACTGAGGAAAGTGAAAGCTTAATTTTTCATATTCCATGTATAAATTCGCCTGAACGAAGTTCAGCCGTAACTCCAGCGTGCTCATGGAGTAAAAAAAGGATAACATTCTTAAATGGTTGAAACATAATTAAGTTAAAAAATTCAGTACGGCACCAATATCTGCAGCTACCGGTTCCTGACATTTCCAGTTTTTTAAACATAGAGTAAGGTAAGGTAATATGGTGAGAATTAAAAAAAAAACTGTGTTATTTAAAATTTTAAGGCTTTACAATAATTTTTAAACGTGTAATAAACTTTGAAATAAAGACAAACTATCAAATATTTTATTGAAAAATTTAGGTTAATTTTACTTTTAAAAATCTTCGCATTATGAAATTGTCACCGTCTTCAGGTTCTCTCGCTTGGCAATTGTCATCGTATGTTCCCCTGCAATAGAAATACTGACTCCATTCTGCACCATTTCATCTTAGCATCAATTAAGTATAATTCATTAAAAGATCCACATTCCCAATCATTTTCAGTTATTGTTATTTTCTTTCTTTAATCCCAGACGTGGCTGCTTTGTTTAGAATTTTTATAGGCTTAGACAACTGCTTTTTACCAGCTTTGGTACTATTGGAAACTACTTGTCTTTTTACGTCTACAGATGTGGTAGTATTTTCACTCAGCTTCATTTTCTCGATGTAAGTTGGCGAGATAATATTCTGTTCTAATGGATTTGATCGTTTTTGGGCGCTTTTGGCATTTGTTTTCGTCACACTTATCACTGTCAAAAACTGGTATACTCCACTGTTTGTGGAGGTAAACTTTCCCTATAGTTCAGATGTTGAAGTAATAGCTATAGCTGGATTGATTTCAATAGGATTTTCAGTTAGTATTGATTGGAGCTTTGAAGGCCAGTTTCATCAGTATTTCATATATGATATTTAAAATTTTTTTTGGGAATACTTAATTTAATGTAAAGTTTCTTCGGGATCATATAACATACTGCTATCAACGAAGGGTTTCCGCATTACGCAGGGACCTGAAAAACAGTTAAACTGAAGCTAACTCTTACACCTTTATAATATAGTGGTAACGTTCTAATTCTATGATAAGGGCAACAAATTTTACTTGAGGGTGCGAAACATTGTTATTACTAGTAATAATACTGATCTAGAGTTGTTCATGGAATATTATTATCTTTTAAAGCATCATAAATGGATTTGTTATCCTGGGTTACATCTTTCACGGCATTTTAGCAGTTTCATAGTACCGAACGCACTCGTTTCCTTCTGATTTTTCTTGTTTTTTCTGCCTTACAATTCCTTTTTATCGGGTGGCATTACACCTGCCTAAAATAGTACAGGTTTATATGGTGATACCTTAAAATGAACAGTAAGACCTACTTTATGATGTTTCACACCATTCTACACAAGTTTATGTAAAAAAAATGTTTAAAGTAATCTTCAATGCCAAAAATATTCTAAAAATCAATAGAAACTTCAACTAATTCAAATCTCAGCCGTCGCCACACGCATGGCTTTACGTCACTTCGAAGACAAGGATAGCCAAATTTCGATCGCAGGTCATTGATTCATTTTAAAATATCTGGTGTGGAACAACATTCTACCTTCCAACCTATAAAGTGGAAATTAAAAGAAATGAAACAATACATTTTGTTAGGGTAATTATGCAACTTCGCTTACAATACGTTACATAATGAAAATAGGTAACATTGTAAAAAAACGAAATAATCTACCATATGTCAAATGAACGTTTAAGTAATATCGATGCTATTAAAAAAAACTCTAAAGCCGCCGGCTTCTATAAAAATATCGATAATATAGTTTAAGCATTTGAAATTATATTATATTTAATTTTTAGACTTATTTGGCTACGTATTAAGAAACTTTACAAAGAAGACATATGTGAAACTAAATTATCGTTAAAAAATATTTTTAAAATATTTGTATAATGAATTGTTATTCAGGTATTGCAAAAACACTTAAATTCCACATTTTTGTCGCATCGTATCAAAAAATTGTATAGCATATAATAAATGTATGGTTTTAAGATTTATATGCTTGTATCTTTATATGTTTGTAATATGTAGCTCTTTCAGAAATATTTGATAAAAACAAAAAAACGGACTCATGCGCACGTACACGCAGTCGACCGCACCCCCACTCAACCCCCCCCCCCCCACACACACACACACGCACGCACTTACACACCCATTGCCGGTCTCGTTGAAACTTTGTCAAACGATTTAACGATAGTGCAAGAATTGCATAACCTTCTATACCTACATACTATATGTAGGTTGGAAGGTAAAAAATTATCACCAAGTAACCTATATTACGAAATTACCTTATCATACATAATTCACAAATGTATACATAGATAAATGCTGTAATTAGGAATACATTGGGAACACATATAAGCTTTTTATTCTTTTGGGATAACTGTACAATCCCTGCAATGTGTAGAACAGGTTCATCTTGAGCCACGAGCTTAAATCATGTTTTTCTACTCCTATATAAGTAGCACACGAATAACGAAACTCTCTACTATACGTGTAAATTTTCCATTACGTATTACGGTTATGTATGAAAATGAAAACTGTTACAGATACATATATAGTTCAATCCGATTTGTTCTATGAAGTAGGCGTCCACCTCAATTTTTAAGTGTACGTACATTGATATTGTTATTTAAAGAAATTGTTAAACACCATGTAAGAACGTATTGGTACTTTTTACTAAATTATAATTTTGATTCCAGAAAAGTGAAGGATATAATGAGATAACATGGGAAATATAATCTATTGATGGTGCATGAGGTTACTTGATACATTTCTATGTAGTTGATTAATAATGTTAATGAGTTTGTACAACTTGTCAATTGTGTTTCAAATATAAAACAGAAGCTTAAGAAGTATCGTATATGCCTTGTTTTAAAATATGTAATTTTAGATGAAACATTATGTTAGATAATGCTTTATGTACTTTCTGCTGCAATTGAGGATATCCTTATTTGTTAAATAAAAAAATAGGTTATTAGATAATAACTTTGGATAAGATTTAATCTAGCAATATGTTATATCAATCTTTATGCTACATAATACAGGAAAGAATGTAAATAAGTAAATCTATCTACTTTTGGTGCATAAGTTGTTTATGTTATTCATTACACATCGCATGTGCAACTTTTTGTTACATTATTTGAAATGAAACTAACTTTAAATATATTAATAATTTCATAAATCAGGTAGGTAAGACATTAACAGTATTAATTAAAGAAGGCATATTGAATATATTTTGAATTGTAATATGACAAGATAATATATTTTAACTAGTGGTATTACTTCCGCCGACATTCTAATCGATGCAAGCGGTAGTCTGCTGACTTTTAAAGTAAAAGAAGGTCATAAAACGTAGCAGAAAGTTATGCTGACAATTCTGTGTTTAATAAAACCTCGACTGTCACTATAATTTAGTACATAAAATATATTGCAGCAGTGAATTTGAACCTATTTGAACCATTTATGGCTAAAAGTCTAAGTCAACGACATTAAAACCCGTATACCATTTACTGCATTGTTAAACAGCATCGCCGTGAACAAAAAACATTTTTCAATAAATTTCAATAGTTTCAAATACAAAAATATATAAGTAGCACGTATTTAAAATACTTTTCGATAACACCGTAAAGAAACACAATTGAAAATCCAAAAAATATGTGTGATAATCGTGAAAGTGTACATTTCTATATAGGTACAACCTTTAACTCACAGTTTGTATCATTACTTAAAAAAAAACAACTTCTCTGAATAAAATTAAATTTCATATCATTATTAATCATACATAAAGTGGGGCGAATTTGTTTAATTTCTAGGTAACTAACAAAACCAACGGTGTAACTGATTCTATTTATTTTATATCGAATTTTAGCTTTAATTTCTAATGAGGGAATTGAAACAAACCATAACATCCTGTAATACATTTATACAGTACCTAATTTATTTTTATAGAATCGTCCATTGCAACATTAGGCACGTGTATAAAACGTTTAATGGCTATAAGAATCTTACTAAGTGGTAGTTTCGTATTACTCACACGTCACTTCTCATATATTTTATAAGACTAGAAAAAGCATAGTACACAACTCGAGTGGTAATGCCTAATACGCATGAGTATATTTAAACGAGTATTACTTTCCATTCTTATTATGTAATAACTATTAAAATCCATTAATTTTTCATTGTTTATGATAAAAATTTGTATACATGGTGTTCAAAGATTACTAAAATTTTTTTAAGTTGATAATCCAATTTATTATACATGCATTTTTGGA